>LPNX010606643.1:484551-542051 GCA_001517045.1 Pseudotsuga menziesii
TACGCATCAGCAAGAAGTGAGTTCCCCAAATTTGTTCCAGAACTCAGCAACTCCAAGAAGATATCCTAGAGCATTGACTGTAATATCATACAAACAAGGGGCCAGAGGCAACTCCCATCTGATGGGAATGATGAAGCAGAGATGTTGCTGATAGCTATCCATTGACACAAACTAGTAGAGGCATTTGAAGAAATGGTTGTGACTGCTTCAGTAAAGAAAACTTCAAGAATCCAACCATTAGAGCATATTGATGATGGAATCCCACTAAATTTTGTTTTATGCCTTGTGAAAATCAACCTCAGATAACGACCTTTTGACTAGGCTTTCTTTTCCCAGTCAAGACTTGCCTAGGAGTAATAAAATTATCGAGGATGAAATGGCCTTTGAGAAACCCTGTTTGCTCAGGTCGAACACTTTGGGCAGCTGTATGTTTGATTCAAGTAGCCACATTAAGCAAAGTTATAGGCTGCTGACCACTCAGTTTCCTTTCATGTTCCTTTAGATATCAACATAATAAGATCTGCATTTACTTTCTCCCCAGTGTGGCCTTGTGTCCAAAGCCTCTTGGCACATCCAGGAAAGATCATTGCCACTGATGGTCATTTCAGCCATGCATTCTGGCTAAATCATTTTGAGTAGGGGTGGCATGTTATATACCCAATAAAGGGGTGATTATACAATATTTGAAAAGTACCTCTTCATAGTTTGTTCCACATAGAGATTCAAACAGAGATGAGTGCTAGGACCTGTATGCTGATATCAGTTTTACTTTTCTTAATGATGAGGTCCTATGCTTTAGTGAAAATGAGCATAGACCCATTTGAGATTTCAACAAATGAATATGATACACCACCAGATGCATCTCTTGCTCTGAAAAATTGCTCAATTGTATACAAAAATCCCTCAACAGAGAGAGTAGAAGAGACCATAGCTGCACTCCCTAGATGAACATGTGATGGGAAACCATGCAACGAGGAGCTCAGAAAAATTTTGTTCAGGTTCCCTATGTTTTCTTTGCTCACAATTCCTCTAAACTTTGTCAGAGTTCCAAGTACAGACTCTATAAGCTTAAAGCTAGCTCCTAGCTTCCCCAATAGCTCTTCCTGCTTTGACTTGTCATAACCTACTTGAAGCAGCAAATTTAGTGAAAATAGTGCATCATCTTCGCATTCTTTTCCATCAAGAAGAAAAAGCACAGATTTTCGTAGTGCCCCGACATGAATGCTCAAAAGGGATGTCAATATTTTCAGCAAAACGCTTGATTGCCCATCCTTCAATACACAAAAAACTAACTGCTCACAAAGTGTGAGTAATGAAGTATCTTTAGATGTCTGCTCTATCCAAAATGTGTCCTCTCTTGAAACTGGGATCTTTCTCAGAGACACTTTCCACAGACCTACCTGGACCAATGATAAAATTAAAGACATCCATGCACTATGCCTTAAGAACAATCCCACGGGGCTTTAGTGTTGGGAACAATAATTTCCTTTTATTGGGATAGAATGCAATTTGCATTTGCTCATTTTGTGTTTTGAATGACTTCCCTATATGTTGCAGCAATCAGTCAAGAGTTTACCAATAGCTTGCACTGCAAAACTGGGCACACAGGTATAAGAAAAGTTATGGGTTTCTTATTGTAGGTGAACATTATTATGTAGTTTTGTCATTCCTTGGACATATCCATTTTTTGTTGCCTATTACTAACCACAGGACAAAATGATATTGCAGTGCTTCTTTCCACAGTATTTGTTGTGATACATAAAGACACCACTTTTTATATTAAACGCAGGATATGATTCATGGCAGGTAACTTTGTCTTCTAGTTTTAGAGCTAGCATTTTCTTTCTTCTCCAGACTATCAATGCTGAAATCTGCATCCATATATTGAATGTTTTTTTACTTTGTATCTTGCATTCTCTGTAGATTAAGAACATTTTGGCACTAGGTGTAGCAGACCCTCGTGGTCTTTGGCACAATTGCAAGCTAGATATTGAGAAATGCAGTCCAGATCAATTGGAAGTAATGCAAGGTGAAGCCTTTCAATATATGTGTTTTCTTTACCCAACCTTATTTTCTCCTCCCTAGAAGTAAGAATGATTATTTTTAATGTGATCAAAGATTTGATTTCCATTGATAAGACAAACTTTATATATAAAAAACATTTTCTCAGCAAATATGTGGTGACTAGAAATTGCAGAAAGATCATTGGTTGTTTTCTTGTTTTGTAGAAGCTCTGGTTTTTTTGGACATATTAATCACCATTTCAGTGTTATTGATTGCAAAACTCAGTGTAGATGTAAGTCTCAATGTTTCTTTTTTGGGAAACTAATATGTATGCCGTGAAACTGATAAAGTGATAGATGTAAGTCTCAATGTTTCTTTGTTGGGAAACCAGTATGCACCCAGTAATGCAGCATTTATGGTAGTATACGCACAAATATGCATTGTCTGATATATGAACAAATGCATCCAATGGTGTATATCTATGCATATCCTGCATAACTCTACATATTGGTCCCCCATTGAGACTTTGATTTATAACTTTATCAGTTTCACGGCATAGCTAAACTATTTTCCTTATTGAATTGAAGCGCATTGCAAAGGAAATAGGAAATTGGTACTTTGACTGACGTATCACTAAGGAAATTGATTTCCCGTACCCATGTGATTCCACTTGTCACAACAGTGCTTTCACACTGGCTAAATATTGATGGACGCTGATTGTTTGTAATCTTTCCTGATATTCCAAAAAGTAGTATGCACTAAGATCAAATGGATGCCATATATAGTTCGTTACTTACCCAAAAAAAAAAACTATAAATTATTTTATGTTCTTACTATATTATTACATGAGAGTAGTGAGTTGCTTTACAACTCGGATAATTTAGAAAATCATTGCACCCAGAGTAGACATCACAAAAAGATAACACGTCCTCCCTGTTATCCCTCTCAGGGTGCTTGGTAGATCAGGATTTAAGATGGATCTACACTGTGGTTTAGCAAAAGTTATAAAAATAGGTCTTTGTTGGGGCATTTTTGCTGTTGGGTGAATTTGATAGGAAATACTTATTCGTTTTACATCTTTTGTAGTCTTTCTCTCCAAGAACTTGTTGCAGTCTTATTCTATTCAATTGAGCTCAAGAAAGTTTTAATTTGTATATAAAAGCGCTCATTTTTTAGCATTGTGGGTATGCTTATAGATTTTTCACACTCTATGTACATTCTGACTTAGCAAACTAGGCCCTCACCATATTGCCCTTCTCATATCTAGACAATACTTTTCAAACATATACTAAAACATGGTATTACATAAACAATCCATACCATATAATGACATAACATAAACAGAGTTTACACTGTTCAACCTTCACCAAAGCACAAACCCAAATTGATAAGATACTACACTCATGACCATAACTAGAAACAGAACCAGAAACATAGCCATCTTTAGAAATGTTAAAAATATAGAAGACATGCTTAATATTAAGTGTCAAGCAGGTGCTTCTTCAAGATTGGTGGGCTATGCTCCTCTTCATTGTACACAGGGGTTGGTAATTTGCAAACACCTCCATTAGAAACTGTACTGTTAATAATATCTCGCTTGAATTATTCATCCTATTAATTCTCCTTGGAGTTCTCCAAGGGTTGGTACAAGATTACCAATCTCTACATGAGGAAAATCTTTTTCTCCTCATACTTTGCTTGTCTATTGGCATCTTTCTCATCTCCTTCTTTAAGATGCTAATTGAATTCATAGATTGAATGGTGTAGCATCTCGATAGTAATTTTAGTATGTTTTGGCATCAAATGAATCCGATCAGATGAACCTCTTGGTTGACTAAGTTGGGTCATAGAGGCCCTAAACCACTCCATCAATTTGAATGGATTCTCCAGTGGATAGCCTTAGCCGCCACCGTAGCTCTGGTTTGTAGATGCACTTTCCTACTCATGCCTTCATATTTACACAAAGCAGAGCGATGCAAGTATTGACAGTTCAAGCTATTCTCTCCCATCATTGTTTTCTTAAGAAGCCTCTTCTTTAGATGAAAAAATGATGGTAATTTGGACTATCACATGATGTCCCTTTATAGCTTTTGTTCATATGTCCTGCAAATATTGTTGTTGCCCAATTGATTTTTTGGAAGGAAGGTCTCATAAATACCTATCTTGTCATGTAAGGGATGGTGGTGGACCCAACCACCTTACCAGCTCATTCTTCCAGCCTATGCTTTTAGCAACATGAGGCTACAACTCATCCCACACTTCGCTAGTTTTGGTAGTGACTCTCTTTGGATGATGGTCCTTTCTTCTTCACTTAGCTTAATAGGCCATTCGTTCGTCTCTTCCCATTAGAAAATTCCTTGTAACATCTATGATCTATCTTGTCCAAGATCTTCGTTGGGTGGCAACCATGGAACTTTGAAATAGGGGAATTATTGATAACAAGAAGTGAATTAGGGTAATTCTTTCTACTATTGAATTTGTGTAGACCTTAGTCTTTTTGTGATCTTGGATATGACTAGGATTCATCCCTTGCTATATGATTTTATTGTTCTTTGAAGTTATAGGAATTCAAGGTTGTTGGTTGGAAGCTTATCTACTTTACATCCTAATTTTTGTATAATTTTTTGTCGAGCTGTAATATTTACTTTAATGAAGATTTTAAAAAAAAATTGGGCTAATTTCTACACAGATTTCCTCAAAGGATTACAAGATTGTTACTAGGTTTCATGTTTCTCTCACATTGCCTTTACCACTTAGAGGAGTATCATTGAGTAACACGTTTCATATTTGATGAGATTTAAATCTTTGATTTGTTTTCATGATGAGCATTTGTATTTTTTTTTTAAATACTTTTAGGCGTTGGTTAAGCGACGGCCTGTAGGTGTTTTTTCTTTTAAAAAAATTCAATTCTGTCGCATAACCGACGCCTAAGTTTTTATATTCCGTCGGATAGGCGTCGATTAAGCGATGGCATCTAGATGTTTTTTTCTTTTAAAAAAATTCAATTCTGTCGCATAACCGACACCTAAGTTTTATATTCCGTCGAATATCCATTGCTTAACCGACGCTTACATTTTCAAGTTAATATGAATTAGATTTCGGATAAATAACGATTTACATTTAACCGGTGGTAAACTGAGCTGTCACTTAACCGATAGATTAGAAGGATGTCAGATAACCAACAAAAATCCACCGACGCTTAAAAAAAATCATAGTGTCGTACATGCGACAGGGAAGTGTTGAAAATATGACAATACGGTCGTCGGATTTTTGGTCGAAATGTAGTAGTGTATATGCAATAAAGGGTTTAAAATTCGCGTATGGAAAATTTTACATGTTTTTAGGGATGATCAAGGAAACATCAAAGGAGCAAAAATGGTCCATGGGGTCTAAGGAGTCTGCATAGGGACAGGGAAGGCCATAAAAGTGTGATTCACCATGTGTGGTAAAATCATCTATAACACACATCACTTCCCGGGCTACTCTAAGTATCAGTCTGCTAAAGCAACCTGGTACTCCCATTGTAGGCCTCTGATACCTCAGAGGGGGGTCATCACTGGAAGCATAAGGGATTTCTAGGGTCAACCTCTATAGGGTTTCCTCTAACTCCTCGGTCACATCATCACCCTGCGGTACAAAACAGGTTCCAGCTCATCTATCTAATGAAGAAGCTCCCCCAGGTCGTGTTGCTCCAACGTATGCATGAAAATATTCAAGTCTCATTACTTAACATAAAAAAATATAAAACATCAAAAACATAAAAACACTATTTCCATTTTAGGGTCTTTTTGCTTCTTACCAATGTCACCCCACTGTCCACTAGGTGGGAGCGGTAGGTTAGGGTCACAGCTGAAGTTAGTTCCTACATATGCATAATCCTCCACCATGATGAGATGATCTCTCAACCATCGAAATAACGGGTCACCGAACTTTACCTTCCCCCTACCCACTCCAGTACGGGCCATAATCCAGACCCACCTCTGCATGCGAGGGTCCCATGATCTTAGCTCTGTAAAGACCGCCTGGGGTCTCATCTATGGAACCTGATCAAAGAAGAAGCAAGATAGAATGGAATCAAAACCAAATTTCTTCAGTTCCCCCTACCAACATTTTGTCAACTGATCCTTGAAGATTGGAAGAAGAGATTCTGCCCAGTTAAAGACTATAGGCACCATGGACTCTATGGCATAGAGCATATGTGCTCTAGATGCCTGGTGCACTCCTTGGCTCCCAACCACTATCTACATGGTAAACAATACAGTTCGTAGAGGTCCATCCCTCACTGCTTTTATGGGGATTTTCTTCCCCGATGTCCTTGTCCCAAGGATATAGTGATGGTCTATCAACTCCTGTGTAGTAATGTCCCCTCCGCAGGAACCAGTCAATGAGATGGGAGCACCCCGTCTCGAAAGGCTAGTCAGGAAGTAGATGTCCTCTACCTCAATAGTCAAAATATGAGCACAAAACTCAAAATATTGTTGCTCTGGATTCCACATCCGGAGTATATGCTGTAGCAATCGCTCATGCGATACCATACTGGGTGTGCAGAAGAATTTTAAGAGTCCACAGTCTCTCAATGCGGCTATGCAACCCACATTTCGTTCGGTGAAGGCATCGTCATTGTCATGCTATCTCTCTTTCCATATGACCATTTTTTATCAGCAAGAACCTGCCAGAAACAATCACAAGACTAATTATAATCATTCTTAATCATCCAAATTAATTGAAATAAGCTAGTTTTTCTTGTGTAACTATTTTTACTTCTCCATGGTCAGCACCACCTGTGCCCCATTGAGGACAGGCAGTGGCACTGCCTATGTGCTATGTTTTCGGCTCGGTTCTAGTGAGGTACTGCTTATCCCATAAGGGATAAGAGCGGTGCCCACTACCATGATTTTAGGGCTTTCCATACAAGCCCAAAACACCATTAAAAGTCAAAATTGAAAACATAAGATGAAAGAGTAGGGTCTAGTCTATTTCCTGGAACTGATGGTGTTCGAATCTGACAGTGGAAACTCCTAATATCAGCGGCTGAAAATCTAGCCAGGAAAATGCTCCAAATGCTCTCCACTATGGGTAAATAGTAAAATGTTTTGATTTTTTGCTATTTACATGACTTTTATACACATTTTTGGGTTTGAAAAGCTATAGTTTTGTTTTGGAATCGTCTATTACTCAAAATCTATCAGTCGTAATCCTTTAATGTTAGTTATTGGTGCATTTAACACTTGTTTTTGAGTTGTTGTAGGATAGAAGAACAGTAGCAGTAAAGTTTTGGGAGTCTGTTTTTTACTTTTTCGTACTACCATAAAACGAAAAAAGTTTTTGAGTGTTTATTGCGACACTTTGGTCACACTCTCGAAACATAGTATCAAAGGTCCAAATCCATTTCTAATTCTTTTCAAGCTCATAAAATATCTCATTATGAAAAAAGACCTAATGGAGTCTTCTTTAAACTCTTTTCGGGCTCCTTAAATACGAAAATATTGTTGAGTGATCTTGTCTTCTTCACACTAGTTAAAGCATTTGAAGAGTCGTCTCTTCGACGGTAGGTTATCTCTTTTTTGGTTCGGATAGACTATTTACGAAAAAGGAACACTCTATCCAATCATGACTGGAAGAGTTCTCTAAGGTATAATTTTATACTTTTTTGGGCCTTAGAGACTAAATCATATGAAAAAGGACCCTTTGGAGTCTTCTTCCATGGTCGTTCAGACTTTCTAAACATGAACGATACCGAGTTTTCGTTCATTGGACTTGTTAAATTAAACATTGAGAGACCCTTTTTTGGGAACAAACCCCTCCTCTCTTAGGTTTGTAAAACATATGAGTTTGGACTTGTCTTCAGATGAGCTATACTGAGTGTTTATTACCCTCTTTGAACTCATAAAATCGAAAAGAGGCACTCATCAACCATGATGGAGAAAATGGGAAGGGAATCAATTTTGCAAACAAATGGCAGTAGTTTATCATTACCTTTGAACATGGCACTTGTTTTCATATCATTTCAGTCAATTGGTTAGTCAGCTAATCTCCGTGACCATCCACTTTCATGAGTCATTCCACTCCTTTGAATCTTTCAAAAGAATACATTGTCCATCATCATACTGTGTGTTTGTCTGGTTAGTCATGCTACCAAGTCTTTTGTCATGCTGCCCGATGTTCAAAGGGAAGTTGAAGAAGTTTTACCTTTGCAGTCAAAATAGTCTTTGTGTCAATATTTTTGAGTCAGTCTTATGGTTACTACATTCACATCATTCCAGAACTATGTTCTAAGTTTCATGTCGTCGATGTGGGACTCATCATGGCCCTCCTTTGACGAGACTATTCCCGTCGACATCAGCTCATCATTGGGGAAATAGTCTTAGAAACAAAAACTTAGTACCTTGAGATATGTATGCCTTAATGACAGATTCTCTCGCTCTTGACATAGGTTCACATCATTGACCTTTGGTTGATAGAATTGACTGGGTGTTCGACATCAAAACACTTATTCACACTCAGTAGATTGTACTAGGGTACCTTGGGAATCATTGACATCAATGGTGATCTCCCTCGCACTTGTTAACGGTTCAGATCATTGGTCGGTAATCAAGTGGTTTCTACCATGTTCAACTTCAGATCATTGTAATCACATGGATAGAATTGTACTTTGTGGAAGACAAGATGAAGATCGTGGGTATTTGTTTAGCGCTCATTGCTTTCCCCGGGTTGCGATGGAATTTTGTATATCTAGCATGGATCCACATTTGTATGGTTGTGGCTATGCTCAAATTTGCGTCTATATGACATAGATCTACATTGTATGTCTAGTAGCTATGTCCAAGTTTGAGTCCTTTATCACATGGATCTACGCTATATTCTAGTAGCCATTCTTTTTTATTCCTCTCATGGATCTGCCTTGTATTGGTCTGCAACCATGAGTTGGTTACATGTGTCTATGAGTCAAAAATATTGATGTACTATAGATGCCTACTGGACGACATTCTCCGACCGAGCTTGAATTTTCACCTCGAAGTGACAACTTGTTCTCTCAAAGCTCTCTCTTATCGTATCCCTCTAAGTCTCATGCTTTGGGGGGCATTCTGTTATACCCAAATCCTATCACCATCATGTGATAAGACCCTTAACTTCCATGTTTTCCCTTAATCCCAGCACTTAGAGTGGAAACTTACTATGTTTGTCAATTCTAATTGAAAAAACTCAGCACCGCACTTTCCCTGTGGCCCATGAGCGGTACCTTGCTTAGCACTGCCTGTATCCTATTTTCAAGAAGCGGTGCCACTGCCTATGGTTTTTGGTCCAAAAGTGTTTCTCATCTAAACAGCTCTGTCATAAGATAAAAAAAGAGGTACCCTGGGTAAAATGGGAAAAAGAGAAGTTTCTCGAGGCTTCTAGATCATGATCCTCATGTCCTCCCTTATCCCTATCATTATGGGTCAGTTGAGCTCGACATCCCCCATGGTAGGATATTAGAGCCACCTCACCCACAATTATCTCAACTATTCCTATCGATTGAGCCTTATAAATACAAGCTCATGTCCATAGTTGAGGGGGAGAACTATAGAGGTATTGCTATGCTGTTGGATTGACCACTTAGCCCAAGTCATTGGAGAGCATAGAGAGCAAGGTTGGAGCTTATGGGGATGAAGTGTTTGTCTCATGGAGATGCTTGTCAACACTAAGGAAATGATTGTAATATTCTCCATACATTCTTAATGCAAAGTTGATTTCCATCCCACATTACTGTTGTTTTGATTTCACATGTATATGTTGTTAGATTCCTTAGTCACTAACATGGATAAGTAGATGATTTTTTGGTAGCTTTGATGTGTTTCATGTTTGATCTATTTGAAGGTACATAGGATCACTATCGAAGCAGCATTCTAGGTGTCTATGACATTCGGGGAAGGTATTCATCCTTTGTCGTTCACTCATTTTTTCTAGATCTGAACCATTCAGACCAGAGGAACAACTTATGTCCGCAGAAGGTGCAATATTCCTGATTACAAACATGGAACGGTTGATTCTGGTTGTGTATTTGGAAAAGATAAGTGATTTATATCATGTTAATTTAATTTTTTTTCCTCTAATATGATTTATTTAAAATTTTTGATTAAATGTATGAGATATTTGTGGAAGAAATTTCTCATGGAATTCAATTTATTTATTCAAGTAGATTTTGTGAAGGAATTGGAAACTAGTTTTTGGGATTTTGCACACAAATTGATTGAGGAAATTATTATTCGGTACATATGATATAGAAATTATATTTATTCCCCTATTCATTATATAATTTTTATTTTTATGGTATATTATCCTCGGAATGGTTTAAGACACTTCTCTTTGATGATTCTACCTTTTATTCGAAAACTAGTTCTTCAATTGGATTGTTTTGCATAATTCGGAGACTTGGCACATGAAGTGTTTGTAAAAATTCCAAAGTGTTATTTTGATTCTTATGTATGATAAATACACTTGAAATTTTGTTGACAATTTTATTTTAATTATTCCTTATAGTGTTTGGGGAATGTATTCCGAACTTCTAAATCAATTTCCAATTTCTAGCTCCTTCAATGGAATTGTTTTGAGTACATTTATGACTTTGAAAATGAAGTGTTTAAAAAAATGTTAGAATGAGATATACATATTTTATGAATTATAAAACATGTTATTTATAGTTTTAATTTCATTTGAATTATTCTATGAGTTGTGGATTTAATTATTCTAGTGATTCCTATAATTACAAGTCAATTACATTGAGTAGAATTAGCTAGTTTTGTGATTTATTTAATGGATTGTATGTGGGAGGAAATACATACATATGAATATAGGTGAATCCTACTATATTTCCATCATTTAAATTATTCATATATTTATCTTCATTTGGAATTTGGAAATTTAAATTGGAAACTAGGTACGTTGTAGTGAAAACTAATAACTTCTTGTGGATTGAAATATTTATTTTAGTAAAAAAGGAATGCTACATTGGTGTGATATATTTCTAACATGTTATTGTGTTGTATGTTTCTAATGATCATGTGTTATAATTTTCTTATTGATGCATTTCATTTTGGTTTAGTTATCTAAGATCAATTCGAATAATTGAATACCTCCTACTCATCCACCTAACTACCCCACCAAATTATTTGAAAACATATCCATTGGTTTACCTTCTATGGTCAAGATATTCAACCAAGTAGGATTAAACAAATCCATGTACAATTATTATTTTATTATTTTCAGGTTTTCCTTGGTATCATATTGCATAATCTGTTGTGCCATGCAAATAACTAAAAAATCTATTAACAGTGGTCGATGCTCTTTTCCAGGTGTCGATATGTACTTGCTCAATACTCCCACTACATGGGAAATATTAGGTTCAATAACCACACATACATCAAAATACCTACAACACTAGAATATGGAACATGTGCCATGTACTCTATCTATTCATGTGTATTATGACATTGTTTAGTAGATAATTTAACTCCTACAATAATATGAACCTTAACTAGTTTTCACTCTTACATGTTGAAGCGTTTCAAATTTTCTCAACATATTTACCTTTATTTAGCTAGACCCTTCTACCTTCTCGTGCTATTTTAATTTCCATTCCAAGAATTAAATGAGATGCATTTAGATCCTTCTTGTTGAACTTAGGGGACAAATGCAGTTTCACCTCCCTTACCAAATTTATGTTTCTTCTGACCAACAATGTATCATCTACATACAAAATTACATAATAAAATGATCACTAACTTTCTTTCTATACGCACAGTGATCAACCTAACTTCTCACGAAACCCAGCTACTAGATATACACAAAAAATTTGGTACCACATCTAAGTGATTGCCTTAGACCATAGATGGACTTATTGATCTTACAAACCAAATCCTTCTCCACTTCCACTGTGAATCCTTCAGGATGCTTCATATAAATTTATTCTTCAACATCACTATGAAGAAATGTTGTGTTTGCATCCATATGTTCTATTTCAAGATCAAATGATGCAAATAAATACATTTGTACTCTAATCAAAGTTAACTTTGTAACATGAGAGAATATCTCACCAAAGTTGACTCCCTTGAATTGGGAATATCCCTTTGCTACTAATAGAGCTTTGTACTTCTCGGCCTAACCTATTATGTTTGAATTTGTATTCAATGCCCACTTACAGTTAGTGGGTTTCCTTCCATTTTCAAAAGCAACCAAATCTCATGTTTCACTCTTTCATAAGGACTCTGTTTCTTCTTCTATGTCCTTTTTCTATAGAATACCCTTTGTCGAGTCGATCCCTTCCTTTACCAACCTAGGATCTTCTTGTATGACAGTTAATGCAAAATCAAAGTGGAAATGTGGTGGATTGTACCTTTCATGTTGTTTCTTTTCTCAACCAAACCTCCTGATGACCAAAGTTTTCAATTCCACCTCTTCATTAGATTCAGTCGACTCATCTGAATCATGACTTTCATAATTCTATTTGAACTCTATCATTTTTAGCTTCTTTTATTTTTTATCCTCTTCAATCCTGAAAGTACCTCCAACTTCTCAAAATATCGCAGCTCTATTATAAATTTCCTTCCTTGTGACCTGATTCCATATCTTATACCCTTTCACTCCATCTTTGTACCAGATGAAGTTGCATTTCTCATACTTGTTTCCAAATTTGCTTCTTTTCTCCTTTGGTACATGCACAAAGGAATCACACCTAAAAACTTTGATATGTGCAAGATGGGGCCTTTCTCTACCACATGCCTCATATATATTCTTATCAATCAGATCCATCGATGGCAACCTATTCACCGAGTAATATGTTGTGTTGATTGTCTCCACCTATAATTCTTGTGTGATACTTGCACCACTGAGCATGCTCTTTGTTTTTTCCATCAACATTCTATTCATTCATTTAACAACTTCATTTTTTTGAGGTGTGCATGGAGTTTTATTTTTTCAAGATACACCATGTTGTCTAAAGAACTGGTCAAACACCTTACTACATAACTATCCTCTATTATCATTTCTCAACACCTTGATCTTTATGCTAGTTTGATTTATACAAGATATTTGTGTTAGATTTTCATTATTCAAGCTAGCATTATCTTAGGATATTTAACTGAGAGAATAACAAGCACAACAATCAAACACAGTAGACAATAGACACAAAGATTTTCCTCAGGGAAACCATAAAGGAGAAAACCCCACAACTTCCTTAGAGATAGAATCAACACCAAAAGTAAAACCAAAAAAAACAGTAAGATGATCTCCTGACAATAGTATCCTTTCTCTCTCTTGTCCCAGCAACTTGTTATCCCTCAGTTATGTGCTACAAGTGAGTGTGAATGAATGTGTTATAAATAGAGAGGATCACTCTCTATTTATACTAATTCTTGACTTGACAATAACTCACTAGGGCCAAATTATCTAGGATATTCTAATAACCCCAGGGCCCCACAACTACAGGGACTTTAATCCTTGATCAATAAGGAGGGTTACCCTCTATGAATTTACATGACTTATTTACATTATTGAATCTCCCGATAGGAACATTGGGGCATGACATGACTCAATTACATTACAGATATTTCTCAGAATAAACATCGAGGTACAATACATAAAATATACAAGTGAATACATTCCAAAGTTACAAATACATCAACACTCCCTCTTAACTAGGAAGGTATTCTATCGACACAGTTTATCAACATGGGTCTTCTTCTCTATATCATCTGGATCATCATCAAGTTATCTTCATCTTCATGTCATATTCATCTTCAAGTCATCTTCATCTTTAAGTCATCTTCATCTTCAAGTCATCTTCATTACTAGATCTAGATCATCACTGGATATGGATCATCACTGGATCTGGATCATCTATGGATCTGGATCATCTCTATTGGATCATCATCACAGGTGCTATCTCTTGATTCTTCTCATCCTAGGAAGTTCTACAGAGCCATCCCTTTTTCATGCTGGTTGTAGGCCTAGCCTCCATGTAGGTCTTCTTCAGCGCTTATATCTAACCCTAAGTCAGAATGGTCCTCCCAGCACTTACATTTGACCATGAGAGGAACACATCCAACACCATGTCAGAAAGGCATGCCCAACACTCACATCTAACCATGGGAGGAAAACATCCACCACCATGTCAGAAAGGCACACCACTCACATCCATTGGCATGATAGGACACACCATCTATCATCCAAGGAAAGGCTCAACACTTAGATCTAATGTCATAGCAAGACACACCACCTACTATCCAGAGAAAGGCATAGTACTTATATCCTCTAGAATATTAGGACACACCATCTACTATCCAAGGAAGGGCTCAGCACTTATATCTACTAGCATGGTAGGACACACCATCTACCATCCAAAGAAATTCTTTGCACTTACATTCGTCGACATGATAGGACACACCATCTATCATCCGAGGAAAGAATCTACACTTACATATGATCATGAGGGAGGCAATCCCATAGTAATATCAGAATGGCTCTGCACTTACACCTGATCATGTGGGAGCCAATCCCACAAATCATATCAGAATGGCTCTACACTTACATTTGATCATGTGGGAGCCAATCCCACAGTCATATCAAAATTAATTCTGCACTTACATCTGATCATGTGGGAACCAATCCCACAGTCATATCAGAATGGCTCTCAGCTCTAGGCTGAGTATTCCTGGTAACTGACCAGGTTCCTCCATTCTCCCAGAGAATGGCCTTCAACACTTATATCTGATCATGTGGGAACACATCCCTCAATCACATCATAATGGCTCTACACTAATCATGTGGTAACACAACCCACAATCTTATCAAAGCATATCCACACTTATATCTGACCATGGAAGGAACCAATCCTATCACCATGTAGAAGGGATCATGGACTCATCACTTCCCCTTGGAAGGAACCTCGATCTGGAGAACACCAAGCTTCTTCCTGAAGTACTCAAACTTCACTCTGGCCAATGGCTTGGTCAACACATTAGCTATCTACTCGTCCGTTGCAACATACTAGAGCTTCACTTCTCATGTCTGCACCACATCCCTGATATAGTGATATTTGATCTCAATATGCTTCGACTTGTCATGGAACACTGGGTTCTCAGACAACTTCACATAACTCTGGTTGTTGCAATATATACAAGTAGCATCCAACTGGAGATCAAACAAATCAGATAGTAGCTTTCTAATCCACACTGCCTCACACCTAGCTGAACAAGCTGCCACATACTCTGCTTCGGCCGTACTCGATGCCACATAGGACTGCTCCCTTCTAAACAAAGAGATCACACCTAATCTCATAATGAAGCAACACCCTGAAGTGCTCTTCCTATCGATGGCACTTCCTGCCCATTCTAAATCAACATAACCTTCCAAGTTAATCTTCTAATTCACCTCATAGTTGATCCCATAATCAAATATGCCCTTTAGGTACCTCAGAATATGCTTTGCAGCAATCAAGTGAACATGTCTAGGATCTATTAGGAACTGGCTCAATGTGTTCACCAAAGCAAATATCTGGTCTTGTATTCATCAGGTACATCAAGGACCCAATCATCTGATGATACGTCGTAGCATCAACTGCTTCTGATGAATCATTACTCAATAGCTTCAGGTTAAATGCCATAGGTGTGGTCATGGCCTTGCAATCCATCATCCTGAATCTCTTCAAGATCTCTACCACATACTTCCCTTGTCCTAGGTAAATTCCATCTACATTCTACCACACCTCCATGCCTAGAAAATAGTGCATCATAACCAAGTCCTTCATTTCGAACTTGGCAGCAAGCTTCCTCTTTGTACAAGCAATCAACCCATCCAGACATGTTACAAATAGATCATCTACATACAGCAGGAGTATCACTAGGTTCCCTTCTTCAACCTTGTAGTAAAGGTTAGAATCTGCTTTACTCTTAGTAAAGCCCAAACTGGATAGGAAGTTTTCAATTCTACCATACCATGTCCTGGGTGCCTGTTTCAAACCATACATGGATTTCTTCAATTTACACACATGATTCTCCCTGTCATGTGTCTCAAAACTGAGTGGCTTCTCCACATACACTTCCTCTTCCACTACACCATTCAAGAAAGCAGTCTTCACATCCATCTAGTGTATCTTCTATTTCACCACTGCAGCCAGAGCAAGTACTGATATAATGGAAGTGTATTTGGCTATAGGTGCAAAATTTTCTTCATAATCTATTCATTCTTTCTAAGAGAAGCCACGAGCCACAAATATTTCTTTCAATTTCTCTATGCTGTCATCTACAACATGCTTGATCTTGTAGATCCACTTGGAAGTCACGACAGACTTCCCTTCTGGTCTAGGAACAACATCCCAGACATCATTCTTCATGATCGATTGGTACTCCTCGATCATAGCATCCTTCTATTCATTATTCTCTGCCACTTCTTCATAGTTGGAAGGTTCTTTATCAATAATGTCGCATAGCAGGGCCACATAACCGAAGCAGGACCTAGTTCTCTTTCTTTCTTTGTGTGTTTCTTATAGAGCCCCATATCTTTCTACACCTTGGATAGCCTCTCGTACCCATGCAGGTTTCCTCTTGTGAGGATTCATCTCTTGGGGTGGATCTACAAGTTCCTGGGGTTCTTTTATTTCTCAATCTTCATCCTGATTTCCATCATTCATAGTTGTATCTTGAATTCTGCGTACTTCTGTTTCTTTGGAGTCTTTAATTGGTCTCTTTCTGGATTTGTTGTAAGCTAAATGTTCATCAAATGTTACATCTCGGCTTATGTCGATCTTCTTGAATCCTGGGAAGTATATTCTATAAGTTTTCGAGCTTTCAGTGTATCCCACAAAAATACCCTTCTTTCTAGAAGGATCTAACTTTGTCCTCTTTTCTTTTGGAATGTGTATGTATACAAGACATCCGAATATTCTAAGATGGCTGACTTCTGGTTTCTTGTTGGAAAAGACTTCTTCAGGTGTCTTGTTCTCAAGTACTCTGTGTGGAGTACGGTTCTGTACATACATCGTTGTTCTAGCAGCTTCTGCCCATAGATGCATGGGAAGATCTTGATCATGAAGCATGTCCCTTACATCTTCCATGATCGTTCTATTCTTCCTTTCTGCAACCCCATTTTTTTGTGGATTATATGGAGTGGATAACTCCCTCTTAATCCCTAAATATTTGCATAACTCTTTGAACTCATTTGATGTGAATTCTATGCATTATCTGACCAAAAGGTCTTGATCTTGTTTTCTATGTGGTTCTCGATCAAGGCTTTGAATTCCTTGAACTTGCTGAATACTTCATCTTTGTTCTTCATGAAGTATATCCATGTCTTCCTAGAAACATCATCAATAAAAGAAACATAGTATACATACTCGCTTAATGAACTAGATGACATTCGACTGCATACATCGGGGTGAATGATTTCCAAGATTCCTTTTTCCTTGCTCTCGCTACTTGGAAATGTCTTCTTTGTGTTCTTTCCTTTCGCACATCCTTTGTAGACACCGTCATGTTTTGTTTGTATTTTTGGAAGACCTTCAATATCTTTTCTTGCAAGTGGTAGTGATCTGTAGTGCACATGTGCAAGCCTTCTATGCCAAAGTTCATTTGGTTCTACTGAGTTATGAACCAAAGCTTGTTCTGGTTGGCCCTTCAATTTGTATAGACCTCCTTCTTATTCCCCAATTACTGTTGCATAATCGATGGTATTTCCCTTTGGCCACATAAGAACTTGGCCATGTATAAATGCAACCCTCATGCCTTTTGCATCCTATGCAAATATGGAGAGGAGGTTCTTCTTTAGTCCTGGTACAAACAATACATCCTTCATCTTCATAGACTTTCCAATTTATAGGAGGATTCACCACTACCTTTTATTGGATACTGGTAGTCATCCCCAAGTTTCACCTTGTGAGGTGACTCATGTTCAGATAGTTTCACAAAGGATTCTTTGAATTCCGTCATATGTTTGGAAGCACCACTGTCTATAATCCAATCATTGCTTCCATGTGTGATAGTTCCCGTGAGAGCAGAAACCAAAACATATTCTTCATCACTTGAAGAATCATCACTTTCTTGTCTGGTTCTCTTTGTGGAAGGTTCATCATCCTCTGCAGCATGAGGATGATGTCTTCTCTTCTTTCCCTTCTTCTTGTGAGAGTTATTTTTGTTTCTAGGACAGTCTCTGGAAAAGTGTCCTATTTCATCACATGTATAGCATTTGAGTTTAGATAAATCTCTTATAGTGTTATCTTTCTGGTGGGAGTGCTTATCTTTGGGGTGATGAGAGTTTCTTCTGCTTTTCTTGGAGTGTACTATGAGAGCTTGGTCTTCACTTCCCATCTTTTCTTCTCAGGCTATTATTCGAGCTTCTTCTTGTGAGCATTCTTCCCACAGCTTACTAAACTTGACTAGCTACTTTCTTGCACAAATCCCTTGAATGAATGAGTTCCATGATCTAGGTAGACCATTCAAGGTGGTCATCATAATTTCTGCATTCTCCACTTCTTCATCTACCACTTCTAGTTGTTCCTTGATCTAAGAGACCCTTGTAAATTAAGACTGTGTGGTCTCCACATTCTGGATCTTTACATTCTTCAATTGGTTTCTCAGAGTCATCTTCTGATTTATGTTCTTCCCTTCAAACAGTTTGGTCAGGGAATCAAACATATATTTAGGTGTCTTTAGGGAGGACACCTGTGGTATGAGGTGATCTTTAATTGAATCAGAAATAATCCTCTTAGTCATGACCAATTCATTTTTGTGTAAGGCCTTAGCTTCATCTCCCTCTAGAACTGGAACCTCTTCATTGATGTAAGAGTCCAACTCATTTTCTTCAAAGACCAAGGTGATCCTATACTTCCAAGATTGGAAGTTATCAGCTCCCTCAAGCTTTTCATCAATCTTGGTATGATGAGACATCTTAACTAAGAACCTCAAATGGAAATACAAAATATTTAGATCATACCAAGTCAAGATGTTGAGACTGGATCTAAAGCTGAATTTCTGTAGATCTGGTTCAGGAGCAGATTAGGGTTTGACTTTCTAGGAGTTCTGTCCTACCAAAAAATTTGATCTTGATCTCTAAACTTTGATTTTGGGGAGGATATCAATCCAAGCCTGGGCTCACTCAAAAATTCCACTTTTGTGTAAAGCCCTAATTTCTAGCAGTAGTGTCGGGTCAAAAACTGAAAATGCTCAAAATTAGATTCTGCTTCAACAAAAAGATGTGCCCTAGAGAGGAGAGTCAGCCCAAACTCCTTTTGCTGAAAATATATGGAGAGAGATCCAAAAAGTAGGAAGCCCTAGTTTCCACAACTACACAGTGTCTTCTTCTCAGGTTAGCTATGATACCATGTTATATTTTTATCATTCAAGGTAGCATTATCTTAGGATATTTAACTGAAAGAATAACAAGAACATCAATCAAACACAGTAGACAATAGACAAAAATATTTTCCTCGGGGAAACCATAAAGGTGAAAACCCCGCAACTTCCTCAGAGATAGAATCAGCACCAAAAGTAAAACCCAAAAAAAAATAGTAAGATGATCTCCCGACAGCAGTATTCTCTCTCTCTCTTGTCCCAAAAACTTCTTCTCTCTCAGTTATGTGCTACACCTAAGTGTGAGTGAATGTGTGATAAATAGAGAGGCTCACTCTCTATTTATACTAATTCCTGACTTGACAATAACTCACTAAGGCCGACTTCTCGAGGAGATTCTAATAACCCTAGGGCCCCACAACTACTTTAACCCTTTATCAATAAGGAGGGTTACCCTCTATGACTTTACATGACTTGTTTACATTATTGAATCTCCCAATAGGAACATCGGGGCATGACATGACTCAATTACATTACAGATACTTCCCAGAATAAATATCGGGGTACAATACATAAAATAAACAAGTGAATACAATCCAAAGTTACAAATACATCAACAATTTGAACTCTTGGAACCTTTCAAAAACCTTAGATTTCTTCCTCAAAAAATACAAGCATGTCATTCCAAAGAAATCATCTATGAAAGAGACATATTATTGGGAATCTCCTAGTGAAGGGACTGATTTCGGTCCAAACACATCAGTATGTATTAACTCCAGTATTTGGTTTGGACCTTATGGCCCCAGTTGGTAATTTTACACAACTCTATTCATCATAAATACATAGTTCATAGAAGTATACTTCTAAAGAGAAATCAGGGAGACCTTCAATCATGCCTCTACTGTGCATAGCATGAAGACATTTCTCACCAATATGTCCCATCTGTTTATTTCACAACATGGTCAATTCAACTAGACAAGAAGATATGTTGTTGGATTCATGAAAGATTGTATTCGCACATACATTGGTATTTATTAAATTCTTCCTGATAGCTTGGACAGTGTTCCATTTCGAACTCCTCTCATCAATACAACACTCCTCACACCTTTTTACATGAATCTTTCTCATAACTAGACTACACATACATTTTCCAACTTGCTTAAAAATATTAGGTTTCGAGCCAAACCAGGAATATGCAACACCCCTAGAAGAGTTCATATCCTTCCATATTTTAGTATAATTCAAATTTACCTTGTTTTATATTCCTAGTCGGTGAATCATCTCCTAGAAAAACATCACCACCATCATATTTCTCATATGCATATAACCTCTCTCTATGTGGTGTCATAGGATATTATGCACAACATTCAATCAACCAAGATTCTTGATCCAACTGTGTAATTTTCAAGGCCAAATACACATCTCCTTTCTATTTATTCAAAGGATTACTTTTAGTCAACTACACTTCCTCGAATCCTTTGTTATTCTTGACTCCCATTGACTTATAGTCAAGCTTATAATGCTCAACTTTACCACATTGCTGGCAATTTGTCATCGTTGGTTCAAGGATTTAGTGTTATAATTCTTGTGCCATTTAGATCATCAAGCAATGCGTCCAAATTATTGATGCAGTGAATAGGAATGAATTATACAAACTGAACAAATCAAATCTCATAGGAAACAAACAAGTATTGCTCAGATAATTACAATATTATCTTCATTGCATAATCCGATGTTATAATAGTGTTATATAGGAAAATAATTTGAATCATGAGGAATGAATGCAAAACTCCCAACTGGATGTGACTAACTCTGACTGACTAGCTAACTAAATATGTCTCAATCAATATCGAAGTCCAAGTAGTTAACTCCCAATGTCAAATATAGTCAAGCAGTCATTTCAAATTAGTTAACTCAGTCTAACTGAAGTGGTAGGTGAGAAAAGGTTCCTTATCCACATGCAGCCATGCATAACTGGTGCTAACTGAAATGATTGCGATCTAACTGAAAGTAACTAGAAAATAACTAATATTAACTAGTTCCAAATCCAACTAACTAAAGGAGGTTGGTGTTGGGACTCCTAGTGGCTCCTAAAATGTAGGGATTGACCTAGGAGGCACCTAAACTGATGCATGCAAGTGCATTCAGTGGAAGTTAGCCTCTACCGATGTTCCCCAAACTCTAGTAACTGGTACATGTGGACCCATTAGGCCAAGTGGACCCAATAGTACTAGTGGACCCAAATAATTAAATAAAACTCCTAAGTTAGGCTAAAATAATCTAATAGACTGTTTGGTCAAGGGAATATTATAAATCCTAACTTGGACAATTGTGGGCCCTAGCAACAAGGCCATAAGTCACCCATATAAAATCTAAAAGATAATAAATTATGCTTAATAAACCAAGGTAATAGGGTAAAACCTCATGGGAAACCCCCCCCCCCTCAAAATAAGCAGAAAAAAGGAAAATACAAGCTATCTTTAGAATAAAGAAGCTTCCTCCTTAGAGAAATAACTCGCCAAAACACTGCTGCAAAATTGCAGCTCTATGTAGCAGCATGGTCCTTCTATGCAGAAGCATCCTAAAGTTGTGCATCTGAACCTCTCAATGTTTTTCTAAACTGATGGATCTATGTGTTTCTTCTAGATGGTAAAGGTAGAGAATGATCAAGTTTATTCTTCTGCATGCCAAGTAGTTGATCATTCGCTATCATCAAGTAGCACCGACCTGGAATTTTGCTGCACCACTAAGTAGGGAGCGAATCTGTGAGAGAGAGTGCATCATGCTCATTCTGATACTAGGACCTAGTTCTCCTTATGCCTTCTGGATTTCCAACACCATTTCCATTTGCATCAATAATCTTTTGAGCCCATCTAGGTTTAGGCTTTTGAATTGGAATGGATATTGGATCTGGATCTAGAATCTAATGAGATTCAGTCTCAATAACATGATCATGTTGATCTTGATCCTCTTCATCTAAATATGAAACATGTAACAAATCATCATCATCAAAAATGGGAGGAACAATGTTTATACCTTCTTGTGTTGTGGATGGTGGTGCATCATACAACTGATCTTATTCAAACTGAACACTCTGCTCAATGAAGAATTTCCTAGTGGAAACCTCCATCAAATTTTATGTTTTTCCATCTTTTGCATATCCCGGCAGAATGCATTCACTACTTTAGGCTTGGAAGGCCTTCCTCTTGTCAAGTGGTATTCTGTCCCAAGATTTGGAACCAAAAACTCTCAAATGAGAGACATTGGGCTTATACCCATGTAGTTCTTTGAATGGAGTGTCCCCAACCACTTATTTATGAGGCACTCTGTTCTACAAATATGAAGCACAATTTACAACTTCTATCCAAAGAGAAGGAGGGATATTCTCACCATGGAGAAGGCATGTTGCCATCTCCTTCAGTGATTTGTTCTTCCTCTCAGCTACACCATTTTGATGTGGTGTGTATGGAAATGAGTGTTCCATTTGAATCCCCTCTGATTCACAGAAATATTGAAACTCTCTTTTGATGTACTCTCCTCCTTTATCAGATCTTATGGATTTGATTTTCTTACTAAAGCTATTTTCAACCATAGCTTTAAAAACTTTAAAAATCTCAAAAACTTATGATTTCTGTTTCATAAAGTAGATCCAGTAGTACCTAGAACAATCATAAAAAGGTGAGGAAATACCTGCAACCATTAATGGAGTTTGCGGGCATAGGTCCAGCCACATCACTATGTATCAAATAAATTATAGAGGCATCTCTATGTGCCTTCCCAACTTCATACCTCTTCTCTGGATGCTTACCTACCAAGAAACCAGAACATACTCCTTCAGAAGTTTGGATGAGAGGTAAATCTTCAACCATTTTATCATTGTGGAGTTGTTGGAGATATTTGAAATTGAGATGACCATATATCTCATGCCAAATCTTGCTGGTGTTGTTAGCATGAGACAATAAAGTTGTAGGAGGTGAGACAGGTAAAATATGTGAGAACTCATAAGCTTTAGTATAATTATTTGCAATACCTTTCGCTATGAGCTTCCCAGTAGCTTTTTATGTGATCTTAATTGTATCTGAATCGAATGTAACACTCTTGGGAGATCCTGTATGAGTCATTTGATAAATAGATAACATATTAGCTGCAAGGGAGGGCACATAGAGAACATTCTTGAACTCACCATGCTTCACTCTGACATAGCACCTTCCTTTTGTTGGAATTTGGGAATCATATCCCATGTGAATATTAGGCCCTTTTGATAGTGTGAGGATGGAGAAGGATTCTTTGGCTCCAACCATGTGATTCAATGCTCCAGAATCAATTATATATGTTGTTGACTGAACAAGGATATCCTTCAAGGCATGGCACCTTTCATCATCTTATGGATGTGTTTCATCATCAAGATTATTTTCTCTTTGAGGGAGAGCAATGTTATTCTGCTTAAGGAGAGAAGTCATTCGGTCAACTTGATTCTTCATACAAGAGTCTTCAAGGTGAAACCCCCTCATACAATAGGGACACATCTTCTTTTAAAACTTCTTTTTCTTAGAACCGAAGGCTCCTTAAGAATTATTTTGATTCTCTTTAGGCTTCGAATCAGTTGTTTTATGCTCCTTCCCTTTAGACTTCCTTTTAGCTTGCTCTTTGTTAGAGTCTGTCACTAGGATGGATTGATCTTTGGAGGTATTGATGACTCCCATCTGGATCAACTTCTCTTGCTCCTATATTAAGGACTCGGTAAAGGAATCAAGTGAGGGAAACTTCCAATTAGGAATGGAAGCTCTCTTAGAATGGAATATTGAGACAAATACAAAATACTCAGGGCCTATATTGTTGAGTACAAAGAGCACATGTTTCTCATCCTTTGTTTCTATTCTGCACTGTCTGCATTGGATTGCAAGAAACTTGAATTTAGTAAAGAATTGTTGCACCGTCTCAAAACTGTTGGAATGTAAGTCTACCAACTCATTCTCCAAAATGTGTCCTAGAAGCCCATCTTGCTTGCCAAAAAATTCTTCAAGCTTCTCCCAGGATTCTCTGGGAGTCCTCAAACCTTCAAGGTGGAAGAGGAGATATCTGGATATCTAAGTACATAGATAATTGGAAGCTTCATCTAAGTGGTTCATAAACTTGTTTCTTTCAATTGGATGATGGGGCTTGACCTCCCTACCAAGTATTATCCTAATGCAGCCATGCTTGTGCAAGGCCTGTTGCATTTCTTCCCTCCAATCAACATAATTGAAGGGTTTTAGGATCTGAGGTGTAGGAGATTGAGAATCCATAATTCTCTAGCTGGAAAATACAATATCTTCACAAAATATACATAGCACCAATAGAATCTCGTTGCAAAACACTAAAACATTCAAATTATGTTAGAATCATGCCTTCCCTCTCAGCATGAACACTTTCTCAGGGTCTGTCATGCCTGCACCACCATTCTGAATAAATTCAGAGGAAGCAAGGCACTCTTTGCGGGAATTCTGTGGAAAGGTGTTAGGTCTCACATTTGCCCCTTTTTCCATACTTTGTCCCATCCTTTTACTCTATTTTTACCCTTGTTCTGCATCCAAACCTTTATCCTTTTCATACAACCCAGTATAGAGACCCCAGGTAAAAAATCATTATTTATTATTTCATTTTATGCTTGGTTCTATTTATGATGATGGATTTTACCTATCGTTGTGATGACTTGTCTATGCTTTGAAAGAAAGATTCAGAATCACGGGTGGTGCAACTGCAACTGCTAGTTATATCCAGGTGGTGCAATTGCAACAATTTGTTCTATATGGAAGATGGTCCTGCTTGGATTCAGCTACTTGCTCCAAATATGTGGCCGACGTTAATGCAGAAGGAATCTCAGGTGTGCCTTCATGATTGCAACTAAACTCTCTGAGAATATTCTGCAGCTCATTGGGTTTTTCAGTTCGTGGAACAACTCAAGTAAAAGTTTATTTGTTCCTAAGTTGGTTTTATGCAAGGAACAGTTAGCTATAACTACTTTGACGATTCGGCAGCTTGAATATCAAATATCTTCATGGCTTCCCAAAATTGATGTAACATACTAGCCTTTCTCTTGTTTAAATATATGCAAGTGGGGAAAGCCAAGGGTTTGTTTCTAGTTTGTAAGAGATAGAAAAGAGACTGTAACTGTAACTATAATTTTTTAATCCAATTAATAAAAGGGTGATAATTCTCAGCAGTTCTTTGTTGCATCCTTTGTGATATTTCAACAAAATTTATATTTGAATGCCAAGGCCTGCCTTCTAATAGAGTTGCTGGTAGATTAGATCTTTTAGTATTTTATTTTTTCGTTTGTGTGGAATTTCAGTGTGATACATTTACATGGTTAGCGGCAACTGTATTTGGTTAATGATTGCAACAGTTAATTTTCCTTTGGTTTGTTGTAGGTGATTTGGTGTGACAATTGACTATGTAGTAATATTTATTGTTATGCATAGGTGCGTTAGACGACAGTAACAGAATCGCTCAGCCCTATCTTGTGTGTGCCATTTATCTTTCTATATCTACTTGATTAAATTAGTCCTTTTCTTTGATGAATTTTTTATTTGAGTAATGAGTAGATATCTTTCTAATTTGGTAAGTTAAACTCTGATTTCCTGCAAAATTAATTCTAGGTGGGTTTCTCTTTAGATCATAAACCTTCATATTAGTACGATAGGAAATAGAATTTATTTTGAATTCCTAGATGGATAATGTTATTTTGGTTTCTTACAGGGAGATGAATTGGCTGAGCATTAATTAGAACTGAGTGAGTTTCATTTAATTTATCAACTATTGAACAAGTTTATGCATATACTTTTCTAATTTCCTTTGAAATAACATACTTCCATGGGTTGACAATTAAATATTGAACACTCTTCTTGTCAAGCAATTAATGTTTATATAGAGTGCCCAACATTTTGGCATCGTTGTCGGGGAAGGTAATTGATAGGTATCGTTAGTAGTTGAGTTGGTATTTTTTTTCGTAGGTATGATTTTAATGTTGCATGATTTATAGGTTTGCATAAATACAAGATGAACTCAACAGGATATTCCCAGAACTCCCCAAAATACTAACTTGGAAGTGGTAGAGGTCGTGGTGGCAGCCCAACCTTAGGGATAAGGACATTCATTGATGATTTAGTTTCCAGGGCTAATTATTCTACTAGAGCTCAAAATAAAGGACCATCATCTGTCAAAAGAATCCTTGTTTCTCCTAGGATGGAAGCATCAGTTTCAATGGTGGAGAGAACAGTAGGAGTTTCGACACCATCTAGTGTCCCTGCGGATGAAGATAGGGGTAGTGTTGTGGGAACAGGTGATCCATAAGTGATTTACCAAATAGAAGGAAAGGAAGTTACAAATGAGGAGTGGTTACAGTTTTGACAAAAGCTTGATGATTATAAGAAACAAAAACAAGAAGAGGAGGAGCTAAACATGAATAACGAACGTCACCCTAACAATTGTGAGGAAGAAGTGGGGGAGAATCATGATGATAATGGAAACCTCCAGCATGAGGAGACATTTTCCACACTCCAATTCCCCATTCGACAACCAACTGGATAGGCCCCCATTAAGAACATTTCACCCTCAGTGTTACCTTGTTTTCATGGGAAGGACACAGAAGATCCAGATGAGTTCCTCTTTGAGTTTGACATTATCTATTGAAGTTATGACTACAGATCGAGTGAGAAAAGGCTGAAACTCTTTCCTGTTACCTTAAAATACAATGCCCTACACTAGTTTATGAGCTTGGGTGGCGATACGGTCACAACGTGGGAGCAGATGAAATAGGTGTTTCTCGAAAAATATCAAGAATACTATAGGACGAAGCCTCAAAAGAGAAGAATTATTCAAGATCCTGCAAAAATATGAAGAGAGCTTGGAAGATTTTGTGGAAAGGCTTTTGTATAATGTATAGAGGGCAGGAAAAACCACTATTGGAGGGGATGTTCTTAATATTATTATGTTGCAAGGAATAAGAGATGATTGTCTCAATATGCTTGACTTGTTAGGGAAGGGAGATATCTCCAAATAATCCTTTGATCACATTATGGATTTATGTCAACAATATTCCATGGGATTTACCCGAACCAATACAAAGGATCGAGACGTCTTCTTACAGGCACAGAAGTCAGCTGGTGGAGGAGCTACTCGGGCAAAGATTGGAAATCTCCTCGAGAATTTCAAAACCGACATGATGAGTTCCATCTCTTCACATATGGATTTTATGAGAGTAAAACAAAAACAAGTGGATGAAAATATGGTACTTAGGGTGTTTTTCCCTAAATGTAGGAAGAAACATCCTTTAAATAAATTTCCACTTGAAAAAGAAAAAAGTGTGTGGGTTGTGCGAACTAGAGCATGATACCAAATATTGCCCCTCACTTTCGCGATCCAAAGCAGTATTTCAGGTGTCCGTTGTAGATACGGAACAAGCCTATTTTATTTTGCAGAAGAATCTATGGCAACCATGGGTTCCAGGTATGCATTCTGATCCTACTCCTTTCAATTCATGGAATCATTCTAATAATCACTTTCTTCCACCCTACTCATATCCTAACACACAGTGGCACCAACTGTCGCAACCAACAACACCATATCTGAACCCCTGTACTTCATGGGAACCACAACTAACCCAACAATCTCCTTGGTATCCAAGATGAATAAATCCCTATCCAGGAAACTAGTTTCTTCATAACCAATTCTTGCATAACCAACTGTCTTATCCATGGTATTAGTAGCCTCAGCTGCAACTCCCAAATAATTTTTTACCAATGGGCACATTGCTCCGTCCTCAATTTCCTACTCAACCTAACCCTAATCCCAACAATAAGGTAGTGCAACAATTCAAGATTTCTACCATGCCAGGTTATTCCATTTCCCCTCTCCCTTGCAATAATTTACACCTACGATTGGGAAGGGTAGTGTAACCAACAGTCTTTGAGAATGTTCCATCCTTCGTGACTGATGAAGGAAAGAATCCACCATATGTAAATTCATTTGGTTCAGCGATCCCCATCATTGAGGATCCCGAAACACCAACTAACATATCTAATGAAATAACATCTAAAACACTTGCAGAGACATGCATGAAAAATGCAACCTACATAGTCATTAAAAGAACCACCGTATCCTAGACGTTTAACCTTGCAAAAGGCTATGGAACAACCTAGTTTCAACCTCCTAGGAGAGTTGAAAAATATTTATGTGAAGATTCCACTATTACAATCCCTACACGACATACACATTTACGCCAAAACCGTTAGAGACCTGGTTGTGATGAAATTGGGGAGGAAACATAGAGACCCCCCTACATTTAATGTGGTAGGACAGTTGTCTGAACTAATTATGGGAAAAGTCCCATTGGCCAAATACGATGATCCAAGTAACCCCACTGTCACGGTTTTTATTGGCCAGATTCAAATCTCTAATGTTTTGGTCGACCTAAGTGCGTCAATAAACGTTATGAATATTGAGACATTAAAACAATTAGGACACGCTAATCTCAGGCCTACCCCAACTATACTAGATATGGATTATAGATCCACCATTAAACCAGAAGGAGTTGTGGATGATGTTGTGGTCTCCGTTGATTCATGGAAGTACCCTGTAGACTTCATTGTGTTACAGCCGAAGTCACAGCTAGGGGGGCACCCATTGATTTTGGGGAGATCATGGCTAGCTACAGTAGTTGCATACATCAGCTGTAGGTCAAGCTCTATGACAATTTCTTATGGAAGTACCATTAACAATCTAACTCTATATCCCCCATCTAAACCAAGCATAGATGTTGAAACTTCGTTGTGGGTGGACTTAGAGGAAGAAGAAGATATTCAACCTTTGTTAACAATTGGGAAATCCTTGAACTTTAAGAAGAAACGGAAGATGATGCCATCTATAAATTTATTAGCAATCCCACATTTGTCACCAAGAGAGCCTATCAAATTTTGGATAACACAATGGAGGAACAAGAACAGGAAAAACTCACATAGGAAACCTTAGTTAGTAGTCCTGAACTAATTCCAGTAATCAATAAGTCTAAAAGTTTTCCAGTAGAAGTTGGCTTAGCGAAGACACTTAACATAAATCCTAATCTCAAACCTAATGAACTAGAGTGCCTTATTACACTCTTGAAAAACCACAAAGGGGATTTTGCATGGGAGTACACAGATATGAGAGGGACTCCCTCCGCACTGTGCACCCATCACATTTACATTAAAATTTATTCAAATCTCCTACGACAACCCCATAATAGGATGAATCTTGACATGATGTAATGTCCCAAATTTTTCATTGGGTCACAATGGCCAAATGAAATTTTCCATATTCATGAAAGTTGTCAAAGGGATGCTAAAAGTCAAATAATTGCCAAGGAGGAAAATCACTAGTTTCCTAGGTTCGGGATGGAAGCTTTGATATTTGGAATAAGGGGGATAATAAATTATTTCTATACATTAGAAGAGGATAAATATTTAATAATTTATCTTATTTAATAAATACAAGATAAAATTGAAATGGCTATGGAGAATGGAGACACATAGAGACTATGGGGCCCACTCAAGCTAGAATTCCTATGTTAAATGGCATCCTCCTCTTGTAATTTCGAATCTCTGGGAAGCCTAATGTTTTGGGATGGATTATGAGGTTAATATATTTGTCCATATACTTCATAGGTATAATTTGGGATGAATTGTAACTTACATGGGAGAGGAAGATCCAAATGGGAGTTTCATGGACACTTGGCTAGATTCCCCTTACATTTATGACATCTATGATACCAATGATGGAGGTTCTATAACAGTTATGAAAAAAGTCAGATATGAAGGCTGACATACTAACATACTAACATTTCAGGACTGAATAGAGTATCTTAGAGGTCGAATTTGGGATTTGGAGAAGGCCAAGAGGCTCCTACTCAAATTTGGGAGAAGAGGGAAGGTGAAGAGAGAGGCCACATGGCATAGCATGAGAAGCCACACCAATTCGACTTGAATTTGGTTTATGGATGGATTTGGAACCTTATAATACTAATAATTTTTATAAAATACAGGGATCATCCATGAGAATAAGCTTTTTATCATTTGTGAATTGTGAGAGCTAGTGGATGACTAGTTTTCTTGCTTAAGCCAATTTCAAGGGTGAAAGATTCCCATCCTAGTTGGTGTTTGGAAAGTAAACTTAGGTATTTCATGGAGATTTAATAGATTATTATTTTCATGTGCAATATACATTAATTTCATGTACATCTAAATATCATCTTGTTCTTCCATTCATCTCAAGTTTTCTCACCATATTTCAGCTCTATGGAGTGAGGCGCACTTGGTGAGATAATCATCTCTTTGAGGGGGATTCTCTTGCTCCAGTATTTTTTATTATGACGTAAATGATATTTTATTTAATTTCATAAATATATCATGTTTAAAATCCAATATATCTCATGTATTATTGTCCAATATTGAAGAAACAGTGTCATTTCCCCAATACCTTGTTGTAAACTCTTGCAGTCTTGATGGAATCGAATATATGTGTGGAAAATTTATTATTTATGAATGAATTAAATGTAATTAAATTATATTATGGGTTTCATGTTCTGTAATTGATCATTTGTGTCCATTGGGTCTAATTTCATAGCATTTGGGGCAAACTATATCTCATTTCCCCAAGGGTCCAAAACTAGTTTTTTATATCTTATTGAAGGAAGTGATAACATACATGGGAGTTATATTTTTTATTCATATAAGTATATGATAATGTATTCTACACATCCCCTCATTCATTTTGATAATTTGAGTGATTTTATGTACATTTTGGAAGCCATTCCGGCAATTACCCGGAAGGGATTTGAGCCCCAAAATTGCTAGTAAATTCATCTATCTTATTCAGAATTTGATATAGACTTTCAGAACTGATTGGAGGACCATAATAAATCCATGATAATAATAATTAAGTTATTATATCATTCATACACCTTATCTAAATATTTTGGAGCAATTGGGCTGATTTGGAGACCAAGACACTAAAACTAGTCAAGAGCCAAAATTGTGAAAATTTTGGAAGATTGGGCATTTTAGTAAAAATTTAAAAAAGGGACATTACAGTGGTATCAGAGCATGATCTTGGCACATTATTTGGTATGATATTAATGAGTACAATAATTCAGGGACCACCATTATATATTGAAACCCAAAAGTGATTTTGTTGAAGAGGAAAAAAAATAGGAAAAGAAGGCAATTTTTTGGAAACTATGACTAGGCATGAAAAGAGAACCTCATATGATGGCGAGGAGATAATAGAAATCATGGAACCTATCCTTTAACACATGACCAAGAATATTATGAAAGGATTCAAATTTTTTTCTATCCAAAGTTGGGAAAAATATATTGATTTTAAGAAAACCAAGGGGAAAAATGCATCAGCTTGCTTGAAGGAGCAAAAGGAGGAGACCCATGAACCACCTAGTTATGAAATAGGTGCAGTAGAATAAGTAGTACATGAATATGATCTAAATTCAATCCCAAGTGACTCTTAAAAATATGAAGAGACATCACATAAGTATGAAGAAGTTTTTATTGAAAATACTGAAGATAATTTTGAAACACATGCTACCTTGGAAATGAAACAAAGAGAATCTAATGATGGATGCTTGAACTATGAAGGAGTACCTACTGATGGGTTCTCACACCTATATGTTGGTGACATAGATATAAATTTTTGAAAGTGTTTCTGCAATACAAAATTCCATTAAACACGAAAATCAATACCTTGTAGCAATTGAAGAAGAAACAAGATCAACATCCCCATCACCACTTGAGCTTCATGAAGTTGGTCCAAGCAAGAAGGAAAAAGATGATGAAGTTAATTTGAAAGAGCCTCATTTTATTGAAGGGTCCTTAAATATGAATGAAAATAATATCCAAGGGGCCCTTAGCATACTCCATGACACTCAAGAATTGGTATCAAATTCTTGTTGTAGAGCTACTTCCTTAGAGGAGCCATCCTTCCTTGAAGACATGGAGAAGATTCAAAGAGCAATGTCCAACATCAAAGGTAATTTCATGTCTTTGATTTTTGATAGAAAAAATGTTCTTCAGATTAGTGAATGGTTACACGAATCCTACTTGAAGAATAATGAAGTTATTCATAAGTTCACAATTCAAAATAATCAACTTCTTGAAAAGTTGAAAGACACTTGTTTTTCCTCCTATGTTTCAGATTGTCAAATGGTAGATTGTTTGGAGGATTATCATGACATGGTGGATCATGAGAAATTTGGAAATTTGAATGTACTTGATGTGTTTGAAGATGAGCCTAAAGAGATCCAAACAATTGATGTGGTGGAAGAGGAACTTGAATTGTCTCTTGATGAAGGGTATGCAATTTTTAAAGAAGAGCATGATTCCTCTACATTGGAACCAATCTATGACAAAGGTTTCACACTCTTGAAGGAGATGCATGATACTACCCATATGGATCCTTCCCATGATGAAAATTCTGAAATTTTTTATCATTTGGGTGAGTTAGTTCATTCTCCTACATCCTACAATTCCATGTTTTGCAGCATTATTCTCAATGAAGTATGTGTGAAAGGGTTCTTTTTTATGGTGCCACATGAGGAGTATGAAACTCCTATATTTACTTTTTATGATGACAAGGTTGGAGAACACTCTTATTCACATTTGCAGCAGCATCCTTTGTTACTTTATGATAATGCACATCTACATGGATGCACCTATGATATGCATCATGGTTTTTCTTGCACAACACTTGGTTCATTTGATGTTGGAGGAACTTCATCCGACACTTGGGTGAAGATGGATATGATTTAGGAACATTATTATTGGAGGCAACATCCTCTACTATTTCATGATTATATACATATTCATGGGTGTATTGATGAGAATTCTTTGAGCCACTTGAAGTCTTCATGTTTTATTTGCTCCTCATTTGGTTCATATTTTGGTGGAGGTTCTTCATTCACTTCTTGGATGAAAGAAAAAATGGATGATTATTATTTTGATGCATATTACATTCTTTGGGAGCAGCATTATAGGACATGGGATCCTCACCTCTGTCATTGGAGTAGATTTTATTGGTCACTTGAAGCATGTATGCACTTGGCAAATGGTAGTCTACTCACCTGGAGGTATGGGCACTTTCATGATTTTGTGATGAGGCACCTCCTTGATGTACATTCTTATTATGTTGTTATATACTTTGATGATATATATTATGCACTCATGATGTTTGGAAGAATTCATACAAGAAAATGGGATCTAGGAATTCTCTTTCCAAATGGTATGGGTTGGAGAGCACTCTTAATTGTTGGAGTGCAATGCAAGAAATGGGACCCTCGGATAGTTTTTAGTCCCATTGATTTCAAATTATTTGGGAAACAAGCAGTATGGGAGATGGATTCCCCACTTAATAAAGTGAAGTTAATAAGAGTAGTGTAGTAGCAAGCATGGTGGTTCCTCTCTAAAATCTTCATGGAATCTCAAAGACTCAAGGTGGGAAGCTCAATGGAAACTTCAAAGAATCATACAAAAAGCAGGTTCTTCAACAACCATGTTTGAAATTGCTTGAGGAAAAGCAATATTGGGAAGGAAGGATTTGTAATGTATCAAATTTTGCATTGAGTCACAATGGCCAAATGAAATTTTCCATATTCATGAAAGTTGTCAAAGGGATGCTAAAATTCAAATAGTTGATGTTACCACCTAAGTTGTACTTAGTGGTTTTTTCTCAAGTGAGACTGGTGAACCGGACAAAGATGATTTGTTCAAACTTCAGAAGACCTTCAAAATTGCTTCTGGGAAGTACTTGTTGTACTATATCACATGTTCATACCCCATGGGGGAGTTGTAATAAAATGTTCTAGAATGATAGTGTTTGTAAAAGATTCGATCTCTTAGACTTTATTTTTCAATCCGATCAACTCGGGGTGTTTTTTTCCTTGGTTATTATTGATTGTTGAATAAACGACTGATAATTTCTGAGTTTTTCACTCAATACCTCCAAAGTTGGGGTGGTCAGCTTGGCATTTAGGCCTATTGAGGTTATTAGAGTCTATGTGTCAATGTATAAACATACTAGGCATCATGGTCGAGTCATATGAACATGTCTAAGTCCCCTTCGGTTTTAATATTTTTTATTTTTTTAAGTTTTTTTAATTTTAATTTTTCCACAAAACTTAGGCTATTTTTTAATAGTCTAATTGGAAAAATTGGTTTTGTAATAAAAGTGGGCTCGGAAATCAGTTTCAGTCATGGGGGTGCTCATTTTCAAGCTTAGAGCACCATGTAAACCCATAGACCCACTTTTTCTAAGTTTTGAGTGATTTGTCCATCACTCAGGTCAAAAATCCCTAAAAATCAAATATTGATTTTTTAATTAATGAATTAATTAAATAATGGAGAAAACCCCAAATCCTAAATCATTGGGATTTGTTTCGATTTGACTAAAATCAGTCTCATCATCTTGGGATTGACTAGATCTGACAATTCCTTGACTGAAGGAGGTGATCTAGGCTGATCTGGGAGTGCACCACAGCATGCAATCTTGGGAATTATGCCCTCTCTCTCTCCTCCACACGTGTGGGCCCATCTGATTGAGTTTTGGTGGATGCTTCAGTCAGCAGGTTGAGGTGTCAGAAAAACCATCTCTCCAATTGATAGTTGCACTCAGTGAGACTCATATCAAGCTCATTTAGAAGTAGATCAGGCCCAGATTCACTCCACATGTATATGCAGTCTCTCTCTCCTTGGGATTTGTGCCCCCCTGGGCTAGATCTCTTGTTTTTGCTATAAATAAAGCAGCCATTTCCTCTTCTAAGCTAGTTAAAACTGGGATTGAGGTGATGTTTCTATTGTACTATTGTTATTGTTCATTTGAAATAAAGAGAAGCTTTTGAGGCAAGACGATGTCATGTTATTGTGTGTGTGGATGAGCATTGCCATGTTTTACTGAGGTAACCTGTATCGATATTCATAATTTGTTGATTGTTTGTGGATTCATCGCAAAATATTGATAATCAATTTATTATGGTCTTGATAGGAAATGAGTTTGTTAATAATTTTATTGGCCATCTCTTTCCTTTTGATGCATGTTTAGAGATCTAGATTCAACATGTTTTATAAGTTTATATGCATGCTATTATGAAATATATGTTTATGTATTAACCGGATCTCACAAGCATTTTGGCAAGTCTTTAGATTCAGTTGCTGGTTCCTAGCTTGGAGAGGATTCTGATCTAGCTTGCTTCCTCACTTTATCCAAAAATTTCTCAAAGGCATAGTCCCTCGACATTCCACCGGAAAGCTCCACGATTGATCTTCAAGGCTTCCAACACTCTTTATCTCTCTTCCTCCTTATAAAAATCCAAATCTTACCTGGTTACTTCAGTTACAAGATTTTTTATTCTTTAGATCTGCCATATTAAATTAAAACTTACATATATATATTATTTCAAAGCTCATAATCTATATCTCATTTCTAAAAGGTCTCATTAAGTATTCTAGATCTAGTTCAGGGAAATCGTCCGTTTTGCATGGCAATTTAAAGAAAATCCATAGGTTGCATGTGTTAGATTTTTGTTTCTTTTTTAAAAAGATTAAATCTAGAAATCAATGCATATATCATTGACTTCCCAACATCAATCCAAGATCCCAATGAAATCTTTCTTTCCTTGGTTCCTTTTTCACCATTTTAGCTAGTTTTAACTCAGTTTTGTTTGGTTTAAAGTAGGCTGACCCAAAGGTACTTTCAAAGTTTTTTTGGGAATATTTCATTATAAAATTCTCACTATATTTTAGAAGGAATAACATAAAGAATAAAATCTGGTGTTCAAAAGTGGCTTTGGGATCGTTCAAATCCCCCCAGGGGGCTCCCCTTTGACTGTAAATTTCAAATTTTGGGAAAGTTGTAAGATCTTGGTTTCATCCTATATAAGAAACAAGAGGATTCATATCATTTTACTGATATTTTAACAGCATATTATAAAAAAAATCTCTGAATAGGCTCTTTCGAGCCCATTCCCCATCCCCTGTGGGGGGATTCACGCCTTTTTTGTTATTTTTCGCATTGTCTTATTTATATGCTCTTTAGATTAGTTTGATTCATGTAGAACAAAATTATTTGATTACTTTATCATATATTCCCCATTTCAGTATCAAAGTAACTTGAATACTTACCCCATGACTTCCAGATTGACCCACAAGGGGAAAGAGATGCGTGGTAGGAATAATTAGAAAACTTGTGATTTGTTTCTGCATGCTGCTTATCATCAATTACTATGAGTAATTGTTCTAAAATCAACCCCCTCCTTGATTCCCTGATTGAGGTCCACTTGGACCGAAAGAGGTTCTTGGATGGTTTTTCTTTCTAAGAAAACACATCCTTTAAAACTCACTAAAATTGACAAGACTCTAGTGTGTATGCTCTGTACTTGGATACAATTCATTTGATCAGTCAAGCTGCATCAAAAGCAACGTGAGTGACTAGTTTAATTAGTCTTCACCTTCCCCAATAAACCACCAGCAGGCAAAAATCCAACACCTCTATCAAACTGTAAGTGGTGGCAAAATACCCAAAGGAAGCAGGAACTCCTGAAAAGTGACCTCAAGGAATTGATCTCTATTACACCTTTGGGTTCATTATGAACAACACTCTCAGAGACTCCATTCAGCCCACAAATTCCCTGTAGGAAGCCGTGAAGGTTTAGTTGTGGACACACTCCAAGTACTCTCGGGTATATCTGGAGTCCCCCCCTCACCTAATTTTAATCAACTCATATTTTACATTAACTTAAAATGTACCAAGAGGCAATTGCAAAACATTCACTCCAAGAACATGCAATTACATTGATTATTTTATGACTTCTTTTTAAGGCACTGGCTATTTTCTTTCTNTGTAGGAGTTGAGCCTGAATGGAGGGGTCAAAAACAAGGTGACAGACTTGAATCGAGACTTGCCCCCAAGGACACACCAAGTTGCTTGGAGAATTCTGCCACATTCCCCCCAGGTGTGTGAAAGGCAACAACACTTTTTGGTGCCTTTGCCGGGGATAAATATTTTTATTCCCAAGTACAACTTAGCTTAACTTCTTTATAAACAACTAAAAAGATAAAAAAAAATTGATTGATCTTGTCTTTAGAAAACATAAAAATTAATACTCGGTCCATCTGGTGACTCCACTATGTAACATCCCTCCAAGAATTTCTACTCGAAGAAACTGCCATCAATTCTTCAATCCTCTCCCTGATCCCCGAAGGTTTATAAGGGAAATATTGAATAGGCAGACATCTCATAGAAACCTTGAAAATTTAGGAGACCAATCCCTCGTAGATATCCATCACTTATTTGTAGAGAGTCATGTTCACCAATCTCAAGAAATGACGGAATTATTCAAACCCGTTGACTTTTCTCAGAAAGCAAGTGCTCCCCATGCCATTCCAAAAGATGCTATCAAGAAGCTCCCCATATTTTAGGAAAATAATTCCCTCACTGCCAAGTCTCACCTTCGAAAGTTTGAAAAGCACCTGGTCAGTTATTGGAATGATGCTGCCCATGACCATGACGATGTCAAAATGAATCTCTTTGCTTTATCCTTAGAAGATGATGTTGAAGAGTGGTACCTTGACCTAGATGATGATTCATATAAAACTCTTAGCAAATTCCAAGATGGTTTTAGGAAGAAGTGGGGAGAAAAGAAGGAGCCAAGACATCTGCTTGCTGCCCTTTATAGCATAAAGAAGATGGAGAATGAAACCATGGACGAATTTAACACTAAATTCAGGTGTGTGGTTGCGGACCTTCCTATAGACATCAAGCCAAAAATTCCTCTATCCTCATATCCTACTTTGAATCCTTCACCAGTGACTTAAGGTACCAGTTGAGAGATAAAGAACCGGTTGATCTGAAAACTACCCAGGAATTTTCCAAGAAAATAGAAAAGAATATGCAATCTTCAGGCAAGTCCAACATTCCATGTGATACTAGGGGAAACACTTCCTACAACAAAGAGAAGAGTAAAGCCGTTGAATCAGAAGAAAATGGAATGTCTAAAGATCCCATGGAAAAGGTGACGGACATGATTAAAAATATGGTTACTAGTCAAAACCAACTAATGGCCAATCATTCTGCACAATTGAATCATATGCAAAATAGAATAATCACAATGGAAAGGAATAATGGACCTAGGAACTTTCAGCCCAAGCAGAATCAGATGTATCAAAATAAATTTCCTCAGCAAGAGCCTAGGATTCCAAACATGTTAGACTCAACTTTCATCATAGAAGAAGTAATTCCATGGTGTAGACCTTGTGAACAACTCCACCAAGAAAGCACTTGTTATGTTGCAAATCAAGTCATGGAACATGGACCTCCCGAGGTCAGTAGTCAGGAAACAACATCAATCAAGCCTGATCATGTATACATGGTAGGCCAGGCCTACCCTTTGTCACCAGCTAAATAGTACAAACCTAAGGACAAAACCATTGCAGAATATTATAGTGAAACTTATGATGAAAACCATAATGTGCATGATGGCACTCCTATGTGTTCTCCATATAATGATGACAGTCTAGAAGTTTTACTGCCTTGTGACCTTTTCTCTGAAGAAGATGAGTATGAAAATGAGGACAAGTATAACTTGGAGCATGATACAAGTGATGAAGACTCCCTTATCTCCAACAAAGATGTTGATGAGGAGTCCTGGACATTCATGGAAAATCCAGTCTATGACATGAATAAAGAGGAAAATAATGAACCAGAAACTTTTGATGGTTTTGTTGATTCTCCTGTCTATGGAATATCTAAAGGAGAGAGCATGGACCATGTGGCCTTAGGAAACTTTGATATGGAAAAGGAGCATGCAGTTTATCCATATCATTAGTCTGAGCCATATATCAGTATTAGTAATGAAGACAAAGAGAACTTGATATCAGCAATGGGGAATCCATCACATCTAACATAGATGGTGTTGATGACTCTTGGGATTTTTGCGGATATCTTATTAAGAATCCTATCTATGCTATATCTAGAAAGGGGAGTGTCTATTTAGAAATTTGTGGAAGTGCAATCTACTATACTTCCATAGAGGGAAGCATGGATCTGAAGACCTGGGAAAATACTAGTATAGAAGAGCAGCATTCAAAACTCTTATATAGTCATTCAGAGCCATATCATGCAGAGCCGCACAAAGGTATCAATAATGAATACATTGAGAAGCAGTGTTGTGAAAATATAGATATGATGCAATTAATAGAATATCATTCTCAACTATCATCTTCACATATAGAGTTTCCTTATGATTTGGAGCCGCTTGGGGCTTATACAATGAGTTATCATCCGGTAAACCTTGATGATCAGTATGATGGTGTAGTCAATCTGCCTCATCATTCTGATTTGTATATCAACCCTATCCAGTCATGGATAGAAGCATCATGTACAAGCACCTACCAGTTTGGGAAGAAGTTTGACAACACTATTCATGCCTATGATTTCCCATCCATCCCGCCCATTCCGGATCATCACGCGGGTTTGAATTTTCTGAATAAAGTATCCTTACTTTGGCTAGTAACCAAAGACAAGGAATTTTTTTATGTTAATAAAATGCTTAGGTGGTTATATTGGATTTCTGATTACACTTAATCCTTTTTATATCATGCTTAGAGTAGGAAAATAAGCTCCTTGAAAAAGAGCATTTACTTTCCACATTTTTGTTTTCTACTTAGCTATAATAAAACTTTTTTTCATTAGTTAGTTACATTTATTTGATTTAAATAAATCATCTTAATGATTTTATTTGGTTTTTATATAAATCTTGTGCTACTGAGGTTTTCTTGTCAAGTTGAGATGTTTTTATAGAGTATATAAACCAGAGATTCTGGTGTTCTCATATCCTCTCCTTGGTATATGACCAGATCAAGCACACGTCCCGCAATCAGAGCCAGATGTTACCACCTAATTTGTACTTAGTGGTTTTTTATCAAGTGAGCCTGGTTAACTAGACAAAGATGATTTTTTCAAACTTCAGAAAACCTTCCAAATTGCTTCTCGGAAGTGCTTGTTGTACTATATCACATGTTCATACCTCGTGGGGGAGTTGTAATAAAATGTTCTAGCATGATAGTGTCTGTAAAATCTAGGTCTCTTAGACTTTATTTGTCAATCGGATCAGCCCAGGGTGTTTTTTCCCTTGGTTATTATTGGTTGTTGAATAAACAACTGATAATTTTTGAGTTTTTCACTCAATACCTCCAAAGTTGGGGTGGTCGGCTTGGAATTTAGGCCTATTGAGGTTATTATAGTCTATGTGTCAATGTATAAACATGTTAGGCATCATGGTCGAGTCATATGAACATGTCTAAGTCCCCCTAGGTTTTATTTTTATTTATTTTTAAGTTTTTTTAATTTTAGTTTTTCCACAAAACTTAGGCTATTTTTGAATAGTCTAATTAGAAAATTGGTTTTGTAATAAAAGTGGGCTTGGAAATCAGTTTCAGTCATGGGGGTGCTCATTTTCAAGCTTAGAGCACCATGTCAACCCATAGACCCACTTTTTCTAAGTTTTGAGTGATTTGTCCATCACTCAAGTCAAAAATCCCTAAAAATCAAATATTGATTATTTAATTGATGAATTAATTAAATAATGGAGAAAACCCCAAATCCTAAATCATTGGGATTTGCTCTGATTTGACTGAAATCAGTCTCATCGGCTTGGGATTGACTAGATATGACAATTCCTCGACTGAAGGAGGTGATCTAGGCTGATTTGGGAGTGCACCATAGCATGCAATCTTGGGAATTGCACCCTCTCTATCTCCTCCACATGTGTGGGCCCATCTGATTGAGTTTTGGTGGATGCTTCAGTTAGTAGGTTGAGTTGTCAAACAGATCAGCTCTCCAATTAATAGTTGCACTCAGTGAGACTCAGATCATGCTCAGTTAGACATAGATCCAGCCCAGATTCACTCCACATGCAACTGCAGTCTCTCTCTCCTTGGGATTTGCGCCCCCCTCGGCTAGATCTCATGTTTTTGATATAAATAATTTAATAAAGAAGCCATTTCCTCTTCCAAGATAGTCAGAATTGGGATTGAGGTGATGTTGCTATTGTACTGTTGTTATTTTTCATTTGAAATAAATAGACGCTTTGGAGGCAAGACGGTGTCATGTTATTGTGTGTGTGGATGAGCATTGCCATGTTTTACTAAGGTAACCTGTATCTATGTTCATAATTTGTTGATTGTTTGTGGATTCATTGCAAAATATTGATAATAAGTTTATTATGGTCTTGATAGGAAAGGAGTTTTTTCATAAGTTTATTGTCCATCTCTTTCCTTTTGATGCATGTTTACATATCTAGATTCAACATGTTGTATTAATTTATATGCATGCTATTTTGAAATCTTTGTTTATGTATTAACCTGATCTCAAAAGCATTTTGGCAAGCCTTTGGATTCAGTTCCAGGTTCCTATCTTGGAGAGGGTGCTCATCTAACTTGCTTCCTCACTTTCTCCAAAACTTTCTCAAAGGCATATTCCCTTGACATTCCACCGGAAAGCTCCACGGTTGATCTTCAAGGCTTCCAGCACTCTTTCTCTCTCTTCCTCCTTATAAAAATCCAAATATTACCTGGTTACTTTGGTTACAAGTTTTGTTATCATTTAGATCTATCATATTAAATTAAAACTTACATAGATCTATTATTTCAAAGCTCATAATCTAGATCTCATTTCTAAAAGGTCTCATTAAGCATTCTAGATCTAGTTCAAGGAAATCGTCCGTTTTGCATGGCAATTTAAAGAAAATCCATAGGTTACATGCATTAGATTTCTGTTTCTGTTCTAAAAAGATTAAATCCAGAAATCAGTGCATATATCATTGGCTTCCCAAACAGAAATCCAAGATCCCAAGGAAATCTTGCTTTCCTTGGTTCCCTTTTCACCGTTTTAGCTAGTTTTAACTCAGTTTTGTTTGGTTTAAAGTAGGCTGACCCAAAGGTACTTTCAAAGTGATTTTGGGAATATTTCATTCTAACATGCTCGCTATATTTTAGCAGGCATAACAGAAAGAATAGAAGCTGTTGTTTGAAAGTGGCTTTGGGATCACTCAAATCCCCCCAGGGGGCTCCTCTTTGACTGTAAATTTTAAATTTTGGGGAAGTTGTAAGATATTGGTTTCATCCTATATAAGAACCAAGAGGATTCATATCATTTTACTGATATTGTAACAAAATATTATAAAAAATATCTCTGAATAGGCTCTTTCAAGCCCATTCCCCATCCCCCATGGGGGGATTCGCGCCTTTTTTGTTAATTTTCGCATTGTATTATTTCTGTTCACTTTGGATTAGTTTAATTCATGTAGAACAACATGATTTGATTAATTTATCATATATTCCACATTTCAGTATCAAAGTAACTTAAATACTTACCCCACAACTTCCTGATTGACCCGCAAGGGGAAAGAGATGCGTGGTAGGGATAATTAGAAAACTTGTGATTTGTGTTAGTTTTTCAACATTCAAGCTAGCATTATGTTAGGATATTTACTGAGAGAATAACATGCACAGCAATAAAACATAAGCACAACACAAGAGACAATGAACACAGTGTTTTTCATCGAGGAAACCATAAATGGGGAAAACCCCGCAACTTCCTCAGAGATAGAATCAGCACAAAAAGGTAAAACAAGAAAATAGTAAGATGATATCCTGACAGCAGCAGTCTCTCTCTCTCTCTCACTGAGAGAGCTTCTCCTTTCTCACTCATGCGCCCCAAATGAGTGAGTGTGTGTGTGAGTATGATAAATAGAGAGGCTCTCACTCTCTATTTATATTCTTCCATTCACTTGGAACCCACTCCAACATGTTGGCCTCACTTAACAATTACTTACTAGAGCTGACACCTCTAGAAGTGTCTAATAACCCTAGTTCCCCACCACTTGTGAGGACTTTACCTCCTCTAACCAATAGGAGGGTAACACAATGGTGGGGACTATTGCCCAGATCTACAATGACTCACTAAGGGTGAAATTCACTAGGATAGTCTAATAACCCAAGGGCCCCACAACTATGGGGACTTTAACCCTTGAGCAATAGGAGGGTTACCCACAATGAATTGACATGACTTTCTCATGATAGAAACTTCCCAGAATAAACATCGGGGTATGACATGACTCAAATACATTACAATACATCCCGAAATAAACATCGGGTTACAATACATAAGAAATATGGATGAATACATTTCAAAGTTACAATTACATCAACACTCCCTCTTAACTAGGAAGGTATTCTCTTGACACAATTTTCATCACTGGTCTTCTTCTCTGGTTCTTCTTGTCATTTGCATATTCAAGTCATCTACATCTTCAAGTCATATTTCATCTGGATCTGGATCATTGTCACTGGATCATACTTGATCTGGAACATCGTCACTGGATCATCATCACTGGATCTCTCGATTTGGATCATCATCACTAGATCTAGATCATCACTCGATCTGGATCGTCATCACTGGATCTGGATCATCGCTCGATCTGGATCATCACTGGATCTGTATCATCACTAGATCTGGATCATCACTGCTAGATCTAGATCATCACTCGATCTAGATCATCACTGCTGGATCTGGATCATCACTCAATCTGGATCTCTCGAAGTCATCATAACTGGATCTAGATCATAGCTTGATCTAGATCTCATCTGGTCATCATCATGTGTGCTATCTCATCATAGGAATTTCTACAGAGCCATCCTTCTTTCATGTTGGTTGTAGGCCTAGCCATCATGTAGGTCTTTTCCCAACACTTACATCTAAACTACTCATTAGAAAGGCACACCCAGCACTTACATTTGACCTACTCATCAGAAAGGAATGCCTAGCACTCACATCTGATCATGTAGTAAACTACAATCACATCAGAAAGGCCCCACACTCACATATGTCACGGAAGGAACTGAATCCTCTCACCATGATAGAATGGCTTGCCCTTACATCTGACATGGAAGGAACTGAATCCTCTCACCATGAAAGAATGGCCCGCGCTTACATCTACCATGGAAGGAACTGAATCCTCTCACCATGACAGAATGGCCTACACTTACATCTGCCATGGAAGGAACTGAATCCTCTCACCATGATAGAATGGCCCGCACTTACATCTGCCATGGAAGGAACTGAATCCTCTCACCATGACAGAATGGCATGCACTCACATCTGACCTGGAAGGAACCAAATCCTCCACCCTCGTCAGAAAGGCCCCCGGTCCCAGATTGAGCTACTTGGTAACGGACCAGGTGCCTCCACTCTCCCGGAGAGTGGCAGTTGCCCTTACATCTATCCTACTTGACAAAATGGCCAACACTCACACCTAACATGGGAGGAACCTAATCCTTTAGCCATGATAGAATGGTTCATCCCTTACATCTTACCTACTCATTAGAATGGCTCTCTCAGTCCCAGACTGAGTGTTCCTGGTAACTGACCAGGTACTTCCATTCCCAGAATGGAAATCAGCACTCATATCTGACATGGAAGGAACCAAATCCTCTCACCTTGATAGAATGGCTCAGCCCTTACATCTGACCTGCTCATCATAATGGCTTTTTATATTAGCACTCATATCTGACATGGAAGGAACTAAATCCTCTCACCATGATAGAATGGCTCAGCCCTTACATCTGACCTGCTCGTCAGAATGGCTTTGGGATTCATCACTTTCCCTTGGAGGAAACCTCGATCTAGAGAACACCAAGCTTCTCCCTGAAGTACTTGAACTTTACTCTGGCCAATGGCTTCATCAACACATCAACTATCTGTTCCTCTGTCACAACATACTGGAGCTTCACTGCTCCCCGCTGCACCATATCCCTGATATAGTGATACTTGATCTCAATGTGCTTCAACTTGTCATGAAACACTGGATTCTCTGACAACTTCATGCAACTCTGGTTGTCATAATGTATACAAGTAGCATCCATCTGGAGATCAAATGAATCAGATAGTAGCTTCCATAGCCATACTGCCTCACAAATAGCTGAACAAGATACGACATACTCTACTTCAGTTGTACTCAGTGCCACACAGGATTGCTTCCTGCTAAACCAAGAGATCACACCTAATCCCATACTGAAGCAACACCCTGAAGTGCTCTTCCTATCGATGGCACTGCCTACCCAATCTGAATCAACATAACCCTCCAGGTTAATCTTCTGATTCGGATCGTACTTGAGCCCATAATCAACTGTACCCCTCAGGTACCTCAGAATATGCTTTGCAGCAATCAAGTGAACATTTCTCAGATCTGTCAAGAACTGGCTCAAGGTGTTCACAGCAAAGCAAATGTCTGGTCTCATGTTCGTCAGGTACATCAATGACCCAATCATTTGACAATACATTGTAGCATCAACTCAATAGCTTCACGTTCGATTCCATAGGTGTGGTCATGCATTCCATCATCCTGAACCTATTCAGGATCTCTACTACATACTTCCCTTGTCCACACCTCCATGCCTAGAAAATAGTGCATTGATACATAAAAGGAGCATAATTGGTCTTCTGCCTTCAACCTTGAAGCAAAGGTTGGAATCCACTTTACTCTCAGTAAAGCCTAGAGTCATCAGTAATCTACCTATCCTGTTGTACCATGTCAAACCTCAAGATATTCTGGAGTCACTCCCTCTGAAGTGAAGCATCATACTCCCTCTGTCTTACGTACTCTATGCACTGAAACATTCTATACCGAAGTGACAAGTAGCTTCCTATGCTACTAATATTCTGTGTGACCATCTAGTGTATAGACTTGCATATTCAACCTTGTAGCAAAGGTTAATATATTCATCAAGCTCGTCATATATGTGTTTAAACTCTTATTGGCTCTAAATGTCTCTTCGTAGTCTAGGCCTTCTTTTCATGAGAAGCCTCGTGCTACGAATCTTGCTTTGTACGATATTTTCCATCTACTGCATGATGGAACTATGAACTTCCCTTCATGTATTGATACTGCATCCTAGGCATCATTCTTCTTGAACTGGTCTTCCATTTCTTCTTGGTTACTTCTTCATGTCTGGAAGGTTCTATATCAATGATGTCGCCGTATTCATCATATTATTCTTCATTTTGAACTGTTGTCACTTGTTCTTCGGAACAAGTCTCATCCTTCTTTGTTTGTAGGTGATTATGTATGTGATATTTCCTACAAGTCAAATGCAATTGTATGGTTAGAAACATTCCATAAGGAATATTCATACTGGCAAATTCTTATGCATAAATATATCATCATGCAACTACTTTAGCCAATACAACATTCATCCATATCTCACTGAAACTTTCTAGATGCCTTCCATCTCTACTTGGACAACATTGAGATTGTGCACTAATCCAATATGTTAGCAAAGCGGTTTCATTCTAGATAAGTAGCAATGGAGAGTTGTATAGCACCATGAGCTATTTACCCATCACATGCATATTAGTAGTATACTATCATTAATGCAAACATCCTATCATGCATAATACATCAACTGAATATAAATAAATGCATAACAAAACAATATCATGAAATGACAATTGAATACTTATCTTTATTTGTTTCGTGGGTAGACTCCTTGAGCCCTCAACTTCATCGTCTTCTTCATTCATGATAGCATTGTTTCTTATCCAAATGCTAGGATGGATAAGAGGTTCTTCAAGAGTTGAGTCCTTCGTATTCCTCATCGCTTGAGGGATCTTCTTTGGATGGTAAGAGCTTGATCTTCAGTTGCTCCCACCTTCTCTTCTCGAGCTTCTTCTTCTTGTGAGTTCTCTTCCCAGAGTCTACTGAAAGTAATCACTTCTTTCTGGCACACATTCCTTGAATGAATGAATCCCATGACCTTGGGAGGACATCACAGCTACTGCATTCTTCACTTCTTCTTTTACCACTACAAGTTGTTCTTTGATTTGAGAGACCCTTGCAAAGTATGACTGCATGGTCTCTGTATTCTGGATCTTCACATTCTTCAACTGGTTTCTTAAGGTCATCTTTTGATGTATGTTCTTCCCTTCAAATAGCTTGGTCAAGGAATCAAACATCTCCGATGTCTTTGGGGAGACACTTGTGGTACAAGTTGATCTGTGACTGAATCAACAATGATCTTCTTGGTCTTGACCAAGTTCTTCTTGAGTAAGGCTTTGAGCCTCATCTCCCTCTGGAACTAGAACCTCTCTACTCATGTAGGTGTCCAATTCATTTTCTTTAGAGAGATAATATACTTCCATGCTTGGAAGTTGTCAACTTCACCAAGCTTATCATCAAGCTGATATGATAGATCACTTTGAAATGAGAACCTCCAAATGAAAATAGCAAAGGATTAGATCTTACCGATTTGATGTGTCTGTCCTGGTTCCGGAGCTCACTGATCTATGGTTTGTCACAGAAACCCTAATTTTCAAAACTTGGAATCTTTTAGATCTGATTGGATAGACAGATAGATCTCTTCAAATGGAGTTTTCCAATGTACTCCTTTTCTGACAACAGTGGAGGGAAGCTCCCGGAACAGGAAGCCCTAGTTTTCCAATTTCTTCTGCATAAATGCCTGTCACTATTTCTATTATATATCTAAAATTAATTCCCCTCTATGTCTACAATTTATCCCTAAGTTAACATCGCATGTCCCTGATCCAACACCATAGGTTTCACCAATTGGGATTTATGATCCTTTTCCCAAGGTGACCTATTACAGGATTGTTCATAACAGCGAAGTTGTACGACATACCATGTTTCATTGGTTCATCTTATGAGTCTAATATTCAGAAAATAAAAATTAAAGTCTATTCCCTTTCTGTAACATCTTTAGGAATTCCATTTGGACCTCTGTAGCCCAAGATATAGCAATTCTCCCCAGGTGTCCTGTTTAGGGATCAATTCTAGAAGAGGCTGGAACCCTAACTGGGAGGGATCAGATTTCCCAGAACATAGTGAATAGGAAGCTGAATTTTGGACACGGTGTTCATCATTATTTTATCCTTGGCCCCTGCAATTTTCAGCTCTTGATCATTCGCCAATCGCGGGATATAGTGAATGTACCAAAACTTAGCAGTTTTAGTACTTAGGGTTTTTCTAGCTCGGGGTCAAACTAGGGTTTGACTTTCCCAGAGTTTTACCCAACCAAATTTCTTGATCCAGGTCTCTAAACTTCGGTTTTTATGAGGAGAACAATTCTATGCTGGGCTCACTCAAAAATTCCTCTTTTGTAGAAAGCCCTAATTTCTGCATCGAAAACTGAAAATGCTCAGAATCGAATTTCGCTTCGACAGAAAGATGCGCCCTTCAATGGAGATTCAGTCTAGCATACTTTTGCTGATGGATTGTGGAGAGAGACCCAAAAAGTAAGAATCCATAGCTTGTGCAACTGCACAATTTCTTCTTCTCAGGTTAGCTATGATACCATGTTAGTTTTTCAACATTCAAGCTAGCATTATGTTAGGATCTTTACTGAGAGAATAACATGCACAACAATAAAACATAAGCACAACACAAGAGACAATAAACACAGTGTTTTTCATTGGGGAAACCATAAATGGAGAAAACCCCACAAATTCCTCAAAGATAGAATCAACACAAAAAGGTAAGACCAGAAAATAGTAAGATGATCTCCCGACAGTAGCAGTCTCTCTCTCTCTCACTGAGAGAGCTTCTCCTCTCTCACTCATGCGCCCCCAATGAGTGAGTGTGTGTGTGAGTATGATAAATAGAGAGGCTCTCACTCTCTATTTATATTCTTTCGTTCACTTGGAACCCACTCTAACATGTCAGCCTCACTTAACAATTACTTACTAGAGCCGACATCTCTAGGAGTGTCTAATAACCCTAGTGCCCCACCACTTGTGAGGACTTTGCCTCCTCTGAACAATAGGAGGGTAAAAAAATGGTGGGGACTATTGCCCCAACTTATAATGACTCACCTAGGGTCAACTTCACTAGGATAGTCTAATAACCCAAGGGCCCCACAACTGTGGTGACTTTAACCCTTGACCAATAGGAGGGTTACCCACAATGACTTGACATGACTTTCTTGTTATAGAAACTTCAAAAAATAAACATTGGGGTATGACATGACTCAAATACATTACAATACATCCCAGAATAAACATCAAGTTACAATACATAATAAATACGGATGAATACATTTCGAAGTTACAATTACATCAACAATTTGTTTCTGGGCACTGATTATCATTAATTTATGTAAGTAATTGTTCTCAAATCAACCCCCTCCGTGGTTCCCCGATTGAGATCCAGTTGGACCAAAAGAGGTTCCTAGAGGGTTTTTCTTTCTAAGAAAACACATCCTTTAAAACTCACTAAAATTGACAAGACTCTAGTGTGTATGCTCTGTACTTGGCTGCGGTTCGTCCAATCAGTCAAGCTGCATCAAAAGCAACATGGGTGACTAGTTTAATTAGTATTCACCTTCCCCAATTAACCACCATCAGAAGAAAATCCAACACCTCGATCAAACTGTAAGCAGTGGAAAAATACCCAAAGGAAGCGAGAACTCCTGAAAAGTGACCTCGAGGCGCAGATCTCTGTTACAACTTTGAGTGCATTATGAAAAACAGTCTCAAACACTCCATTCAGCCCACATATTCCTTATGGGTATCCGTGAAGGTTTAGTTTTAGACACACTCCAAGTACTCTCAAGTATATCTAGAGTCCCTCCCCTCACCTAATTTTAATCAACTCATATTTCACATCAACTTAAAATGTACCAAGAGTCAACCACAAAACATTCACTCCAAGTACATGCAAGTACATTGATTATTTTATGACTCCATTTTAAGGCACTGGTTATTTTCTTTCTATATATATATATATATATACTGTGTCTCAGCATTGTGCTTTCCTGTGCTCATTTTTTTATCTTGTCGTCTATGGTTGTTTATGGTTAAATTTAAAACTCCTAAGTAACTCATTCAGTTTAACATCACCATACTAAACAATTTTTCCTTAGTAACTTAATAGGATCTACCCCCCTTGGCTTCGTTAGGAGTTGAGCCTAAACAGAGGAGTCAAAAACAAGGTGACAGCCTTGACTCGAGACTTGCCCCCAAGGACACATCGAGTGGCTTGAATATTTCTTCCATGTTCCCCCCAGGTGTGTGAAAGGTGGCAACACTTTTTGGTGCCATTGCCGGGGATAAATATTTTTATTCCCGAGTAGGACTTAGCTTAACTTTTTCTAAACAACTAAAAAGATAAAAAAAATTGATTGATCTTGTCTTTAAAAACATAAAAAATAAACTCGATCCATCTAGCGACTCCACTGTATAACATCCCTCCAAGAATTTCTACCCGAAGAAACCGCCATCAATTATTCAATCCTCTCCTGGATCCCAAAAGGTTTATTAGGCAAATGTTGAATAGGTAGACTTCTCATAGAAACCTTGAAAATTTAAGAGACCAATCCCTCTCAGATATCCATCACTTATTTGTAGAGAGTCATGTTCACCAATCTCAAGAAATGACGGAATTATTCAAACCCCTTGACTTTTCTTAGATAGCAGATGCTCCCCATGCCATTCGAAAAGATGTTATCAAGAAGCTCCCCATATTTCAGGGCAATAATGCCATCACTGCCAAGTGTCACCTTCGAAAGTTTTAAAAGCACCTGGTTAGTTATTGCAATGATGCTTCCCATGACCATGACGATGTCAAAATGAAGCTCTTTGCTTTATCCTTAGAATATTATGTTGAAGAGTGGTACCTCGACCTAGATGATGATTCATATAAAACTCTTAGTGAATTCCAAGATGGTTTTAGGAAGAAGTGGGGAGAAAAGAAGGAACCAAGACATCTACTTGCTGCCCTTTATAGTATAAAGAAGATGGAGAATAAAACCATGGATGAATTTAACACTAAATTCAGGCATGTGGTTGTGGGGCTTCCTAGCGACATCAAGCCAAAAAATGCCTCTATCCTCATATCCTACATTGAATCCTTCACTGGTGACTTAAGGTACCAGTTAAGAGATAAAGAACCAACCGATCTGAAAAGAGCCCAGGAAATGGCCGAGAAAATAGAAAAGAATATGCAATCTTTAGGAAAGTCCAACATTCCAGGTTACACTAGGGAAAAAAATTCCTACAACAAAGAGAAGGGTAAAGCCGTTGAATCAAAAGAAAAGGGAACTTCTAAAGATCCCATGGAAAAGGTGATGGACATGATAAAAAACTTGGTTTCTAGTCAAAACCAACTAATGGCCAATCATTCTCACAATTGAATCATATGCAAAATAGAATAATCACAATGGAAAGGAATAATGGACCTAGGAACTTTCATCCCAAGCAGAATTAGATGGATCAAAATAAATTTCCTCAGCAAGAGCTTAGGATTCAAAACCAGTTAGACTCAGCTAACATGGTAGAAGAAGTAATTCCATGGTGTAGACCCTGTGAACAATTCCACCAAGAAATCACTTGTTATGTTGCAAATCAAGTCATGGAACATGGACTTCCCGAGGTCAGTAGTTAGGAAACAAATTCAAGCAAGCCTGATCATGTATACATGGTAGGCCAGGCCTACCCTTTGTCACCAGCTAAATAGTACAAACCTAAGGACAAAACCATTGCAAAATCTTATAGTGAAACTTATGATGAAAATCGTAATGTGCATTATGGGTCTCCTACATGCTCTCCATATAATGATGACCGTCTGGAAGGTTTACTGCCTTGTGACCTTTTCTCTGAAGAAGATGAGTATGAAAATGAGGACAAGTATAACTTGGAGCATGATACAAGTGATGAAGACTCCCTTATCTCTGACAAAGATGTTGATGAGGAGTCCTGGACATTCATGGAAAATCCAGTCTATGACATGAATAAAGAGGAAAATAATGAACTGGAAACTTTTGATGGTTTTGTTGATTCTCTTGTCTATGGCATATCTAAAGGAGAGAGAATGGACCATGTGGCCCTGGGAAACTTTGATATGGAAAAGGAGCATGCATTTTATCTATATCATCAGTCTGAGCCATATATCAGTATCAGTAATGAAGACCAAGATAACTTGATATCAGCAATGGGGAATCCATTACATCTGACATAGATGATTTTTATGACTATTGGGATTTTTGTGGATATCTTATTAAGAATCCTATATATGCTTTATCTAGGAAGGGGAGTGTTTATTTATAAATTTGTGGAATTCCAATCTACTATACTTCCATAGAAGGAAGCATGGATCTGGAGACCTCAGAAAATCCTAGTATAGAAGAGTAGCATTCAAAACTCTTATATGGTCAGTCAGAGTCATATCGTGCAGATCTGCACAAAGGTATCAATAATGAAGACATTGAGAAGTAGTGTTGTGAAAAGATAGATATGATGCAGTCAGTAGAATATCAGTCTCAACTATCATCTTCACATATAGAATTTCCTTATGATTTGGAGCTGCTTGGGGCTTATACAATGAGTTATCATCCGGTAAGCCTTGATGATCAATATGATGGTCTAGTCAATTTGCCTCATCATTCTGATTTGTATATGAACCCTATCCATTCATGGATAGAAGCAGCCTTTGCAAGCACCTACTAGCACAACAGGATTTGAACCTGAATTTCGACATCAGAATCCGACGTCATCTGACATTTCACACGGATGTATCGGACAGCAATCAATCAAAAGAATGTCGATAACAAAATATTTATAGTGTCATCGAATCTCGTACACTAGGGATTCAGCTTTCCGACCCTTGTAATGTCTATTATCTGACACTTCAGTGTCGGATCTTCGACGTCTATGAACCCAAAAATGTCTGTTTTCCGACCCCTAAGTGTTGGATATCCGATGGGATGTATAGGTCTTTTATAAAATATTTTAAATTTTATGGTCCCATACTTTCAACGGTAACTATGTTCAAGGTGTCGAATATCCAATGCATGTCCATTATAAATATAAATTGTTTTAAACATTTTGACATGTTTGTTGTAGAAGCAACGGATTATTTGCAAAAATTATTTGTTCCTCGATGGACATTTTCAGGAATTGTTTTATTCTTCAACGGGCGGTTATGGGAATTTTTTTTTTCATCGATAGACAGTTTCCCGGGAATATTTTATTCTTCGACTTCTCTCCGTTTGATAAAACCTTGATGCGTGGTTGATGCATGGAACTTGATTTTTTAAGACAACCGGTTATAATCATTAACGAAGTTTATGACAAAATGTCAAATAGATTAAATATTCCAGATCCAAACGAAGACAACTAACAATTGCTTGCTAGACTATGGGATGCAGCGAAACGAAGGGGTGATGGAAAATGTTATTGTCCATGTACTCAATGCAGGGGATTTAAGAGGAGAAGAATATTGATCTCAAAAGCCACAAAACATTGCATGGAACATGGACACGCTGAGGGGGGGAACAAATATCGTCCATTTGTAGGTTTAGCATTATAAACATTATTATATTCATTTTTTTTGGTAATTGTATGTATTGTTTTTTTTTTCATATATTAATGTATATCTATTGATGTTTCCATGTATTTATATTAAAGGAAAGACACCCTATAGCATGTCGTCCAGAGGAAGTGCTTTCAGAACAAATTCAGGATCAGGATCATGGAGCGTGTATGTTTAATGGAGAACAAGTGAATGATCATATTGAACAAGATGATCATGTTGATGATCTAATTGAAGATGATGGTACAAATACATTGATCCATGATTCATTTAATGTTAGAATGGATGACGATGATGTTGATAATGAAAATGATGATGACTTTGATTATGTTCATGATATACCTCTTCTCGATAAGGCATATGAACCCCTTTTATGAAGGCTCCAAAACAAATCTTCTCTCTACTATATTGTTGATAATGAACTTGAAGGTTATGAATGGTATTTCAAACATTACAGTCACACAGATGCTAAGGTATCTAAAATAATCCATCACATATATAGGATCATGATAAAGTTTATTTGTATTCCTCTAATAATTGTATTGTTAACTCATTATTGATCATCTTATGGATGAAGCGGGTTTTGTTAATATTATTTATTTATTACATTAACAAAAAAAATTTTGTGTAGCTTGAGAGCTAAATTTTTGTTACCACCATCAAATATTTTACCTCGCACATATCGAGATTTATCTTCCATCGTGAAAGAGATTGGAATGAATTATGAAGCAATTCATGCATGCCCCGATGACCATGGTATATATTATAATCAGCATGAATTTACAACAGAATGTCTAGAATGTCATGTAAGTAGATATCGTATAGATAAAGTAACAAAAAAGGTGCCTCAGAAGGTTCTTCGTTGCATTCCCATCATTCCACGTTTGCAATGATTGTTCAGGTGCAAAAACATAGCACAATTTATGGATTACCATGCCATGAACAGAAGTCAAGATGATGTTATCCGAATGCCTGTAGATGGTACTTCTTTTAGAGATATTGAGAAAAAGTGGCCTCAATTTAAAGAAGAACCATGTAATCTTAGGATTTCTTTGGCAGCAGATGGTGTTAATCCATTTGCACAGATGAAATCCATTTACACAGTGTGGCCTATTTTTGTTATCAACAATAACATTCCTCCATGGTTGTCAATAAAGAGGGAGCACATAATGTTGTCGGTGATTATTCTAGGTTTTATTGACGAAAACAATTTTATTTATAATGTAGTTGTGGCATCTCATTTGCCATAATATGTATCTTAATTTCATATATATATCTATTATTGTACTCTTCTGCATGGTTTATATATCTTAATGGTTCTCATAATGATATATTTTATATGTACTTCAAATTATGAATCAGGTAAGTTCCAAGTCAAAGATATGAATGTATACATCGAACCTCTTATAGATGAGCTACTGAAGTTATGGAATGGCATAACTATGTATGACGTATCTAGACCAATGCGACAAAGGCAATTTCAATTCCATGCAATGGTTGTATGGACAATACACGATGCCCCTGGCTTAACTTCATTTTGTGGTTTGTAATTTCAAGTTCCACTTTAATTGCATTTAATGATATGGAGTAGTTAGAATAGTTTATATATGAATATATTTGACATAGATATTCCATATCTAAATATTATAGGTCTTCAAACAAAGGGTAAATTTGCATGTCCATTTTGTGGTCCTAAGATAAAATCTCGCCGTTCAAAAAGCTTAAGAAATGAGGTGTTTGATGAGTATAGGCATTTCATCTCTAAGAATCATAGGTATAGAACAACTGAAAAAAATATTTTCAATGGGAAGCAAGAGACTGCATTAAAACCACGGAGAATGACACCTCACCTTTGGAAGATGCAATACAATAGAAATCGTCATCATGGTATGTATGGATCATCGTATATGAATTTTTATGTATTTTAATTTTTATTGTGAGTTGTTTGTTGTAGTGGCCATATTTGATTTATGATGTAATTTATTAATTATAAACTAATATTCATGATTTCCATCGTGATCATGAAGGTATTAATGGTCTTCCACGAGGAATGAAAAGTTATCATATTCAATTCAGCAGGTTGCCCTGCTATGAGCACCTACAAATTGCTCATTTGTTTGATACAATGCATATTGGAAAGAATGTTACTAAAACCTTATGGCGAATACTAGAGCTAAGGAGGGAGAAAGATAAAGTTGTGAAAGTGTGCAAAGACATTCAAGAAAGAAACCATGCAATGAAAGACGTCATCCAATTTCATACCAACGGAGAACAAGTTAATATAAACTCAATTCCATGGATGTTTACGGAGCAACAAAGCAATGTTGTCAAAGAAGTAATGCGAAAAATTAAATTTCCCACCGGTTTTTGTGCAAACTTGAAGAATATCATAACTAAAAAAGGTGATTTTGCGGGGGTCAAAACACATGATTGGCATGTCTTCATCAAGGTCATTATTATTGTTATGTCCATATAATTTTTTCTTGTTTGTATACTCTTTTTTTAATAAATGGCGTGGTTTGTATATTGATACAGTATGTTCTACCTCTCTCCCTCCCAAACATTTTCGACAACAATGTCAAACAAGTTATATATAATCTCAGTAAATACATGAGGTAACTAGCGATTACTTGCATGTGCTTAGTGTTTCTTTAATTCTTCTTATAATAATTTATATTTGTTTTTTTGTGCACTATTTCAGCATATATTTTAATTTAATGTTTATTTTTGTTAAATATCATTATTGGTTTGCATCACTTGTAGATGGTTGACATCTAAAGAAATCCATAAAGAAGATATAAAGTATTGGAGGAGAGAAATTCCTCGTCTCATGTGTGAAATGCAGAAGCATCTACCATCGGCATTTTTCAATGCACAAGAACACTACCTCATACACCAAGTTGAGGAGATTGAGTTGTGTGGACCTATGCACTCAAGGTCCATGTGGATGGTTGAGAGGCACTTGAAATTTATGAAGGGTTTGGTGAGACAACGAGCACATGCGAAGGGTTCTATGATGGAAGGATATATGGTATACCAAAACATGTTGTATGTTAGTGAATATCTTCCTATTTTAGCTTCAAAGCTCAATTTATGTCGCATTTATGATCTGGACTCCAATAACAAATTTGAAGGGGAGCAACTGAAGGGGAAAGGTAGATTGAGGAAGCTGAAAGGTAATTATTAGCTAGTGGATTTTTATTATATCCTTCATATTCTAATTGTATTTTCTAGTCATAATTGCTTCAATTAAGAGAATATACATCTTTGTTCAAGAGATTTACACCTTTCTTTCATTTTAATGGTTATTGTCATTAAACAGTTGGTCTAGAATGGGATGCAATTCATTTATACATCACAAACAATCTTGACTGGATGAAGGTATGGATTGAACGATGCACACAATTGGGTCATGGAATATCATGGGAAGATGTGGCTTCATTGGTAAAATAAACACAATGAAATGGAGATAACAATCTAACAGAAAGGGAAATCAATTTGGCATATGGTGTAAAAGATAAAATGGCAAGCATATAATTAATCAAATATCCCTCTAAATATTTTATTTTGAAAATTACTTATTGACGTACATGTTCTTTTTTTCCATGTATTGTTGCATAAGGACTGAATGGTTGTGTAATCTTTTCATGTATTTCTTATTGCAGGTAAAACACCATAAGTCTGTGGTCTACAATGGAGGAAGATATCGGATCAAAAAAATGGATGAA
>LPNX010606643.1:547051-735131 GCA_001517045.1 Pseudotsuga menziesii
GATCATGATGATCATGATGATGATGAAGGTGATATTGTAGGGAATACCTGAGGTCGCCATCATCATCTTCATCTTTAGGGGTTTCGTTGTAGGGATTAGGTGAGATCGCCATCATCATCATCATATTATAATAAAAAATATTATTCCTAAGTTAAAAATACATATATTAAAAAATACATATAGCTAAGTTTAAAATACTATGCCTAATGAAAAAATACTATTATGGCAATTTATATAATATAAAATAACATATAATAAAAATAAAATACATATAATATAAAATAATATATAATAAAAATAAAATACATATAATATATAATAAAAAATGAATAGTGTATTTGGACATTGTCGCGACTCGTTTTGGACAGTTCAGTTCAATTTGGAGGTTTTTGTGAATTTGGGAGTAGGTCCGGTGGAGCACAGGGTTCAGAATTGGAGCTCACGGTTGATAATTGGAGCTCACGGTTGAGAATTGGAGTTGACGGTACAAATTTGGAGCACACGGTTCAAGTTTTGGAGTTCACGGTATGGATTTCGACCTCATGGCTCAATGGATAAGCAACATGACCTCCTTTTTTGGGGCATGCTATGACAAGGGTTTTTGGGCATCCTGTGACAAGGGTTTTTTGTGCGCACTGTGATGTTTGCTCCTTTCTATTGATCTCAAAAATCGGCAGTCCAATATTGAATTGCCTTAAGGGGGAGGGGACCCTATGCTATATAATTTGATACCATCAACCGCTCACTTTGGCAAGCTTCTATGGCACCTCAAACTCATAAACCCATTTCCCAATAACCAAGGTTGGGGTTTACCATAAGCACCCCAATTGGTCATTCCATTCCTTAACATGCGGAACCGGATCCTGGACTTCTGGCCTTAGAAGAGTTAGTTAATGAGTGTTGTCTTAGAACATGGCTCGATCAATATGCTCACATCTAGCTCCAAGCCATAGATCAGCAGTAAAGTCTCATAACGTCTCTGTGATGTTTGCTGTGTATTCCAAACTGGACAGGGGAAACAGATGGATTACCAACATGAGGGAAAGCCATTGAATATGCTAATGCTTGGACTATAATAGACCAAGGAGATGTACTAGAAATATTTTCCTTGACTTGTTGATTTCACTGTTAAGTTGAATGTAAATGACAAACACAGAGGAGCACTAAGCAAGCTACAATACTTTGTACGAAATCGAATGAGTATAGATATAATGATGTTAGTTCTTGGAGATCCTATAGAGTGGATGCTTGGTTGCTCTATAGATTCCAAATATTTAGGTTCCTCATTAGATGGTTCACTAGATGAATCATATATGGGGCCGCCAAAACTATGATTATTGATTTCAAATATAACATCTAGCTCTTCATGAAATGGATAAATGAATGCATTTTCCATCTCATCATCAAACAAGGGTTTTCCTACAAAATATTCCTCATCAGAATCTCAACAATATGGACCATCTAATTTGGATTCTTTGGATGAGGTAATATAATAGGAGAATGGGTTCTTTCATAACTAACAACCCAAAGGGTCTCTATCTATACTTCCTGCTTCTTCACCAACTTCAATCCATCCTTATCAGCTTTCAAACATGGGTTTTCTTCGTTGTGCATGCATTTACATTGATCAACTAATGACATACCCAATTTGACAGTTTCAGCTAACCCGCATTTGACCCATATTAGCTGATATGGATTCTGAAGTCTGGCCAGTCTAAGCGTTACAATTAGTGGACGAACCCATCACATTTTGGTTCGCATTCAAATTGGTTTGATTGTTTTTATGTGATTTATCTCAGCAACCGGTTCCCAAATAAGCTACTAAGCCGACTCTACCCAAATGTGATGCTTAAGGGAGGTTTAGAGAAGATCATTGAAGATCATTATAAAAGCCCTAGGTTAGAAAGAAACTCGAACCTAACCCAGTATTTTCCAAATTGTAGCGACAACAGGGGTTTGCCAGAATTTTGCCAAATTTTATGGATTTCTTCTTTAAGGTGTTTTATTATAGAAACCTTATATTAGAAAGCAACTGTCCATGAGGATAGAGTTCAAGAAATCTGTCCACATTAACTATATCTCACAAAAGATAACAATTGTTCAACCAAGCAACGGTGACGACTCGTGGTATTATGCCTCACACATTTGCGATGTTACAACCCCATGAAACATAATACCAAGAGTCGTCGCCATTATTAGCCAACACTTATTAGCTATTTTAGAGTTAGTGAATTGAAAGTGGCTAAGTCAACACAAAAAAGAAAGGTAATAAGTTTGACTAAATAAACTATTTTGATTATTGTACCTACATCTTCCGCTACATGCATTGCTGTGTGCCTCACCTATCTCGACGTACTATCAACATTATTATTATTGGTATGTGTACCTTCTCTCAATGACAGTCTTAGTTTAGGGATGTATTAAGGTTTATTCCACATATTTGCTAGTGTATGCATCCAATACTTGCTAGTTACTTGATCACTATTAGGGAACAACTTCAGCTATATCATGTTAACCTTACTTCATCCAGCTAAAAGCAGTTCACATATTCAGAGAACACAATACTAAGGCTGATAGCTTATTCAAAGAAGCATTAACCTTGGCCTCAGTCCAATTTCAGTTTACTAAATTCACTGATGGTGAATGTACTAATCAGGGCACTTTCCAGCTTTTCTATCCCTTAGCACTTGAGTTTTTTATGTGATGTGGCTATTGACATTCTTTGGATGATTGAGGTGGATGATCCCCTCATATTACTGATCTCTCTTGTTTATTGCTCCTTTGGATTAGCTACTTCAGTATTAGACTTGAATTCTCTGTTTGTTGAAGGTTAGTGATGTGGATGTAGTCAAGATTCCTAGATTATAGGTGTTACCTTTGAAGGTTTGTCCAATATTCCTGTGAAGCTGATCAATTGTCATCTGTCTACTGATGATGAACATAGCTGTATCTATTCCGACACCTTTGTGTCAGATATTCGACAGCGATATAAATCTTTTTTTATCGGCATTCTTTTCAGTGATTGTTGTCCGACACATCCGTGCGAAATGTCGGATGACGTCGGATTCTGACGTCGAATTTCGGGTTCAAGTCCTATTGTGTAAGGGAGGTTTAGATAAGGATTCGAGTTCCACCATAGCCAAGATAGTTAGAGTTTTTTTTCTCACATGTATGCTCGGTTCGTTGGAGAAGGATGAAAATCGGTCGCTACCCCGAGCAAGATTGTCGAGCCATGTTTTGTTATAAGCAAGAAACTAGAACCTAACCCATAGATCATTGAAGATCATTATAAAATATTAATTTTTTTTCTACATACCTGTTAATATCATCATCAAACAAAATTTTCCATGAGGACAGAGTTCGAGAACTTTGTCCACATGAACTATATCTCACAAAAGATAACAAGTGTTCCGCCAAGCAACAGTGACGACTCGTGGTATTATGCCTCACAAGTTTGCGATGTTGCAACCCCATGAAACATAATACCATGACTCGTCCCCATTATTAGCCAACACTTATTAGCTATTTTAGAGTTAGTGAATTGAAATTGGCTAAGTCAACACAAAAAAGAAAGGTAATAAGTTTGACTAAATAAACTATTTTGATAATTGTACCTACATCTTCCGCTACATGCATTGCTTGCATGCCTCACCTATCTCGACGTAATATCAACATTATTATTATTGGTATGTGTACCTTCTCTCACTGACAGTCTTATTCCTATTTATTCTCCAAAACAACTATATTATAGGGCCTTTTGGCACGACATTGTTTTGCATGCAACTTTTATTTTGTCAATCTTAGAAAGAAACTCGAACCTAACCCGGTATTTTCCAAATTGTAGCGACAACAGGGGTTTGCCAAAATTCTACCAAATGTTATGGATTTCTTCTTTAAGGTATTTTATTATAGAAACCTTATATTAGAAAGCAACTCAAACCTAACCCAATAATTCCCAAGCTCTAAACACCATGAAAGCTTGGACTATGTCAGATATTTTCAGTAAGTGATTGAATGAAGTAATCCACTTACAATAACTATTTTTTCAAAATATTAAATTTTTTTCTACAATATACCTGTTAATATCATCATCAAACAAAACTGCCCACATGAACTATATCTCACAAAAGATAACAAGTGTTCAGCTAAGCAACGATGACGATTCTTGGTATTTTGTTTCACAAGTTTGCCATGTTGCAACCTAATGAAACATAATACCAGGAATCGTCACCATTATCTAGACCTTAGCACTTGAGTCTTTTATGTGTTGTTGCTATTGACATCCTTTGGATGATTGAGGTGGATGATCCCCTCATATTACTGATCTCTCTTATTTAATGCTTATTTGGATTAGCTACTTCAGTGTTAGACTTGAATTCTCAGTCTGTTAAAGGCTAGATATGTGGATGTAGTCAAGATTCCTATATTAGAGGTGTTACCTTTGAATATTTGTCCAGTATTCATGTGAAGATGATCAATTGTATTCCTTAGGGTTTCCTTAGGGTTGAAAATTAGTATGGGAAAACAAGTTAGCATTGCCTTAGGGTTTAAAATTAATATGGGAAAACAAGCATCATCAAGACAAGCTAAAAGGAATAAATCAGCAAATATTACAGACTGATATAAATGTATTTAAAACATTCTTTTCATTGTTGAATGTGCCAAGTAGCAGATATGGAAATGTCCTCTCTTCACCACCATTGATTATATATATATATAGATATATATGATTGTCATAGGTTACCACTGGGAAAAATGCCTCTGAAGTGCTGGCTTATGCACTACAGAGTAGCAGTGAAGAGGTTAAAACATCCACTCTACAAGATCTCCAAGAACTCAACATCATTATTTGTCCATTACTGTAAAGGCATTGTACTAGAAGATTTTCCTGGACATGTTGATTTCATGGTGAAGTTGAACGTAAACGATAAACAAAGAGGAGCACTAAGCAAGCTACAACACTTTGTAGTAAATCGAATGAGTAGAGATATGATGTCTGGAGCAGTCTGCATACATCCTTCACTTGAATGATGTTAGTTCTTGGCAATCCTAACATCATTCAAGTGAAGGGTGTATGCAGACTGCTGCAATATCATGATTCAACCATGAGGTGCTTAGTTGACTGGAAATTGGGTTAGGTAATACTTTTCCATTAATGGACAATCATGAATCTTATGGTTTATGCTTTGGGTCTTGAAGCAAGTACTAGGTATTTTGATGTCCTCTATTTTTTATTTGAACATTTTATGTCAATTTTCACTGTGTCTAATTTTTTTTTGTCCCTCTAAGAATTAACACGATAAGATGACCTTTGTGTTTTAGACAGTTGGTTAGCTTTAGAATCAGCAAATATTACAGACTGATATAAATGTATTTAAAACATTCTTTTCATTCCTGAACATGCCAAGTAGCAGATCGGTAAATGTCCGCTCTTCACCACCATGGATTATATATATATATATATATATATGATTGTTGTAGGTTACCATTGGGAAATATGCCTCTGAAGTGCTGGCTTATGCACTTCAGAGTAGCACAGAGGTTAAAACATCCACTCTATAGGATCTCCAAGAACTCAACATCATTATTTTTCCATTACTGTAAAGGAATTGTGCTAGAAGATTTGTGAGGACTTGTTGATTTCATGGAGAAGTTGAACGAAACAGAGAGGAGACTAACCAAGCTCCTCTTTGTTTCTCATTTAGGTTCAACTAAACAATAAAATCAACAACAACAGGAAAATCTTCAAGTACATCTCCTTTATACTAATGGAAAAATAATGATGTTAGTTCTCTGGAGATCCTGTAGAGTGGATGTAAATGTTGGCTCAAACTCATACACGGGTTTGCATTAGTGTCCAACCAAGGTGGTCTATTATAGTCCAAATATTAGCATATTCAATGGCTTTCCCTCATGTTAGTAATCCAAGCATTAGCATATTCAATGGCTTTCTGAAAGCCAGTTTTTCTGTTTTTCGTCACTTTTCATAGGGCTATTCATGCCCAGAACTGCCTTTTAACCCTCCAATTTGGCCCATATTTAGAGGTACGCATGTTCGGTGATGGATAAGTGCACAAGGATGCCCAAGATGGTGAAATAGGGTTGCTTCATACCCTTTTTTACTGCCAAACAGGTTTTTTTGTGCCCAGAATTCACGTGGATGCTGCTATAAGGCATATGAATGAGATTTTAGGGTTGCTTTCACCCACATATTTCTCATTTTCACAGTTAGAGTTGCAAATACCACCTCCTCTTTCCATTAATGATCATCTTTTATTGCTGCAATGTGCCCAGATCTGAAAGTTGGCCTAATTATAGCTGATTTGAGATGCTTTACTATTTGGTGTGACCTTCAGAATGCTCCCAAAGTGCTCAGATTTGTCCCTTTGATGCTCATACTTGATTCTAGAGTTGTTTATGCCCATAGGACTGCCCAACATTGCTCCTCATGTGACATTGAAAATGCCAAGTTTGTTCTTCATCATCAGCTTTAGAATCAACAAATATTACAGACTGATATAAATGTATTTAAAACATTCTTTTCATTCCTGAACATGCCAAGTAGCATATCTAGAAATGTCTACTCTTTGTCCATTACTGTAAAGGAATTGTACTAGAAGATTTGCGATGACTTGTTGATTTCACGGAGAATTTGAATGAAACAGAGAGGAGACTAAGCAAGCTACAACTCTTTGACGCGTGCGCACATTGACGCACACGAAAAGTGTTGTAGCTTGCTTAGTGCTCCTCTTTGTTTCTCATTTAGGTTCAACTAAACAATAAAATCAACATGTACAGGCAAATCTTCTAGTACATCTCCTTTATACTAATGGAAAAATAATTATGTTAGTTCTCTGGAGATCCTATAGAATGGATGTAAATGTTGGCTCAAACTCATACACAGGTTTGCAGAGAGGTTAAAACATCCACTCTACATAGTAGCACAGAGGTTAAAACATCCACTCTACAGGATCTCCAAGAACTCAACATCATTATTTGTCCATTACTGTAAAGTGCTCAAATTTGTCCCTTTGATGCTCATACTTGATTCTAGAGTTGTTTATGCCCATAGGACTACCCAACATTGCTCCTAGTGTGACATTGAAAATACCAAGTTTGTTCTGGAAGGCCTAAATAGGGCTAATTCACCTTGGTGTACTAGTTTATTGTTAGAGGAAGGCCTTCTCTCATTATTTGAGGAACATTCACCCTTGGAGACACATGCATAAGGGCGGTGTTCAGCCCTACCAAAGGAGAAGGTGATCATTTGAAGCATGCTTACAGTATTTTACACACCATTTCATGAGAGATATTACATGCTTGGAGGTTATTCATTGAGCTGGTCCACTTGGAAGGTTGTTCACATGGTTCATGCCCTATTTTGTGAAGAATGATTTTGTATTTGGGGGTTGTTTTATAGATTGACTATTGTGCACATGGGTGGAATCTAGGGCCTATAAAGCAAGTTGTGTTTTACTCCAAATAGTGTTATGATGTATAAGAATCCTACAAACCTAATTGACTTGACAATGAAGTAGGTTTAGAGTCTAAATGTTTATATTTCTAGGTTTTTTTTTTTGAATTGAAGTGTCATGTGTGTGGCCTGTGCATTCCCCCATTCACTTGGTCAATTTAGTACGGATTGGGACGAATTGACCATTTTGTTACCGATCCATTTGGTCATACCCTAATTTGCTTGGTTCGGTACCAAACTTGTCACTCCAATCGTTTCAAAGGCCGAGTTAGCTCGGTTGGGGGTCAACTTGGTTGACTCAACCACCTCGGTAGAAAAACACTTGATTAAATCTGCAACTATTATTGTTGAAAAGGGTTTAGGCCAGTAAAAGGAAAAGGCAATGTTAGGAAAAGGAAATGCAAGCAATAAGTGAGAATGGAGAATTGTATGTAACTAAAAGAGGGGCATACATAAGATTTCTTAGGGCATACATAAATTTTTGCATACAATCCCATTAGTATCATAAATTATGGGAGAGATCAGAAAAACATCCCTACACAAATATTAACCAATAAGTATGGTTTTGGTGTTTCATTTGGAGAATAAAATCCTATAGAAATAGTTGTTATTATGACTCTTAAAGGGTCCTAGATGAGATCTGTGCTCTTTTAGGTAGTTCAACTTTCAAGCAAAAGAAGCAATCAACAACAAGTATGTGAACCCTAGAAAACATGGAAAATTTCATAAAACATATTAGGTAAAATGGATAATCATCTACAACATCACAAAATCATTCATGGGAAAACTAAAAACCACTTAAAGGAGATATGTTCTTTGAAGGAGATAGTCCATTAAAGGAGAACCTCCAGGTTTTGTATAGACATATATTGGCATAAATTGCAATGTTATATGTGATGCATATGCATAAAATATCGTCTCAAGCTTGACAACATTGAAAGGATAAAGTACAATGGCCCCAAGCATACATATGAAGCTTATGAAGCCTATCCAATTCATGTTAGCAAAAGGCAATGCAAGAAATAACTTAGAATGGAGACTTGTATGTAACCAAAAGAGGCGCATACATTAGAATTTTTAGGGCTACCAAATGCCCACACCTATTAACCAAAATCATTATTGACAAGCTTTTTCTTTAACAAGTTATTGGCTTACAAGTCTTTCCAAGTTTTTTTTTCTTATAAGTCTTTCCACGTTTTTTTGTTGGTATTTTGCTATGCTTATGCCAAATTTTTTTTTTGCCACAATGCAGGTAGAACCAAACAGGTTTTTGTCAGACCTGTCTTCCTCTAGTGAAGGTAGTTTGGGAAGGCTAGAGGAAAGTGAGACATCTAGTAGGTCTACACGGGCTATATCAACTAGATGTCAAAAGATCAGAAGAAAATTCGACAAACGCATGAATTTTTTTCTCCAAGGAGGGGGGTCATGTTCCTATGATGATGAGATAGTGGGAGACATCGACGTGCCCTTAAGGTATCGACACCTAGTGAAACAATGGGTGCCTAGCGATATTCCTAAAGTAAACATTGATTTTTGTGTGAATGAGAGGATATATATAATTGCACCGTCCTCATTGCATGGATTGGGCTTGTTTTGCATGGATGGCATAAAGGTTGGATACAATAGATGTACATAATTGATGGAGTATGTTGGACCCTGTTACAACTACAGTGATTGGATGTGCCTGGTCCAATACACACGAAGTATGCATAGATATGGGTTGTCAGCGAATTATATACAACTGAAAGACAAATCTCAAAATAAAGGAGCAAGGATGTACATGGACGGAAGGCCAAAAACAACCAGTAATATTGCAGGGTTTATAAACAGTACACAACTAGGGTCTACATTAAAGCAACCCAACTGCATATTCAAGTCGCGTGAAGGAAGCCGTGTCTTTGTATGTGTAATTAAATCAATAGCTACTGGTGAAGAACAACTTATTGATTACAATTTGAATCGTGTAGATACAAACAATGTTAGTATGGTTGTGGTACAACAAACAATTTAACCACCCTTTTATTAATTAGTTTAACATCTATAGGAATTTTTGTTAGCATTTAATTGAAATTATCTACTTTTGATGTTTCCTTATGTAACTTTTAGTATGTTTTTGATGCAGGGTTCTCTCAGGGGCACCTCCATCTCCGTAGATGTTTGTCGACCCAAGTCAAGGCAACATAGTATACATTGATATTGCCAATGTAATATTAAATTTAGGATGGACACACAGATACGTTGTTATGTATTTTCATTAGTATATTAAGTTCGTTTATATAATATTATCGATTTTCCATGTAGAGTGTTGATCAGGGAAGCCAACCGGCTATTGATCAGCCGACTACAGCATCAGGGCAACAACCAAACATGAATGTAATTCTCCATTTAAAATACTTTAAAATCGTAAACATGTCTATTGTGACGCATTATGTTTATTTTGTTATTTATTCTTTCATTTTTATGGTTGTGCTCATGATGGTAATGTTGTCTACCTTTTTTGCAGATTGACCGGGGAAACTCCCTAGCTGTTGATCAGACGACTGGAGACTCGAGGCAACCCTTTAACCTAAATGTAATTCCACATTCTAAATACTTCAAAAATGTACACATATAAAACATGTAGCATAGTGTTTATTTTTGTTTTTGTTCTGTATTTGTTAGCTTATACATATTGCGTTCATTGTGATAATGTTCTCTACTTTTTTTGCAGGTGGCTGATCGAGGTAAATCCCCATCTGTTGATCATACCATGCCCTCATCTAGGCGTCAAGTAATCCTAGATGTAATCATGAATATAATTATTTTTTCACACTATATTTTCAAAGACTAAGCAATTTTTTATATATTTCAATTGCAGACAAGGGATTACATTTATCAAACGGTGTCTCAAAACTCTTTACAGAATGAGGTCTCTTGGTTGATGAGAGATAGTGAAATTAGAGAGCCTATAGACCCATTGAGGGTGCTACAAAAGACAAGGGAAAAACAAAATGAGGAACTGATTCGTCGGACATTGGCAGTTCCACTAACAGAAGGGCTCGAACAAAGGATTCAATTGTTGTTACAGCAACGTAAACAAGTGGATGTAAGTTATCGAATAAAAATGCAAATTCATTTATAAAAACTTTATAATATTTGATTTTATATGTTGTTGAACTTAACATACAATGGGTCTAATTTACAGCGCACTATGGAGATTATCAGTGGTGGTCAAGGCAATGTTGGTCCCAGTGACCAAACCACTCCACATACACCACATACTGCTCCCATATTGTCCACTGAACAATCGGCAACATGCTCCATGACACCATCGAGGGCAGTGGAGGGTGCAGCTGATGTTGCCCCACCCACAACAGATGCTACAGAAGAAGGGGTGGATGCAGGGCTAGATAGAGATGTGGAAGCATTTCCTAGATCTTCTCATGTGACTAGCACTGGTTCAATAAAGTGTACATTTTTGGTGAATGAAGAACTGGTTCCAATAAAGATAGAGAGGATTCCAGGTCATCATATATTGTTCAATTTATTTTTTATAATTTGTGTCTAATATACCGATAATATTTTCTAATGTTGACTGATGATGGCAATAATATTTTGCAGGAAATGATATATTTTATAAACACATGAATTATTTGGCCTTGGAGATCTTCGAGCCCACCATCTACACAATGTGGAACAAGCAACCAAAAGCTTTAAAGGATGATCTGACTAATCGCTTGGTTAGTCTGTTCGGAAAAGATACCTTTGATACATGGAAGGTACTACAGAAGGTTGGAAAACATCTAAATATTGTCCGAGACCAATATAGGATTCACCTTGAAAATAACCCTAGGTATGAGCACCCTCCAATGATTCCATCTATGGAGTGGAAATCCTTGGTGGAAGATGGAAAAGAGAAGGGCCTGAGAAAATCAGGAAAGATACCACCAGGTGGAACAGGGAGGTATGCAATACATTCCAAAATATAGTGGTAAGTCTTATTATTACTAGTTTTTATATCAATTTTGGTACATTGAATAATGTATTTAAAAACTTAATTAGGCTCTGGGACACATCTAAGGCCACAAAGGCAAGAATTGAAAAAATTGGCCAACACAAGCTTGGGCCTGGTGGTTACTCCAACTTGGTGGCCCGATATGTAAGTATCGCAAAACCTGAATCTGCATCCAAATATCATACAGATGATTATTTTTGTTTTGTTCTAACAAAAGGATTTAAAATTGAGTACATCATGCAAATATGAAGGCCGACCGGTTCAAAGAATTGCCCAGTCTAGATTACATGAAGGTTGGCTTCGAACATGGCTTTGACGCCGTTGTTGAACACCGAAGAAGCTTGTTTATGAATACTGCACAATCTTCTGCTGATCCATCTGGTGCCTTGGTATGTGAAAATTGTATAGTTTAATGATAATTTATTAATGCTCATGTAATTTGTTCCTTATAAACAAACTAACGTAAATTATTTATTCCTTTTTGTGAAGGAAAGTAATGATCCCGTTCATGTCGATGATGTAGTACATGACCAACCAAATGAAGATCGTGCTTCTCATCCTGGTAATTAATTTATTAATGTGCTACTATTTTTATAGACCATTGCAGATGATGAACATTAATTCTAATTCTACACAATTCAACTACAGAGCATGTAGCTGCATATCATAACACGGAACAGGTTGGGCCAGTACGAGATAATGTTGAACATGTTGATGTGCACATGGTAGGTAAAAACACACATTCATAAGGTTTTTTAAATGAATTACTCATATTTATCAAAATATAATTATATTAATGAAAGATTTTGACATTATTGCGGAAATTCATTGCCCCTCGCCTGAATTCCAACCTTGCGAGCAGACCAGTAGGGATACCGATGATCAGATTCCCAAATATGTGACTCTAACTAAATATTTAAAGAGAAGAAAAGTAAAAAGGAAGTGACTAAACAAATTTTGAGTAATTCTTATTTATAAAAAAAAAGTTAATGCTTTTTTCCTCTGTTTCATGAATGAATGCTTTACTGAATTGTTTACTAATATTTTTTTCTACCATTGACTAAATTAATGTTTTAATGAATGAGTTAATGAATGGTTTAATAAATGGTTTTTTCAGCTGTTGAATGATTGAATGGTTTAATGAATGTTTCAAAGAATGAATTAATGAAAGCATTTTTCAACTATTGAGTGAAATAATTTGCATTGTAGATGCATTGTTATTTGCATTGTGAAATAGTGAAATAAATTGTTATTTGCAAGTATAGGCATTGGGTTTGGGGAGTTGAGAGTGATGTGAAAGGGGGGGGAGGGGCCATAAGAGCTTCCACCTTCACGTGGTTGGTCCTGTTTAGTAGAGAATATTAAATTATTCTTGAAACATAGAGGAGCTCAATGAATGGTAAGGAAGAATACATTAAAAAACATCTATTTATATATTTTTACTGTGTAATTTTCACTATTGCTATTTGACTCCTCCATTAGAACTTGTTATAGATAGCGTTGAGAATCATTTCCATAGTTAAGAGGCAAGAAATGGAGTTTCAATTAGATCAATGGCCTTATATACATAGTATTTTTGGTTGTCCATGTTTTATCAGGTGATATATTCTTAACAATTAATTTAGTTGAATAGTTGAATAGTATTGTCATTTACATTGTAATAGAATTGTATTTGTTTAGATTGTTTTTGTTATTTTCATAAACAAACATAAATATATTTGATGGGTCATAACATGAAACTCTTGCAACAGGACAAAAAAATGGAGTATTTTGAATGATGTTTTGAAAGGTAAAGCATAAGAAGACAGTGTGAAGATCTAGAAATCAAGGTATAAATATGTTTTCTTTTGTTTGATTGAGCTGTGTATTGGGTATTTATGCATGTGCACACACATACATTTAGTTGATGATGATGATTACCATACACAGAGGCGAACTTTGTTATATCTGATCTAAACAATTACCTTAAATATTTTGATTTATCGTGATAACTGGCCCCTTGGTAATACTTTACCAATACCATATAGCTAGGACAACAAAATTAAATGTAGGCATTTCATTACAAGAAATTTTATAGGAATTTGAGTTTGATGGGAATATGAAAGGTCAAAAGACAGAAAAAGATAGATAGACTTGTGAGGAAAATGGTACTTGAAGCGTTGTTTCCCTATTATTCCGCATGAGTATATTGTTATCTGCCCCAGTTTATATTTCTCTAGTAGTTTTTTAATTTGTTTATTAATCTCATATCTTGTTCAACTTTAATGGTTGATTTTGCAGTGGTAAACCTATGTTTATATTTGTGCTTATCCTTGTAGATTGTGAGTTGGGCATGGTACACATTGGTATTTTTAGTTTCCATTGTAACTTTTCACCCCATTGTACACATTGGTATATCAACATGAATTACCAGCTGAGTTAACCATCCTTTTAATGGTTTATACAAGTACTCCTTAGCCTGAAAGGAATGCTTTTGGAAGGCAGAATTCAATTATATTGTTGAGATTTCCCCATAACTCAAATATGACCCTAACTTGGTTGGTTTTGCAGGTCTTTTTTATAGGTTTTAGGACTAGAAACGATACTAACACTGATCAGTAATGAAAGAGTCCCTAAATTTCCCTACTAAACAATTAAATGGGGTTGTTGTAAGGCACAAAGTAACCTTTTATCAAGGCCAAATTATCCCAACCCCTGAAACATGTCAAGTATGAAACCCTAACTCTGACTTTTGACTAGTTTTTTTAGGTTGCTTCTCAAGTTCGTAGATGTAGACAAGAAGATAGGTGACGCATTGGAGGATCTAGGGCTAAATAGGTAGACCAAAATTTGAGGGTGGCTTATAATTTGAAAATTGTTGTTATTTTTGGATTATTGAATTTTATAAATTTCTAAGGTTTTCTAGTTTATAAAAACGCAGATCTAATCTAACACTACACTAATCATGCAAATGCGTATATTTACACATGAAATACTACTATATTTACCTCTAGGGTTTGTTGGAGGATCCTAATTAGGGAAAAATTCATAGATCTAAGGACAAACAAGAGAAAATTCCTTCAAGAGGATGTTTTATAACATGTAAAAGCTGACAAAAGCTGGTAAAAATCCCTAATTCAGAGAAAACACAGCATTACAACCAGCATTCAATCCATAGAAGCATAATTTCACCAAACTTTACCAATGGAGCAACCAAGAAAACCCTAGATCCTCCTTGTGCTTGTGTTCTTCCAACAATGCTAGCATCGATCTTGCATGTGCATGAAACCCTAGAATTCACCCATCATTTTACCATAAATCCAAAGAAGAAATAGTAATATATTTTATAAGTTTCCCCTGTGAATCCATAGGCAAGCCTATATCGTTAGAATGCATTAACAAATCTAGAGTAGTAATTTTAAGCAAAAACTTTGAAAAAACATACAATTTATTTTTGTGATCAACTTTTTCGTGGGCTTCATTTTGCTTGTCAAAAGTGGGCCAATCTAATGCTCTTGCAACTCCACAACCATTGTAAACCAGTATTTATATGGAATCATTGGTTTATGCTCTTCAATATGAAGGACCTCTTAAAATTGCCTCTTAGTACGAATTCATAGACAATAAGGCATTCCTTGCCCTGTGCATAATAGCTAATACAAAGTAGTTAGATGGTAGTTGTTGTGCTTAATACTTAGCCACCGATGCTGGTTATAATAGAACATTATATTTGCTTGTAGTAAAAAGCAACTGTGAAGCCTTATATAGTTTCTCTTCTTCCGACAAATACTTTATTATTAGACCGTGAGATATCTCGACTTCAATATCTATTTGTTTTAGCATCCAAATCCTTCATAGACTCCATTCACTACATCAAAGTCATTGACCCACTGATCTTTGGTCTTCTTATAAATAAATCTTTCATAAATGATCTGTTTCCATCTCACTAGGAAAATAAAGGGATTCACTAGCTGCAAAAGGATTGGATGCTATAAACTCATGCTCCTAGCCTGTAGAAAACACAACAGCAACACAAAGCATAAAAATGGAAAGCCTATATAATAAATTACAAAGGGAAATGCATGATAAATTTGGATAAATTGGGTTATAAGGGAGATCAATGTTTTTCCTGCATTGCCAGCCTCTCCCCGGGATCCACTTGTCACTATTTTGCTGTCTAAGTAACAACAGAGGGAATCGCTGTCTTTGAAAGGTAGTTGAGCAAGGATACATAGTGATTTAGCTTTGGGAAGGTAAATTGTTGTCTCTGTTGTATTTGTTGCTTGCAGGCCAGTAAGATAAGGTGTTTCTTTGGTCAATATAGATACTGTGGATGGATGCCGCTGAGTGGAGTTTGGACCTCAAGCCCCAAGCCATGAGGCAATAAGTGTAGCTATTAAAAATTTAGTCCAGTTAGGTGCAGTTGTTTGTGGCCAGAAAGGCCTAAAAAAATTAACTGAATCTGGTCTGAATCTCATCAAACTGGGTGTAGAACCTCGATTAGGGATTTTGAGTTTTGTGGGTGGAGAGTTGTTGGGTCGACAGCTGCTGCAAATGCAAATAGATTTTTTTGTTTTTTATATATGTTTTGAGGTTAATAGTATTGATCCGTGACCTTGTGGTCTATATTTGTCTCACTCTTCCCTACAACTAACTATCTCTCTCTCTCTCAGGTATGTCCATTGTTTCGTTAGTGACTTGTCTCCTAAGAGACAAAGTGTGATCGTATTATAAATCTTAGTATAGAAATTAAGGAATGTCTAAACCACATTGTTTTCTTCTATTTGTCCATTTATAATATGTTTGCATGTGCTTGACTAATTCTGTTCATACATATCCTAGGTAACTATAATTGATGGATGTACATAGTGCTAATATGTAGTAATCCTAGCTTGGTTTGGAGCAAAATGGGTCATAGCATCAACCGAATGGATATTTAGTTTTGACATTGAAGAATCATGCAAAAATGAGTAAACAGAGCTCTATAATTGAATCACATAGACTTGGAGAAGGCTCAATTGGGTCTTGGGCACAGCTACAGCAGAGCCAACGTGAAATTCAATGTCAATAGAGTGGATAACATGGTTATACAGGCTATTAGTCTTCTCAAAACCTTGGATAAGGACATCATGAACACCTTCTGCATGAGAGTAAGGTATTGCAAGTTTAAACTTAGTATCGTTTTTACTTTTTGGGGGGTTTTATATGAAACAACAATTAAGATAGTTCAATCAAGGTCAATTCTAACATCTGTCAAGTTGAGGTCAATTTCCCATAAGTGTCTTTTAATTCTTTAGTTAGGACTCATGAATCATATTTATACTGAAACGTAAAAGGATTTGTTTATTAAATTAGATTTATATCAGATCCATGATTTCTTTGTTCTCTAAGATGTGTTTTAAAATCACTATATTTGATATTCCCAAGGAATAAATAAAAATATACATTTGACTAGTCCTGCGAGGACTCAAGTGTGCTAGATACTGTTTTGTTGTCCATCATTCAAAAACAAAGAAATTTAAGAAAACTATTAAAATTCTTCCTTATGTATTCTCTAGGATACTCAATTTTTCATTAATACAGAATCATCAAAAGAGTCCTAATATCTAAACCAGCAATACAACAAGATGAGCATAACCAGTGTCTACATCCCTCAACTATGACTCCGAGCTAATCTGCCATTAAGTGGTTGTTAGTACAAGTCTTTTCTGAATTAGATAGGAAGTGACTTTTCTAAATTCTTGTTTGGTTTAGGTACCCTTCTGTAACAACAAAGTATATTTAGAAAGCGTGTATTCCATTGAGTTGAAATCACATATACTGAATCACATAGACTTGGAGAAGGCTCAATTGGGTCTTGGGCATAGCTACAATAAAGCCAACGTGAAATTCAATGTCAATAGAGTGGATAACATGGTTATACAGGCTATTAGTCTTCTCGATACCTTGGACAAGGACATCAACACCTTCTGCAAGAGAGTAAGGTATTGCAAGTTTAAACTTAGTTTTGTTTTTACTTTTTGGGGGGTTTTATATGAAACAACTTTAAAGATAGTTCAGTTAGGGTCAATTCTAACAGCTGTCTTTTATACAGGGAAAAATATTAGAATAATGGTGAGGTACCATTACTGGAACATGCCCCAATCATGGGAACATACTCAACATACTTGTTTTCTGCAGGCCTACAATCCATGACTGAGGAGGAATTGACCGCAAACAATGAACCATGTTGCTTAGAGAAATTTGACAAAATTGGCAACTCTTTAGTGTTTTCTCTCAAATCCATCATTGACTATTCAGAAACTTGTTGATTCTTCTTGCCTGTATTCTCAAACTTAGGTTTGTTCTCACTTGTATTCTCAGACTCATCTCCCAAAATTTCTGACAGTTTTGAATATAAATACTCTCTCTTTGAGCCCTTTGACACACTCCACATATTAACCTCTACTCAATCATCTGAGCTGCTTGTCAACTCACCAATGTCTGGTCCAAACAAGTTTCCTTCAGTGGCCAAATTATAGGCTGAAACCATGTGGGGGTAAGTGAAATATTTGGATTTTTTTTTAAATCCACCAATAGGAATTGGTTATCCAATGTTCTTTTGACACTTCGATAAACCCATTCGATGGCCGTGTCATGACTCCGATGCTTCCGCTCGTCGGAATACCGACGGTTAAAGCGTTGGACCGTGTCGGATATTCGACACGGTCACCATGCCACCGACCCTTTTCCTGTCAGAAGGCCGACTCTTCAAGTGTTGGATGGCGTTGGATTTTTGACACTCTATGGATAAAAATACCAACAGCGTCACTATTCCTACGACACTTATATCCGTCAAAAGGCCAACTCTTCAAGGGTCGGAGGACGTCAGATTTTCGATGGTTTATGAAATTTTGATTGGCACTTTCGAAGGAAAAACGATCGAATATGTGACACAATAGTGTGTCAGATCTTTGACCCACATTAGTAGAATGTCAAAGATCTGATGTTATGCCACTTATAGCAAAAAAAAGTGTATGTGTCAAAAATGCGACAGAGAAGTGTCGAATTTCAAACATGCAAGGTGTCGGATTTTGGGTTGAAATTATGTTGTGCAGTTTGGGAAGAAGTTTGACAAAATTATTCATGCCTATGATTCCCATCCATCCCACCCATTCCGGATCATCACGCAGGTTTGCATTTTTTGAATAAAGTATCCTTACTTTGGCTGGTAACCAAAGACAAGGAAATTTTTTTTATGTTAATAAAATGCTTAGGTGGTTACATTGGATTTCTGATTACACTTAACCCTTTTTGTATCATGCTTAGAGTAGGAAAATAAGATCCTTGAAAAAGAGCATTTACTTTCCACATTTTTGTTTTATACTTAGCTATAATAAAACTTTTTTTCATTAGTTAGTTACATTTATTTCATTTAAATAAATAAGCTTAATGGTTCATTTGGTTTTTATATAAAGCTTGTGCTACTGAGGTTTTCTTGTCAAGTTGAGATATTTTTACTGTGTATAAACCATAGATTATGGTGTTCTCATATCCTCTCCTTGGAATATGTCCAGATCAAGTACACGTCCCACAATTGGAGCCAGATGTTACCACCTAAGTTGTACTTAGTGGTTTTTTATCAAGTGAGCCTGGTGAACCGAACAAATATGATTTGTTTGGACTTCAGAAGACCTTCCAAATTGCTTCTGGGAAGTGCTTGTTGTACTATATCACATGTTCATACCCCGTGGGGGAGTTGTAATAAAATGTTATAGCATGATAATGTCTGTAAAAGACTCAATATCATAGACATTATTTGTCAATCTGATCAGCCCTAGGTTGTTTTTCCATTGGTTATTATTGGTTCTTGAATAAACAACTGATAATTTTTTAGTTTTTCACTCAATACCTCCAAAGTTGGGGTGGTCGGCTTGGCATTTACGCCTATTGAGGTTATTATAGTCTATGTGTCAATGTATAAACATGTTAGGCATCATGGTTTCATCATATAAACATGTCTAAGTCTCGCCAGGTTTCAATTTTTTTTATTTTTTTAAGTTTTTTTAATTTTAATTTTTCCACAAAACTTAGGTTATTTTTTAATAGTCTAATTGGAAAAATTGGTTTTGTAATCAAAGTGGGCTCGGAAATCAGTTTCAGTCATGGGGGTGCTCATTTTCAAGCTTAGAGTACCATGTAAACCCATAGACCCACTTTTTCTAAGTTTTGAGTGGTTTTTCCATCACTTAGGTCAAAAATCCCTAAAAATCAAACATTGATTATTTAATTGATAAATTAATTAAATAATGGAGAAAACCCCAAATCCTAAATCATTCGGATTTGCTCTGATTTTACTGAAATCAGTCTCATCGGCTTGGGATTAACTGGATCTAAGATTATCTGGGAGTGCACCACAACATGCAATCTTGGAAATTGCACCCTCTCTCTCTCATCCACACGTGTGGGCCCATCTAATTGAGTTTTGGTGGATGCTTCAGTCAGCAGGTTGAGGTGTCATACAGATTAGCTCTCCGATTAACATCATTCAGTTTAACATCACCATACTAAATAATTTTTCCTTAGTAACTTAATAGGTTCTACCCCCCTTGGCTTCGTTAGGAGTTGAGCCTGAACGGAGGAGTCAAAAACAAGGTGACAGCCTTGACTCGAGACTTGCCCCCAAGGACAAACCGAGTGGCTTGAATATTTCTTCCATGTTCCCCCCAAGTGTGTGAAAGGCAGCAACATTTTTTGGCGCCATTGTTGGGGATAAATATTTTTATTCCCAAGTAGGACTTAGCTTAAATTTTTTCTAAACAACTAAAAAGCTGAAAAAATTTGATTGATCTTGTCTTTAAAAAACATAAAAATTAAAACTCGATCCATCTGGCAAATCCACTGTCTAACATCCCTCCAAGAATTTCTACCCGAAGAAACCACCATCAATTATTCAATCCTCTCCCTGATCCTGAAAGTTTTATTAGGGAAAGATTGAATAGGAAAACTTCTCATAGAAACCTTGAAAATTTAGGAGACCAATCCCTCTCAGATATCCATCACTTATTTGTAGAGAGTCATGTTCACCAATCTCAAGAAATGATGGAATTATTCAAACCCCTTGACTTTTCTCAGATAGCAGGTGCTCCCCATGCCATTCCAAAAGATGCTATCAAGAAGCTCCCATATTTTAGGGCAATAATGCCATCACTGCCAAGTCTCACCTTCGAAAGTTTGAAAAGCACCTGGTCAGTTAAAGCAATGATGCTTCCCATGACCATGACGATGTCAAAATTAAGCTCTTTGCTTTATCCTTAGAAGATGATGTTGAAGAGTGGTACCTCGACCTAGATGATGATTCATATAAAACTCTTAGTGAATTCCAAGATGGTTTTAGGAAGAAGTGGGGAGAAAAGAAGGAACCAAGACATCTACGTACTGCCCTTTATAGCATAAAGAAGATGGAGAATGAAACTATGGTGGAATTTAACACTAAATTTAGGCATGTGGTTGCAAACCTTCCTAAATACATCAAGCCAAAAAATTCCTCTATCCTCATATCCTACATTGAATCCTTCACCGATGACTTAAGCTACCAGTTGAGAGATAAAGAACCGGTCAATCTGAAAACTACCCAGGAATTGGCCGAGAAAATAGAAAAGAATATGCAATCTTCAGGAAAGTCCAATATTCCAGGTTACACTAGGGGAAACACTTCCTACAACAAAGAGAAGGGTAAATCCATTGAATCAGAAGAAAAGCAAACTTCTAAAGATCCCATGGAAAAGGTGACGAACATGATAAAAAACTTGGTTACTAGTCAAAACCAACTAATGGCCAATCATTCTACACAATTGAATCATATGCAAAATAGAATAATCACAATGGAAAGGAATAATGGACCTACGAACTTTCAACCCAAGAAGAATCAAATGTATCAAAAGAAATTTCCTCAGCAAGAGCCTAGGATTCCAAACCAGTTAGACTCAGCTAACATGGTAGAAGAAGTAATTCCATTGTGTAGACCTTTTGAAAAATTCCACCAAGAAAGCACTTGTTGTGTTGCAAATCAAGTCATGGAACATGGACTTCCTGAGGTCAGTAGTCAGGAAACAACTTCAAGTGAGCCTGATCATGTATACATGGTAGGCCAGGCCTACCCTTTGTCACTAGCTAAACAGTACAAACCTAAGGATGAAACCATTGCAGAATCTTATAGTGAAACTTATGATGAAAACCATAATGTACATGATGGGACTCCTACGTGTTCTCCATATAATGATGACAGTCTAGAAGGTTTACTGCCTTGTGACCTTTTATATGAAGAAGATGAGTATGAAAATGAGGACAAGTACAACTTGGAGCATGATACAAGTGACGAAGACTCCCTTATCTCTGACAAAGATGTTGATAAGGAGTCCTGGACATTCATGGAAAATCCAGTCTATGACATGAATAAAGAGGAAAATAATGAACCAGAAAGTTTTGATGGTTTTGTTGATTCTCCTCTCTATGGCATATCTAAAGGAGAGAACATGGACCATGTGGCCTTGGGAAACTTTGATATGGAAAAGGAGCATGCAGTTTATCCATATGATCAGTCTAAGCCATATATCAGTATCAGTAATGAAGACAAAGAGAACTTGATGTCGGAACTAGATATCAGCAATGGGGAATCCATCACATCTGACATAGATGGTGTTGATGACTATTAGGATTTTTGTGGATATCTTATTAAGAATCCTATCTATGCTATATCTAGCAAGGGGAGTGTCTATTTAGAAATTTTTGGAAGTCAAATCTACTATACTTCCATAGAGGGAAGCATGGATCTGGAGACCTGGGAAAATCCTAGTATAGAAGAGCAGCATTTAAAATGCTTATATGGTCATTCAGAGTCATATCATGCAGAGCCGCACAAAGGTATCAATAATGAAGACATCGAGAAGTAGTGTTGTGAAAAGATAGATATGATGCAGTCAGTAGAATATCAGTCTCAACTATCATCTTCACATGTAGAGTTTCCTTATGATTTGGAGCCACTTAGGGATTATACAATGAGTTATCATCCGGTAAGCCTTGATGATCAGTATGATGGTGTAGTCAATCTGCCTCATCATTCCGATTTGTATCTCAACCCTATCCATTCATGGATAGAAGCAGCTTGTGCAAGCACCTTCCAGTTTGGGAAGAATTTTGACGACATTATTCATGCCTATGATTACCCATCCATCCTGCCCATTCTGGATCATCACACCGGTTTGCATTTTCTGAATAAAGTACCCTTACTTTGGCTGATAACCAAAGACAAGGAAATTTTTTTATGTTTATAAAATGCTTAGGTGGTTACATTAGATTTCTGATTACACTTAACCATTTTTATATCATGCTTAGAGTAGGAAAATAAGCTCCTTGAAAAAGAGCATTTACTTTCCGCATTTTTGTTTTGTACTTCGCTATAATAAAACTTTTTTTTATTAGTTAGTTACATTTATTTCGTTTAAATAAATAAGCTTAATGGTTCATTTATTTTTTATATAAAGCTTGTGCTACTGAGGTTTTCTTGTCAAGTTGATATGTTTTTACATGGTGTATAAACCAAAGATTCTGGTGTTCTCGTATCCTCTCCTTGGCATATGACCAAATCAAGCACATGTCCCGAAATTGGAGCCAGATGTTACCACCTAAGTTGTACTTAGTGGTTTTTTATCATGTGAGCCTGGTGAACCGGACAAAGATGATTTGTTCGAACTTCAGAAGACCTTCCAAATTGATTTTGGGAAGTGCTTGTTGTACTATATCACATGCCCATACCCCGTGCGGGAGTTGTAATAAAATGTTCTAGAATGATAGTGTCTGTAAAAGACTCGGTATATTAGACTTTATTTGTCAATCTGATCAGCCCAGGGTGTTTTTCCCTTGGTTATTATTGGTTGTTGAATAAACGACTGATAATTTCTGAGTGTTTCACTCAATACCTTCAAAGTTGGGGTGGTCAACTTGGCATTTAGGTCTATTGAGGTTATTAGAGTCTATGTGTCAATGTATAAACATTCTAGGCATCACGGTTTAGTCATATGAACATGTCTAAGTCCCCATAGGTTTTAATATTTTTTATTTTTTTATTTTTTTTTTATTTTAATTTTTCCACAAAACGTAGGCTATTTTTTAATAGTCTAATTGGAAAATTTGGTTTTGTAATAAAAGTGGGATCAGAAATCAGTTTCAGTCATTAGGGTGCTCATTTTCAAGCTTAGAGCACCATGTAAACCCATAGACCCACTTTTTCTAAGTTTTGAGTGATTTGTCCATCACTCAAGTCAAAAATCCCTAAAAATAAAATATTGATTATTTAATTGATGAATTAATTAAATAATCAAGAAAACCCCAAATCCTAAATCATTCGGATTTGCTCATATTTGACTGAAATCAGTCTCATCGGCTTGGGATTGACTAGATCTGACAATTCCTTGACTCAAGGAGGTGATCTGGGATGATCTGGGAGTGCACCATAGCATGCAATCTTGGGAATTGCGCCCTCTCTCTCTCCTCCACACGTGTGGGCCCATCTGATTGAGTTTTGGTGGATGCTTCGGTCATTAGGTTGAGGTGTCAGACAAATCAGCTCTCCGATTGATAGTTGCACTCAGTGAGACTCATATCATGCTCAGTTAGACATAGATCAAGCCCAGATAAACTCCACATGCAGCTATAGTCTCTCTCTCCTTGGCATTTGCGCCCCCCGGGCTAAATCTCCTATTTTCACTGTAAAGAAAGCAACCATTTCCTCTTCCAAGCTAGTTATAACTAGGATTGAGGTGATTTTTCTATTGTACTATTGTTATTGTTCATTTGAAATAAAGAGAAGCTTTGGAGGTAAGACGGTGTCATGTTATTGTGTGTGTGGATGAGCATTGCGATGTTTTACTAAGGTAACCTATATCTATGTTCATAATTTGCTGATTGTTTGTGGATTCATTGCAAAATATTGATAATAAGTTTATTATGGTCTTGATAGGAAAGGAATTTGTTAATAAGTTTATTGGCCATCTCTTTTCTTTTGATGCATGTTTAGAGATCTAGATTCAACATGTTTTATAAGGTTATATGCATGCTATTCTGAAATCTTTGTTTATGTATGAACCGGATCTCACAAGCATTTTGGCAAGTCTTTGGATTCAGTTGCAATTTGCTAGCTTGGAGAGGGTGCTGATATAGCTTGCTTCCTCACTTTCTCCAAAACTTTCTCAAAGGCATAGTCCCTTGACATTCCACCGAAAAGCTCCACGATTGATCTTCAAGGCTTCCAGCACTCTTTTTCTCTCTTCCTCCTTATAAAAATCCAAATCTTACCTGGTTGCTTTGGTTACAAGATTTGTTATCATTTAGATCTGTCATATTAAAGTAAAACTTACATAGATCTATTATTTCAAAGCTCATAATCTAGATCTCATTTCTAAAAGGTCTCAGTAAGCATTCTATATTTAGTTCAGGGAAATCTTCCGTTTTACATGGAAATTTAAAGAAAATCCATAGGTTGCATGTGTTATATTTATGTTTCTATTTTGAAAAGATTAAATCCAGTAATCAGTGCATATCTCATTGGCTTCCCAAACAGCAATCCAAGATCCCAAGGAAAGCTTGCTTTCCTTGGTTCCTTTTTCACCGTTTTAGCTAGTTTTAACTCAATTTTGTTTGGTTTAAAGTAGGCTGACCCATAGCTACTTTCAAAGTGATTTTGGGAATATTTCATTCTAACATGTGCACTTTATTTTATCAGGAATAACAGAAATAAGATAAGCTGATGTTCGAAAGTGGCTTTGGGATCGTTCAAATCCCCTTAGGGGGCTCCCCTTTGACTGTAAATTTTAAATTTTGGGAAAGTTGTAAGATATTTTTTTCATCTATATAAGAACCAAGAGGATTCATATCATTTTACTGATATTGTAACAGCTTATAATAATAAAAAATCTCTGAATACGCTCTTTCGAGCCCATTCCCCATCCCCCCTGGGGGAATTCGTGCCTTTTTTGTTATTTTTCGCATTGTCTTATTTTTGTTCACTTTAGATTAGTTTCATTCATCTATAACAACATGATTTGATTACTTTATCATATGTTCCACATTTCAGTATCAAAGTAACTTGAATACTTACCCCACGACTTCCCGATTGACCCCCAAGGGGAAAGAGATGCGTGGCAGGAATAATAAGAAATATTGTGATTTGTTTATGCATGCTTCTTATCATTAATTTATGTAAGTAATTGTTCTAAAATCAACCCCCCCCCCCACCTTGATTCCCTGATTGAGGTCCACTTGGACCGATAGAGGTTCCTAGAGGGTTTTTCTTTCTAAGAAAACACATCCTTTAAAACTCACTAAAATTGACAAGACTTCGGTGTGTATGCTCTGTACTTGGCCGTGGTTCATCTAATAATTCAAGCTGCATAAAAATAAATGTGAGTGATTAGTTTAATTAGTCTTCACCTTCCCCAATCAAACACCATTAGGCAAAAATCCAATGCCTCGATCAAACCATAAGCGGTGGCAAAATACCCAAAGGATCGGGAACTCTTGAAAAGTGACCTTGAGGCACCGATCTCTGTTACACCTTCGGGTGCATTATGAACAACAGTCTCAGAGACTCCATTCATCCCACATATTCCTTGCGGGTAGCCATGAAGGTTTATTTTTGGACACACTCCAAGTACTCTCGGGTATATCTGGAGTCCCCCCCTCACCTAATTTTAATCAACTCATATTTCACATTAACTTAAAATGTACCAAGAGGCAATTGCAAAACATTCACTCCAAGCACATGTAAGTACATTGATTATTTTATGACTCCATTTTAAGGCACTGGTTATTTTCTTTCTATATATATATATATACTATGTCTCAGCATTGTGTTTTCATGAGCTCATTTTTTATCTTGTCATCTATGGTTGTTTATGGTTAAATTTCAAACTCCTAAGTAACTCATTCAGTTTAACATCACCATACTAAATAATTTTTCCTTAGTAACTTAATAGGGTCTACCACCCTTAGCTTCGTTAGGAGTTGATCCTAAATGGAGGAGTCAAAAACAAGGTGACAGACTTGAATCGAGACTTGCCCCCAAGGACACACCGAGTGGCTTGAATATTTCTGCCACGTTCCCCCCAGGTGTGTGAAGGGCGGCAACAATTGCCAATGAGGAAAATCACTAGTTTCCTAGGCTGGGGGTGGAAGCTTTGAGATTTGGAATAAGGGGGATAATAAATGACCTTTAGAAATTAGAAGAGGATAAATATTTAATAATGTATCTAATTCAATAAATACAAGAGAAAATTGAAATGGCTATGTAGAATGGAGACACATTGAGACTATGGGGCCCACTCAAGCTAGAATTCCTATGTTAAATGGCATCCTCCTCTTGTAATTTTGAATATATGGGAAGCCTAATGTTTTGGGATATATTATGAGGTTAATATATTTGTCCATATACTTCATAGGTATAATTTAGGATGAATTGTAACTTACATGGGAGAAGAAGAGCCAAATGGGAGTTTCATGGACACTTGGCTAGATTCCCCTTACATTTATGACATCTATGACACCAATGATGGAGATTCTATGGCAGTTATGACACAATTCAGATATGAATGCTGGAATACTGACATACTGACATTTTAGGACTGAATATAGCATCTTAGAGGTCAAATTTGGGAGTTGGAGAAGGCCAAGAGGCTACTACTCAAATTTGGGAGAAGAAGGAAGGTGAAGAGAGAGGCCGCATGACATAGCATGAGCAGCCACACCAATTCCACTTGGATTTGGAACCTTAGAAGACTAATAATTTTTATAAAATACATGTATCAGCTATGAGAAGAAGCTTTTTATCATTTGTGAAATTGCCATTTGTGAATTGTGAGAGCTAGTGGATGACTAGTTTTCTTGCTTAAGCCAATTTCGAGGATGAAAGATTCCCATCCTAGTTGTTGTTTGAAAAGGCCAATCAGGTATTTCATGGAGCTTTAATGGATTATTATTTTTAGGTGCAAGATACATAAATTTCATGTACATCTCAATATCATCTTGTTCTTCCATTCATCTCAAGTTTTCTCACCATATTTCAACTCTATGGAGTGAGGTGCACTTAGTGAGCTATTCATCTCTTTGAGGGAGATTATCTTGCTCCATTATTTTGTATTTTGATTTAAATGATATGTTATTTAAGTTCAGAAATCTCTCAGGTTTAAAATCCAAGATATCTCATGTATTATTGTCCAATATTGAAGAAACAGTGCCATTTCCCCAATACCTTGTTGTAAACTCTTGCAGTCTTGATGGAATCGAATATATGTGTGCACCATTAATGATTTATGAATGAATTAAATGTAATTAAATTATATTATGGGTTTAATTGTATATAAACAATAATTTGTGGCCATTGGGTCAAATTTCATAGCATTTGGGGCAAACTACATCTCATTTCCCCAAGGGTCCAAAACTAGTTTTCTATATCTGATTGAAGGAAGTGATAACAACCATGGGAGTTCGATTGGTTATGTATATGAGTCTATTATAATGTATTATACACATCCCATGCTTCATTTTGATAATTTTAATTATTTTATGTACATTTTGGAATCCATTCCAGCAATTACCCGAGAGGGATTTGAGCCCCAAAATTTCTAGTAAACTCATCTATCTTATTCAAAATTTGATATAGACTTTCAGAACTGATTGGAGGACCATAATACATCCATAAGCATAATAATTAAGTTATTATATCATTCATACACCTTATCTAAATATTTGGGAGCAATTGGGCTGATTTGGAGACCAAGACACTAAAACTAGTCAAGAGCCAAAATTGTGAAAAATTTGGAAAATTGGGCATTTTAATAAAATTCCAAAAAGGGGACATTACACATGAGAGATATTATGAAGGAGGAGATCCAAAAACTCTTAGAGGAAGGATTTATTTACCCAATTTTAGACACTGAGTGGGTTTCCCCACTTGTGATTGTACCCAAAACGAATGGGAAGTGGCAAGTCTCTGTGGACTACAGAGAACTCAACAAAGAAACACAGAAAGACCATTTCCCTCTGCCTTTTATTGATTAGGTTATGGACACGCTATCTGGAAAACAACTTTTATACTTTTTGGATGGTTTCATTGGGTACAATCATATCCATATTTCCCCTGAAGACCATGATAAAACCACCTTCACCTATCCCTGTCACACCTTTGCATACAGGGTGCTTCCTTTTGGGTTGTGCAATGCACTGACTACATTTCAGCAATCTGTAATTGGAATATTTTCTGAAATGGTGAACGATTGTATGGAATTGTTCATGGATGACTTCAATCCTTATGGCAACAGTTTTGATGACTCATTGAAGAACTTGGAAAATTTCCTAAAACATTGTGAACAGACACACCTATCTCTTAGCACCGAAAAATGCCACATGATGATGAGTGAAGGTGTGGTTCTAGGGAATTTTATCTCTGTTGCAGGTATCCAGGTATATCCAACCAAAATAAAGGTAATACCAAATATTCCTAGCCCTGGGTTGTAGAAAGAGGTAAGAATTTTATTTGGTCATGCTAGTTATTACAGAAGATTTATAGAAAAAATTTCCAAGTTGGCATCTCCATGATTAACTTTATTAATGAAATATGCTCAATTTGTGTGGACAGGTGCATGCCAAGAAATATCTTCAGAACTAAATAAGAGCCTATCTACATCACCCATCTTGAGGGGGGATAATTGGGCCCTACCTTTTCATATTTCCTCTGACGCTTTAGATAAATCCATTGGAGCAATTTTGGGACAGCAGGAGGGTCACAACCCGTACGCTATCTATTACGTTAGTAAGAATTTGTCTCCTTCTGAACTAAACTACATGACAACAGAGAAGGAATTCCTTTCTATATTTTAATCCATAAATAAATTTATACATTACATTACTAGATATCTTACATTTGTACATACTGACCACTCAGCAATTAGATATTTGATGAACAAACCCATTACTAATGCTAGAGTGGTTAGGTGGTTGTTGTTACTCCAGGGATTTAACATCACTATTGTTGACATACCAGGAAGGAGAACGTAGTTGCATATTTTTTGTCTCGACTGACTAATAATGATGATGATACACTAGTCAAAGATTATTTCCCTGATGAACATTTGTTTGCAGTTTCATCCTTTTCCCCATGGTACACTGATATTGCCAATTATTTGGTTGCAGGTAGACTTCCATTGCACTTGTCCAAATGTGAAAAGAGGATAATTATGCAGCAAAGTGTGAGGTACTGCTGGATTGAGGGCCACCTATTTTATACAGGGCATGATTTGGAAATCAGGCTATGTGTGAGGGGGGACGAAATCCACAGTATTTTGAAGGCCTGCCATGACGAGCCCTGTGGGGGGCATTTTTTTGACAAAAGGACAGGTCATAAAATATTAAGTATGGGCTAGTTCTGACCAACTATATTTTAGGATGCAAGAAAATATGTACAGGCCTGTGACAATTCCCAGACAATGGGCCAACCAAACAGATTAGATGAGATGCCTCTCCAGCCACAATTGGTGGTTGAACCCTTTGATAGATTGGCCTTAGATTTTGTAGGGCCTATCAACCCTCCATTGAAACAGAAATTTTACATTATGGTTTGCATCGACTACATGACCAAGTGGGTAGAAGTTGTGGCCTTGGTAAAGGCCAATGATCAGGTTGTAATAGAATTTTTATATGCAGATATCTTCACTTGTTTTGGAGTACCCAGGAAAATATTGATAGGCGGAGGACACCAGTTCGTGTCCCAAAAGATGGAGGACCTGTTTCAAAAGTATCATATTCAGCACCGAGTCACCTCTGCATACCATCCACAGGCCAATGGGAAAGTGGAAAGCACAAATAAGGTGATCAAGTAAATCCTCACAAAAATAGTGAAGAGTCATCACAAGGATTGGGCTGATAGGCTCCCTGAAGCATTATGGGCCTATGGTATAGCATGACACAGCACTATAGGATTCTCCCCATATGAACTAGTGTATGATAAGAGTGTTGTTTTCCCTATTGAATTTGAGATTAAAACTCTGAGAATAGATACAGAGGAAAACCTAGATTTAACAGAGGCTCTGAAAAACCAACTGAATCAACTGAATGAACTTGATGAAAAGTGAATCATTGTTATACATCATACAACTTTAATTCAACAGCAGCGCTCCAAATGACATGATAGATTTATCAAGAATAAAATGTTCTGTGAAGGAGATTGGGCTTTACTATACGATTTACAGTTTAAAAGGGACTTTAAAGGCAAGTTACACATGAGATGGTTCGGACCTTACCGGATAGATCAAGTATTCGACAATGGAACCGTTCAATTGACCACCATTGATGAGAATCAGACACCTTTGTTCGCAAATGGTCATCGATTATGGCTATATCACAAACCGATCTCAAAGGATGCATTTATTTTACAGGTTGCGGCTTATCCAGGTTGTCAAATAGTATAGGAGCAGGGTTCTTCCCCTGTTTCTTAAATTTTTTTAATTCTACTACAAATTCCACAAAATATGTATATAAATAAGATGATCTGATTTTCACTGTGTGATTTTATTTTCTTTTCGTTATGATCAGGTGTGTTTTTCTGATAATTGTGAACAAATATTCGTGAAAAGGTTTAGGTAAAAAGAGGTAGTTGTGACGGGCCAAGCAATTACAGAACCATGGACGATCCTTTGTCACTGATATGACTCCTTAAAAATGCATGGATAAGATAAAAGATCTTTGATGGAAAGTTTAGTTTTACTGAACCCTGTCAAATTCTTTTTTTAAGCAGCAATCTTGTTAAATTGCTTCATCTTTACCCGCTATAACTTCGCTATTTTGGCTAAATTCTGCTGCAACACTGCTAATTTCTTCGCTATTTTTGGCCAAATTCTACTGCAACGCCGCTAATTTTTCCCGCTATTTTGGCCAAACTCTACTACAGCACCGTTAATTTTCCCCCCTATTTTTGGCCAAATTCTGCCACAACACTGCTAATTTCTTCATTGTTTTTTGGATGAATTTCGCTGCAACACCGCTAATTTTTCCACTATTTTTAGTCGATTTCTGCTACAACACCGCTAATTTTTCCATTGTTTTGGTTGAATTATGCTGCAACACCGCTAATTTTTACCGTTATTTTTGGCTGAATTCCATTGCAACACGGCTACTTTTCCATCAAAGTTAGATATTCTTTGCTACAACTCTGTTATTTTTTTGTCAACTTTTTCGTAGGTATCATGCTGAGAATCTCATGGAAAATTTATCACGCGGATCAGACTTCCAACTGAATCTCAATATTTAATAATGAGATCTTTTACATCCCATTCACACGCTCGGGAAATCAATGTTTTAATGAAAATGCTACATCTGATTAATGATTGACGGTAGATTATCCTTAATGGCGCATGTTAAATCATTCCCAGCGTGATCATTGGCACCTAAAAATCGCATCATACCGGGGAATTGACGGCTCGAGTCATAGTGATCAGGTATGAATTCTGATTGTAAGCATAATCAATTATTTAATGATATAATAAGCAATTATTATACCTTTGTGACCTAACAGTACTCCATAATTACTTAATATTCCTTTCACACTATCCTACCTGTACTTTCAAACAAATATTCACCCCATCTTTGAAAACCTGCAACACACCATGTTTCCAATTTCATTGAGAATTGAAAAAAACCCATACGAACCCCTACTATCTGGTTACTGTATCGAACTGTTGCAACTTGAACGACTGATTTTCTCGATTACTATACCCGTCTATCGTAGCCAGTAAGAAGAATGCATCATGGGTCCTCCAATCAGGTATGAACCTAGCAATCTTAACGCTCTATCTGAAAACAGAGTAGTCGATAACATTTTTTGGAAAGGAGGCTGGATTGGTTATTTCCAAAGGTTGAAAGGATTTCATGAGGAAACAACACTCCAGTTTTCCTTGAACCTGAATGGAGATTACTCAGAAATAAGAGGATCAAGGATAGATGCATCAGAACAAGTCATGGCAGATGTCACAGGATCACCTCTGACTGGAGAACGTTGGTTCTATAGGAAGAGGCACAATTCGAGAGTAGTTGAATAATTTCTAGCACTAGGGGATCAAGTGCATATAAGGGCCAGAGGGGTGGCACTAGAGACATTGCCTAGACTGTGGGACCAAGTTGTGACCTTCCTAAAAAGTTACATTACCTATGAAGGAAGATATAAGGCTGTATATATTTATGATTTTTGTCTTATTGTCTCACTTGTGCCATCATAGACTTATCAATGTGCCATTTTATATATCGCAAACTTTGAAAAATATGGCACATCATGCTAATATTTCCAGACACCCACTCTCTTCTCTCACAAATCATGAGCTGATCAAATTGTTAGTACAAAGACACTTGGCACATAACAATTTAACATGGGAATAGTTTGTTGGAGCTACGCTTCCTTAGGAACCTGCAGTAGCACATATTAGGGGTATAAGAGTCAAATAGAGCTTCATAGCTTCAGCTGGGAGGAGGTATGAAGAATCGAAAGAAGATGAAGATGAACAAGAGGAAGATTCAGAGGGAGATGCAACAGGAGATATCCCTATGGAAGGAATAATTGGAGTAGCTAAAGAAAATGAAGTAGCAGTAGCAGAAGAAGTGGAAAGAGTAGCAGCAGTAGAAGAAACGACAGCAGAAGCTGGAGCTGTGGATGCAGCAGAAGAAAGAGGAGTGATTATAGGAATTGAGGAAATAAGCTCTCAGGTGGTCGAGATTGAGACCTCCTCTGAAATAAAAGGAACTCTGATTGAAAGGGAGGAGGTGCCTTTAGCAAGAACTAAAGTAGTCTCCACCTTTCTCATACCAAATAAGAAAAAGAGAAGATCAAGCATTGAGGGAAAATCATCCAGGAGGAGGAAGAGAACTAGGGATTCTAGGACAACAGAAGTGGTGAGTGTTGAGATCTCCATTTTTCCCACTGTAACACAAGAACCAATGGGTATTTTATCGATGGTTTCCACTGCAACACAAGAACCTGCGAAAACACAAGGATAATCATCTAGAATGGGAAGACCTAGGGCTTCCGAGACAGAAAAAGTGTTAGGATATTTAGACACTAAGGAGTTATTTAAGATAAATTTGTGTAATATATCCATTAGGTAAAGTGTGTTTCTTTAGTATGCATTAGTATGCATTTGTAAATATTCTAGTCTGACGGTCACGATATGTTCTAGACATAAAGTGATATGACGGTTCAACTTCTCTTAGATCATACCTACCCTTGATCTGTGGCTTAACACCTGATTGTTCCATGATCTCTATTTAAGGAGCATGGAGGGTCCTTGGCTAGTTGATCGATTATGAGAAGCTCATTTGTAACTTTCTTTATTTTGCATAATAAATTGCTCCAAGTAGCTATTTGATTGGGGTCATGGACTGTTTCACTCTCGAGGGTTTTAACCACATCAAAACATCGATGTGTTGATCTGTGATCTGTTTGTGTGAGTGGATTCTCTTGGTGTTCATTCTTTTGGGAGTACCTTGTGTACCTAAACATGGCATCAAATCGTTTATGAAGAGTCGCTTCCGGTTGCGATCTAGATCTTGAACTGTTGTTGCCAAAACTTTGGAAGAGTTTCTAGTTCTAGAATTTCTATGCATTTGTGGCCTACATGTGGTGTTCCATTGCATCCAGAGCATCGTTTCCATTGGGAAATAGTTTTTGTTTCATCAAAAATTGTTTCTTCTTGATCCATAAACACTCATTTCGGCAGATCTAAAGGTATAATGTTACAGTGACGGTTTTGTTTTAATTTTTTTTAAATAAAAAAAAGGATCTCATATTTTTATCAGTTCTATTATTAGATCTCTTTTTTGTCTTGAATTGTTGCCTTCCATGTCTGCGTATTCTCTTTTCCATGCACCTTGCATGATCGCGGTGAATCAAAAATAGAAAGGGAAAGGCTTTTTCTCGGTTGTGTATGATCTTTGCCGTGCACCTTGTGCGATCGCGGCCAATCAAAAATAGAGAGAAAACAAAGACTTTCTAGGTAAGCTAACGAGATCTAACCCCACAAGAGTGAAAAAAATAATTATTTTTGTTTTTCAGTTTATGGTGTGATTTGCAGGAAAAAGAAGCAAGCACGGAGACCGAGAGAGAGGAGTAAAAAAAAATCCTCCTTCCTCATTCCCTTCTTTTACGTACCTTTTAAACTTGGCTCACTTGGTCCAAAGTTATTTTACTCCTTAATAGCTCTTGAGTTCAAGTCTTATTAATTTACTTTTTAATAGTGCATGCAATCTCTATTTTTAAGTTACTTTATTGTAAAAGTGCATCTCACTTAAAAATAAAATAAAATAAAAAGTGAGGCACTTAAGTTTTTTTTGTTTATTGTCGCATTATTTAAAGTACCATTATTGTAAAAGTGAAAATCACTTATTTTACAAAAGTGATTCACTTAAAGCAACTTTCTTGTAAAGTGATTGTCAAAGGTTCATCTTGTGAAGTAGGGGGTTCTTTTTTTAGTTGGTCAATTTAATATCTGCCATGTCGCTATTGAGGAAATCTTCAACATTTTCTTTGATCAAGCATAACTTCATCATACAGAATCAATTTTTAGTGCCGTTTTTTTTAAACAACCTAATTTTTCAATCTCTTTGCATCTTGACAGTTAGTTTCTATTTTTTCAGCAATTATTTTATAGTATGGATGCCCCTTGTGATATTCTACTTACTAGTTCTAACTATTTCTCATAGAAATATCATATAGAGGATTTTCTACGAAGTAGGGGACTTTTCAGAATTACCTCAGGGAAAGAAACGGAACCCACCAGTGATGATAAGAAAATAAAATGGGCAAATATATGTGATCAAGCTTGGGGATTGATTGGGAGGTCAATCTTTGTTGATTTGTGATTCCATTTATCTGGAATTGATGAACCTGATAAAGCTTGGGAAAAGTTGGAATCTGTGTTTGTTAAACACAATGAAATTCGAGGTCATCAACTCAAAAATGAGTTGATTTCTTTAAATCCAAGTGATTTTTCTTGCATTCAAGATTATTTATCTAATTACAAAACTCTTAGACTCTTATGTGAAGAATGCAAGATTAAGAGAGAAGACAAACAATGTATTTATCATATTCTTTCCAAACTTGGACCTGCATATTCTATTTTTGTATCTACATTTTACTCCATGAAAGAATTCTTGACTGCAGCTAGCTATCAAGAGCCTAGTCTTGAATCATTTTGTGATTCCTTGATTAGAGATCAAGATAAGCTCATACATCTTTGAATAATTAGCAATGTAGATACATTCTGGGAAATCTTTATTGTCCCAACAGAAAGAATATTCCAAGCATCTCAAAAAACAAAATTTTCGCAATAACAAGCCAAACAAGGGTCCCAAACCCTCTCTGTCAACTCCTTCTTTAAAAAATGACAAAGGATCCAAGCCAAAAGGAAATAAGACTAAGTGTCATTGCGCCTATTGCAAGAAAGATAATCATGATGAATCTAAGTGTTTCAAGAAGATGGCAGCCTTGGAAGCAACAATGAAGATGCACCACATCAACCTAGATTCGTCTTCAAAATCTACCTCTCATGGACATGCACTTTGTGCTTCTGGTTACTCTTATACTGCATCTTCTTCTTCTACTTCAAATGAATGGCTCATTGATTCTAGAGTATCTTATCATATGGCTAAGGATCAAGCCATATTTTCTATTCTGCATGAATGTAACACCAAACAAATATTTGTTGGTGATGATAGTTCTCTAAGTGTTGTAGGATCTAGAATAGTTCTAGTAGAAAATGGTTATTTTAGTGATGTACTATTTGTTCCAAGAATTTCCTACAACTTGTTGTCAGTCTATCAAATCACTCATTCTGGTGAAGGTAAAACTGTAACATTTACACCTCACCAAGTTGTAATCAAGGATTTTAAAGATCCTCAACATGTCCTAGCTATCGGAATTGTTGATGATATTACCAGGTTGTACAAATTTAACAACTTTGGGTCATCACCTTTTCCTTCAGTGTTTGTTTCTCATAGTGATAACTTGAGCAAACTTTGGCATGAGCTATTTGGTCACTTAAATTATCGCTCATTGCAACAACTATGTAAAGACAATATGGTGACAAGTATTTCGATGGTATCTTGCAAGGATGGTATTTGTTCTGGTTGTGTACTCGAAAAACATCATCGAGACAGTTTTAACAATCTGTCTCTTGGCATGCCTCGGTTCCCTTAGAGCTTGTGCATAGTGACTTTTGTGGTCCTCTTCCGTTTGCTTCCTTTTCTGGTTTCAAATATTTCTTAACTTTGATTGATGATTACTCCATATGCACTTGGGTTTATTTCCTAAAACTTAAGAGAGAAGTATTTAACATGTTCTTGGCCTACAAGGCCCTTGTTGAAAAAAAATCTAGTCATCAAATCATTAATTTAAGATCCGACAATGGAGGAGAATATGTTAAAAAAAAGTTCACTACTTTCTCCACTGAACAAGGAATCCCACAACAACACACTATTCCATATACACCACAAAAAAATGGTGTAGCTGAACGGAAGAACCACACTTTAAAAGAAATGGTTAATTGTATGATCCTGTTAACACTCAATTAAATTTTGGGTATGAATGTTACTCGCATTCTTTGGCCCCGTCGAGAAGTGTTGAGAAGGCAGCGGAAGGAGATAATGGCATACGCAGGGTAACGCTCAGTAACGAGATAGCCTATGGAGTGAGGAAGCAAAGCTAAGAGGAAATGTTGGACGCATTGGAGCGGGGAAGATAGTCTCTATCGAAGGCTGAATATGACCATGGGGCAGATCAACAACGTCAAGCCATTTCGCACAGCGAACCTACCCGACCGAAAGCCGCTTTTCATATCTGTGAAATAGTTTAAAGCTCGAACACATCCAACAATCAAGATTGGAGCCCAATAAGATCTACAGCTAAGGGCCATTTCGCATCCCAAAGTTACAAGGATGAAGATGCAAATACGGATTGTGAAAAGTGGTGCGGGCCATTTTGATCAACGACGCTTGTGTAGGTAGAAGCAGATCAGCAGTTATAATTCATTTCGCAATCTGGAGTAACACGAAAGGAAACAAAACCTCGCTATGTGAAGATGGGTGGGGTCCTCTCAGATCGACGATCGTGACAAAAGTCGAGCCCTATCAACGGTCAGGCTGCATACACATGGGGTAAGAATAGGTGTGGCACTGAGAACCCCACAGATATACGGTTTTAGATTGCGAAGGGTAAATCTATGGTGCGAGCCGACCGAGAGATGCGCAAAGGTTATATTGTGTAAAAATATATAAAGAGGCCCACACGAAGTTGCAAAGATTTGTCTTTATTCTGAAACCTCAAATCTGTTGAATATCCAACCACATCCAGAGCGCCAGCCCAGACTAGCCAGGAGATCGTGCTATAAAACAAGGTAGGCCCTTGATACTCCCTCAGCATTATTCAGAAATTGACTCAATGGAGGTTGTGGGGGTGAGATATGATATAGAACCTGAGGTCACAGGTCGGAGGATGGAAGAAAACCTATTAGATACAAACGCTAAAGTTTTTGATACCATCCTAATAGGAAAAACTATCGAAACCGCCAAGGTAAAACTGGAATATCTTAAGAACAGGGATATAGATACCTACGGTGTTTTTAGATCTTTCTTTCATTTCTATCCTGTCAACCAAACCCCCCAGTGCCCTGAATTTGTCGAGTGGTGCGCAGATAATTTCTCTGTCACCAGATAATTTCTCTGTCACCGACGGAGTTATTATGAATAAGTCTAAGTCTAAAATACTCTACTCAGTTCAAGCCTCTATCATCTGAAAATCCCTAGATATCCCAGACGAATTCATCCATATATCCCAAGACTATCGAGAAGAATACATTATACACTATTTTAGAGAATCCACTGATGAAAGTAAAGAAACCTTCCTAAAGACCTATTCTAAACCTGATGGTGAACCCATTGACCTATCTTACCCTATTGACCTCAGCCAGTTCAACAAAGAAACTCAATGGTGTATATCCTTGGCCAGTCAATTCCAAGGTCTAGATACCGATGCATATGTCCCAGAGCCATTGTTGAGTCTTTTGTTCATCTTAAGTACTTGCCCAGCTGAACCCGAGTTGCCTGGATAGTCAGCTCAATATTGTTGCCTTAAGTTTGATGAGTTCCTGGCCAGGAACATCCGTTCTCAGTTAGCGAACTTCCATGATGCTAGAACGTTCAGTTTCTAGTCCTTTTTGCTAAGGATGTTCATAGCCTATAATGAGGAGGACCTACAGGCACCAGAATTGGAGATCAATGCTGAAATGGCCACAAATTACTGTAAATTCATGAACCAGTTGATGGCTGAAATATATGAAGTTTTCTTCCAAGAGAGGCTGCCTAGGGTGTTGCCTGAGATGAGGCAGATACTGCAATTGTCAAAGGGCAAGAAGATAGGGGACTGGTTCCTCTCAGAATTCAGAACAACCATAAGGCTGTATGGCTTCATACATCTGCCCTACATCCTACCAGCTTTCCTAACCCCCAGTATTTTCTTCCTGGAGTTAATCCGGCAAAAACTTATGGTCGAAGAGGAACACTTCTTGAACTTCAAGAAGAGTTCAAATTTGATTTTTCCTTGGAAATTAGGACCATACACAGTCAGAAGCAGAGTTTCATTGCCCCTGGTCTCCAACTTGCTCAGAGGCATGGAATTTTCGCTAGGGCAAGCAATAAACTATGATCCTCACCAGCTGATCTCCAAGAGAAGAACAGCTCACAAATGTCGTCCCTTTGAGCACACGGAGGTACCTGGACTGAGAGAAAAGGAGAATTGGGACGATTTCCTAATCCTTCCCCAATGGATGCCAGTTCCAAGCAGGACACTGGCTCACAGCTACCGAGAGTAGTTTCTCCCCAAAAAGAGTTGGCTACAATAGTTGCGATTGTAGGGGGATACTCATCGTTGGTCAGCTATTCGGTAAGTTCAATAAAAAGAGGGAGTCCAGAGCCCATGGACACTGAAGAAGTGGACACTGCCAACATGCCCAAGAAATAGAAAATGGAACCAGGACAGTAATTGATGTAGACTAAAAAGGGGCAGGCAAAGAAGAGGAATTTAGTGAAGGTACAAAAACAGGAGGGGCCCGAGGCGGCCAAATTGCAAATACAAGAGTATGTAATCGATGGGCAGACTCCTAGAAAGCATGGGTCCAAAGAGGAATGGCTGAGGTCTTACCGAGAAAGGGCTGATAAAACCTTCGAGGCGACAACAGAACTATACAGCAAATCCTCACGGTTTCCTCAGCCCAATGTGGCACTAAAAAACTGTAAGGGATCATGCCACTGATACCCTTAGCTTAGCCATGGTAGTGGGGAATAAGGTGTCCGAGGTCAATGTGAGCCTCTCAAAGGTTCCCACTTCAGACATCATACACCTGAACAAAGAGACTGGAGATATATTGAATACCAGACTGCTTAAAGCTACCATACAATTGTCCAAGTCAGAGGAGAGCAAAGTGAAAACTTTGAATCTTTTAAGAAAATCGAGAGTGGAGAATAAAGCACTTAAATCCCAAATCAACAAATTACAGAAGGAAGATATACAAATGGAGGGATCTACGCAGAAAGGGATTTTGGTTCAAAAAATGCTCGATGACAGAGATAAAGAGATACAGTCTTTAAAAAAGAAGTTAAAAATCCCCAGCACCCAGCTTTCTCAAGCGAATGAATTGGTTGACTTCGAAAGGGAGAAAGAGGCATTGAATTCTGAGCTTACTGATTGCAAGGCTAAGCTACTAAATCTTGAAGAAAAGGGGAGGCAATGGGAAACAGATATCCACCTTCTGAGGAATAGTGAAGTGGAGTTAAAAGCTAGACTGGCATTGAAGGAAAATGAGCTTCAAAGCAGGAATACAGAGAAGGCAATTCAGTCTGTAGGTACGAATGGAGAAGTAGACACTAGCTCCCTCTCTAAAGAAATGTCCTAGATAGGCCTAAAGGATACTAAGCTCATTAAACTGAAGCAGTAGGTCAAGGAATTTGAAAAGGAAAGAGTCAAAGAGAAACAAGGTAGAGAAAAGGCCGAAGAGAAGTGTCGAGAACTGACTAAACAAAATGATAAGTTGAGCCAACAAGTGATAGGAAAACTTGCCTTACAAGGCGCGAGGCATCTGATATGGGACCTGATCATCATAGAAGCTGACAAGTTTCAACCCTATCTCAATGTTATTGAAGATCTGGAAATTGCTATGAGAGAAGCCAGGAAACAAGTCCAGGTAGTAGTGGTGGAAGTGAACAAAAAGACTTTGGAGACTATACACAGTTTCGTAACCTTCTTGTGCTCCTTGTTAGACGAGGCCACTAGTAGATACAGTCTTCAAAATAGGGTCATTATTGTCTCTGAAGCCAAAAAGGTAATAGCCAAACACAGGATGATGGAGATAGTACAGACCAAAATAGAGGTTACTAAGCACAAAGTCCAAGAGGTCGTCAAGTTGTTCAGACCATTGATGAACAGGGGGTTCCCTTTTTTTCTGGGAAGAAATGGGTCCTTTAATGTCTCAAAAGGAGTGTAAGGAATGCCTAGTGCACTGTTGATTGGATCACAGCAAATTTGGAGATATACAAGCATTGTCAGGGAAGGTCATTTTTGACAAGTTGGCCAATGATTTCAAGTTATGGTTTGACATTAAAGCCACATGCTCCAAGGTCCCCAGGGCCTCGTACCCAGAAGCAATGGAGCTCAAGGTACAAGCTTACAACATGGTTGTTGCGCCCTTACCTGGTCCCAAGGCATGGAGAATCATTCGCCAATATGGGTCAGCCAAACTCAAAGCCCACCAGTAGAAGTAATGAGGATAGTACTCAAGATATTTTCCCGGTGTTACATGCCCATCCTAATGATCGTTTATCTCGAAGGGGTTTGTACATTCATCACCCACTAGATGGAAGTATGGGATGCTCTCGTGCCTTTTTCTTCCCGCGTTCCACATTTCATTGTCTAGTCATTTCATACAAGTTGTATCCATTATGCCACCTAAGAGGCTGTTAGAATATGTCCTTCTGTTGTAACAAATTTTGATTCCCGAATGTCGGTTCGAGAAATCCAAATACTATAAATATACCTCGTAAGAAGAAGGGGTTGAAACCATTGTAATTTTGTTGTGTGTGTTTTTCAAGAGAATATTAATATAATTGCAGAGCCGAGGTCGGTGTTTTCATACAAGGATTCATGTGTTGTTCATACTTACAGTCTATTATTTCCTTTCTTATGTGAATGTTTTTCCAGTATATCTCTCCCATTTTGTTTTCTTTCATATCTGAGACTTAGGGTATAATAGCTCAGAATTCATACTTGCTATGCTTCGTCTGTTGTTTCAGGTATTCACCAAAGTTTTCTTCTAAAGTTGATACAGAATTCATTTCTTACAATGCTCTGTGTTGATGGTCTGTTCATGTTCCTCCTTTCCACCATACAATTATAAATCGACTGTGATCGAGTGGCTATCTTACCCCTATTTTGAAATCACTTACATTTAAGTTCTAATTGTTTTGTTGTATATCTTGACTCCATCACCCAATGGCGCTGTGTTTTGTTTCAACCAATTTCATGAACAATTTATAGTTTCACTTTTGTATATATATCTGGAATTGTTAACATTTGGCGAGAGATCTGTCTCGAAAGAGCAAAAGGCCAGTTCTCTCTTCGAAAGTGGTTCTACTGTTACCTGGGAGCAATCCTTCCACAACCTTTGGTTCAATTCCAGTGCTAACAAACTAGTGTCATTGTCAGGTACAAGATTGAATATCATCCCTAGGAAGAACGACAAAGATTCAAAGGATAAAGGGTTTCTGTGGGCAAACAGAGATTCTTACATGTGAAAAACGTTGTATCATTTTCCCTGGCGACTCCACTGAAAGATTCTGGATGGAGATTCCACTGAGGAGACTAGTGATCATAAAGGACGAGATTTTTGGGGATAGATGGAAATTTTTGAAGCTGCTAGAAAGTGGTACGTTTGTCCTGGAGACTCCAAACCTGTTTCGACCAGTATCGCACTAGATATCCTGTCTCCCAAAAAGATCCACATGAGAGGTAACTCTTATACTGAAACTTTACTCATTGTGGATAATCTAGAAAATATATTTAGAAATAGAAATAATGAGAAATTGGGTTCTCCGTTGTTTGATACTTCATCATCTTAGGCCTTGTATAGCTTAGCTAAACCCAAGTGGGGGGTTAGGGCTGAAATACTGTTAACCAAATCTAAGTCTGAGTCTGGCCTAAGAAAAGCTAGGGTAGACCCTAATACACTGCAATCATATCTACTTGATTCTTTGTGGCTGAATCTGGAAACCCCACCCAAAGCTGAAGAGATAGACTTTTTCTTTCAAAACACCCTGTTGCCCAATCCCCTATCCATTCCTAGCCGACCCGCCCCAATGGCTACTGCTAGATTCACCCCATTAGCCCTACCTCTGGTCCTGCATGACCTCCCCATGAATTATGTCCAAAGGATTGCACTCTACGATGGGGAGGGAAATGTTTCAGCAAGATACCATGTGGATAAGTTTGACGACTTTATTGACTTGGAGGAGGTAGATGATGAAAATGTCAAGATGCGATTATTCACTCAGAGTTTGTCTAGGAAAGCCAAGAAATAGTATAAAGATTTGCCACCTAGGTCTATCTGCAGCTTTGCTGGCTTTCAGACCATATTTCTGGAAGGATGGGACGACAAGCAGAGCCCATTGCAGGTTTTGTCTCAATATAATAATCTCAAGAAGGGAGGTTTTGGATATGTCCATGAATTTTCTAGCCGATTCATGCGGCTCTACAACTTGATACCTACCGATATCAAGCCTTCGACCAGGGAAGCTAAGCTTCATTATGCAGACGCCTTTGACAATGATTTTTCTTTGCTATTAAGAGAAAGAAATTCCAACACCCTCCCGACCATGTTTACTGATGCCCTAGAAGTAGAGGCCAATATGATGGCATGTGGGAAAATTAAACCAAGGGTGGATATCGACAGGAGGAAGGGTAGAGAAGAAGCACACCCCTCTACTTCTGCCTCTTCATCCAGTGATATAAAATTTGAGATGATGCTCAAAACCATGGAAATGTTGATGGACAGGCTGACGATAGAAGCCAGACCGGCAAACCGAGAACAGAACAAAACTTAAATAAGGAATCCCAATTTTAGGCGGCAAGTCCCTCCCCTGCTTCAACCAAATAGACCAAGGGAAGTGAGGAACCTGAGAAACCCAAAAGAGAAACCAATCAGACCTCCTTTGCCTGAAAACTATGTGGTTGCAGAGGATGAAGTTGAGTCCGTCGAACTTCATATCCATCATTTCAGCAACCTCGACTCTGAGATTTACTTGACAGAAGAGGAACATGATATGTTCGCTCAGGTGGATGGAAAGACCCTGACCGAGGAATTAGAGCAATATCATAAAGGATATATGCATGCTATAGACGACGTTAGGAAGATCAAGCTGAGAAATAGGTACGTGGCTATACAGAAGAAAGGTGGTGACTCTGCTGGTGACGCTGCTATACATAAAGGAGGGTTAAACCCAGACTAGCCTTATAGTAGTCATACCAGTCCCAGGAAATAAAATGACAAACAAAAAGGGTCAATGGCACCTATAGAAGTGGGAAAAGAGAGCAGTAATGTGAGAAGGTTGGAACCAATGGCACCTATCGAGCCGAGCAAGGCCTTCCCCAAGTTTGACCTCCAAAACGAGCTAGCTAAGCTGAAGATCTCGATTCCTTTTAATGAATTGTTACGGAATCAGGAGTACAGAGACACAATCATGCAGATGATTATGAATCAAGGGGAAGCTCACCCTGATATCTTAGAGCTGACCGAAGACAATCCCACTATTGTTCTAGGGTCTAATATCTATAGCATGGACAGCGAGGACGAGGAGGTTCCCCCCTTTTACATGAGCTTGAAAGTGCATGATATGGTGTTACACAATGCCATGCTGGATTTAGAAGCCTCACACAATCTAATGCCAAAAGGAATGGTGGAAAGCCTAGGGTTGGAGATTACTAGGCCTTACAAAGACTTGTATTCCTTTGATTCTAAAAGGGTGAAATGTTTGGGATTTATCAAAGACATGGTGGTTTCCTTAAATAATCTCCCCTCTAAAATTGTGGCCATGGACATTGTCGTAGCTGACATTCCTCCCAAGTTTGGTATTATGTTGTCAAGATCCTGGACTTCGAAGCTGAAAGGCAGCTTGCAAATGGACATGACCTATGCTACAATTCCTGTTCAGAATGAAAGTAAAAGGTTATACAGTGAGAAGAGGTTGTCTTACATAATGAGCAGTCAGGCTCAGCCTGACATCCATCACGTCTATGCTGTCAACACAGACTTGGGATCCTCTATTTTCTTCAACGAGGTATCTCCTTTCAACTCCAAAATCAGTGGGCCACAAAGGATGAAAAAGAGGCCAGCGAGTTGGAGGCCAAAGAAGGAAATCAGGAAGACGAAGGACTATGGAAGATGTATTTCGATGGCTCAATGTCTAAAGCGGGTGCTGGCGCATGTGTGTATATTGTCTCCCCCATTAAATATACCAAAACTCACTCTTACAAGTTGATTTTTGAATGCTCTAACAATGTAGCAGAGTATGAAGCCTTGTTGCTGGGTCTACGTGCGCTGAAAGATTTAGGAGCAAAAAAGTCCAAATTTTTGGGGACTCAGAGCTCATAGTGCATCAAGTGAATGATATCTATCAGACTAAGCATCTGAGAATGATATCCTACAAAAATTAGGTATGGGATATGTTCGAGAATTTCTTCACTAAACATACAGTCCAAGTGATTCTCAGAGACGACAACACGGTGGCAGACTCTCTGGCGACTGCAGCAGGAAAATTTGAAGCTCCAGCGGCACGCGAGAAGAAATATAAGGTGGACATTGTAAACAGACCTTCCATACCAGATAACACCAAATATTGGCAAGTCTTTGAAGATGATATGCAGATCAAAAGATTTCTGGAGATGTCTGGTGATTTTGTGAACACTCACATTGATAAGGCTGGCTTCAACCCCGAAAACCTCCTAGACATTGAAGGGGAAGGAGAAGAATCCATCGGTACAGGGAAACTAAAAGACTCCTTGGGGGGCAAGGATATAGTCCAGTTGAAAAGAAATCATATCCCCAGGGGCCTGATCCATTTAGAGTCTCTTTTTGACCAAAATGATGTAGCCAAAGAACCTAAAGTCGAGCCCACCACGGATGCCGTCAAAGATATAAATATCGGCACTAAAGAGGATCCAAATATTATAAAGTTGTCTAAGAAGTTACCTGCTGAAGAAAAAGATGGGTATGTAAAATTGATGAAGAAGTACATGGATGTGTTTGCGTGGAGTTATGAAGACCTCAAAGAGTATGACACTTCCATCATCCAGCACACCATTTCGATCAAACCCGGAGAAAAACCTTTCAGGCAAAAGCTCCGGAGGATCAATCCAAAGTTAGTGCCCATGATTGAAAAAGAAGTGAAAGGTTGTTCGATGCAAATATAATAGTGACTCTAAGGTTTTCCAAATGGGTGGCCAATTTGGTTCCTGTTCGAAAAAAGAATGGGGAGATACGGCTATGTATGGATTTCAAGAATTTGAATAAGGTCTCTTTGAAAGATAATTACCCTTTGCCTAAAATGGACCAGATCCTACAGAGGGTGGTAGGCTTAGAGAGGATATCCACTATGGATGGGTTTTTCGGGTACAACCAGGTGAAGGTGTTTCCTGAAGACCAAGAAAAAACCGCTTTCACCACCCCTTAGGGTACATTCATGTACGCAAAGATTCCCTTTGGGTTAATGAATGCTGGAGCAACTTTCCAACTTGCCATGGATATAGCTTTTGCAGAATAGAAAGAAAAATTTGTGGTGATATACATGGACAACATTACTGTGTACTCCAGGTGGGCTAAAGATCATATCAGACACCTGGAAAGAGTTTTCATTAAATGCAGAAAGTATGGAATTTTCTTGAACCCCAGAAATTCGAACTTCACTCTGGAAGAAGGAAAATTTCTTGGACACACTATCTCAAGGGAAGGGATCAGGATCAATCCAGATAGGGTAACTGGAATCTTGAAAGTTGAAGAACCAAGGAGTAAGAAAGAAATCCAATCCTTCCTCGGTCAAGTCAACTTCTTGAGAAGATTCATCCCTAGCTTTGCCGAAATTCTGATGGACACTACCGACATGCTGAGGAAGGATCGTGAAATTAAGTGGACGATCGAAGCCAAGAAAGCTTTCAAAGGCATAAAACAGGCCATCTCAGAAGCTCCTGTATTGATCAGCCTAGACTTTGAAAAATATTTTTTTGTATTCTCCTATGCTTCAGAACACACCATAGCAATAGTGTTGCTACAAAAGAATGATCGAGGTGAATAACAACCTATAGCGTTCTTCAGTAAGATATTGAGAGATGGAGAATTGAGATATAGCATAATGGAAAAACAAGCATATGCCTTGGTTAAATCCTTGAAGTATTTCAGAATCTATCTCCTCCATTCCCACATCATTGCCTTTGTACCATGCAGTGTGGTGAAGAGCATACTTACACAGCTTGACCCGGAAGGAAAGAGAGCTAAGTGGGTTGTGGTGCTCCTAGAATATGACATAGAAATCAAGCCCATGAATTTGGTCAAAGGGCAAGGATTGGCTAAGATGATGACAGGCTCCCATTGTGACTCTCTGCAGCTGAATTTTCCTGCTTGTCAGTTTGGTCAAGAAGAAACTGAGGTGCAAGTGAATCCCGCTTTCTCTGCGTCCCCTTAGTATGCTAACATTGTTTCTGCATTGCAGAATTTACAACCCCCTGCTGGTCTAAGCAAAACCCGAGCTAGATCCATAAAACTAAAAGCTGCAAAATTTTGCATCATAGAATAGTACCTCTATTGGAAAGACCCCGGGGGGATATTGTTGAATTGTCTTCTGAAAGGCGAAGCTCAACACATGGAAAAGGAGTTTCATGAAGGAGATTGTGGAGGACATCATTCCTGGAAAGTCACCACAAACAAAATTATGAGGGCGGGATTTTATTGGCCTTCATTTTTCTTAGATGTTTATAAGGAAACAACAACGTGTTACCAGTGTCATATTTTTGAAGGAAAAAGGAAGGTGGTGTCTCTCCCCCTCAACCCTATATCTGTGGAAGCCTCATTCCAGCAATGGGGGCTAGACTTCATAGGTGAGATAAAGCCAAACTCCTTCGGACAGCACAAGTGGATTCTGACTGCCACTGATTACTTCACAAAGTGGATCGAGGCTATACCCTCCAGGAGGGATACAGAAGAAGTGATAATGGATTTCATAGAAAACAATATTCTGGCAAGGTTCGGCTGCCCAAGGAGAATTGTGACTGATAATGCCCTTGCATCTAAATCCCGAAAGATGATCAATTTTTTCCATAAATACCATATAAGCCTGAATCACTCTACAGCTTATTACACATAGGGGAACGGATTGGCTGAATCTTCTAACAAGAGCCTTATGAGGATTATTAAGAACCTATTAGAAGATAACAAGAAAGCTTGGCACACCAAATTGAAATATGCCTTGTGGGCTGACAGAATCAACACCAAAAGGGCCATTGGTATGTCACCTTTCCAGTTAGTATATGGAGCTGAGGTAATTTCCCCTGCCTCTTTGGGCATCCCAGTCATGAAATTATTGCAAGATCCATTGGACGAGCTAAATCCCATTCAAAGAAGGATCAACCAGATCATTGAGCTTAATGAAATGAGGGATGAGGCTTATGATAAGGTCCAAATACACCAGGAGATGATGAAGAATACCTTTGACAGAAGAATAAAGGAAGATGTTTTCCAAGTCGATGACTTAGTGCTAAAATGGGATGCCCCCCTTGAAGATAAGGGGAAGCACGGGAAGTTTGACCATTTATGGGTAGGTCCATATATTATTGTTGTGCACAGAGGAGACAACGCCTTCATTTTACGATATCCAGTTTTGTCGTAGTATGAAGGGGGCACAGTGAATGGGAGGTTCCTGAAGCATTACTTGGAATGAAGGGATTAGTATCCATGTATCATAGTGTAAATACTTTTTGCGCTTTAATCAATATAGGTGGTGAGTCGGAATATTTGAAGCCCGCGGAGAAGGCCCTAAGATCAGAAGAGGTAACCATTCTTTTAAAGTTAGTTTTTATTTTAGGGAGTTAGATAATATGAGATTCTCAATCGTTTCAACACTTGGTCTATGGGGGGTTCTTTTCTACCTCACTGGGAGGATAGCATCCCTCGTGGAGCCAGTTGTTAACACTCAATTAAATTTTGGGTATGAATGTTACTCGTGTTCTTCAGCCCCGTCGAGAAGTGTTGAGAAGGTAGCGGAAGGAGCTAATGGCATACGCAGGGTAACACTCAGCAGCGAGATATCCTGTGGAGCGGGGAATCAAAGCTAAGAGGAAATGTTGGATGCATTGGAGACGTTAAAGAGGAGTCTCGATCGAAGGCTGAAGATGACCACGGGGCAGATCAACAGCATCAATCCATTTCGCACGGCGAACCTGCTCGACCGAAAGTCGCTTTTCGGATCTACGAAATAGATTAAAGCTCGGACACATCCAACGATCAAGATTTGAGCCCAAGAAGATCTACAGCTGAGGGCCATTTCGCATCCAAAAGTTATAAGGATAAAGATGCAAATACAGATTGTGAAAAGTGGTATGGGTCGTTTTGATCAACGGCGCTTGTGTAGGCGGAAGCAGAATGGCAATTATAATTCATTTCGCAATATAGAGTAGCATGGAAGGAAACAAAACCTCGCCACGTGAAGAGGAGTGGGGTCTGCTCAGATCGATGGTCATGACAGAAGTTGATCCCTATCAAAGGTCAAGCTGCATATGCATGGGGTAATAACAGGTGTGGCACTGAGAACCCCATAGATCTACGGTTTTAGATCGTGAAGGGTAAATCTATGGTGCGAGCCGCCCAGGAGATGCACAAAGGTTATATTGTGTAAAAAGCTATAAAGAGGCCCACACGAAGTTGCAAAGATTTGTCTTTTTCTAAAACCTCGAAGCTGTCAAATATCCAACCACATCCAGAGCATCAACCCAGACCAGCCAAGAGACCGTGCTACAGAACAAGGTAGGCCCTTGATACTCCCTCAGTATTATTCAAAAATTGACTCAATGGAGGTGGTGGGGGTGAGAGATGATATAGAACCTAAGGCCGTAGGTCGAAGGACAGAAGAAAATCTGTTAGATACAAAGGCTGAATTTTTTGATACCATCCTGATAGGAGAAACTATCAAAACCGCCAGGGGCAAACTGGAAGATCTTAAGAACTAGGATATAGATACCTGCATTGTTTTTAGATCTTTATTTCATTTCTTCCCTGTCAACCAAACCCCCTAGTGCCCTGAATTTGTCGAGTGTTGCGCAGATAATTTCTCTATCACCGAGGGAGTTATTATGAATAAGTCTAAGTCTAAAATCCTCTACTCATTTCAACCCTCTGCCATCCAAAAATCCCTAGATATCCCAGATGAATTCATCCATATATCCCAAGACTGTCGAGAAGAAGACATTATATGTTGCTTTATAGAATCCATTGTTGAAAGTAAAGAAACCTTCCTGAAGACCTGTTCTAAACCTGATGGTGAACCCATTGACCTATCTTACCCTATTGACCTGAGCCAGTTCAACAAAGAAACTCAATGGTGTATATCCCTGGCCAGTTAGTTCCTAGGTCTAGATACCAATGCATATGTCCCAGAGCCATTGTTGAGTCTTTTGTTCGTCTTAAGTACTGTCCTGGACGAACCCGAGTTGCCTGGACAGTTAGGTCAGTCTTGTTGCCTTAAGTTTGATGAGTTCCTGGCTGGGAATATCCGTTCTCAGTTAGAGAACTTCCACAACGCCATAACGTCTAGGTTCCAATCCTTTTTGTTGAGGATGTTCATAGCCTATAATGAGAAGGACCTACACGTACCAGAATTGGTAATCACTGCTGAAATGGCCACAGATTACTATAAATTCATGAACGAGTTGATGGCCAAAATATATGAAGTTTTCTTTCAGGAGAGGCTTCCTAGGGTGTTCCCCGAGATGAGGCAGATGCTGCAATTGTCAAAGGGCAAGAAGATAGGGGACTGGTTCCTCTTATAATTTGGAACAACCATAAGGTTGTATGGCTTTGTACATCTGCCCTACATCCTTCCACCTTTCCTAACCCCCGGGATTTTCTTCCTAGAGTTAATCTGACAAAAACTTATGGTCAAAGAGGAACACTTCTTGAACTTCAAGAAGAGTTCAAATTTGATTTTTCCTTGGAAATTAGGAACATACATAGTCAAAAGCAGGGCTGCATTTCCCCTAGTCTCCAACTTGCTCAGAGGCATGGAATTTTCACTAGGGCAAGCAATAAACTATGATCCTCACTAGGTGATCTCCAAGAGAAGAACATCTCACAAATGCAGGCCCTTTGAGCACACAAAGGTACCTGGACTCAGAGAAAAGGCGAATTGGGATGATTTCCCTAATCCTACCCCAATGGATGCCAGTGTCGAGCAGGACACTAGCTCACAGCTGACGGGAGTAGTTTCTCCCAAAAAAGAGTTGGCTACAATAGTTGCGATTGCAAGGGGATACTCATCGTTTGGTTAGCTATTTGGCAAGTTCAATAAAAAGAGGGAGTCCAGAGCCCATGGACACTGAAGAAGTGGACACTGCCAGCACGCCTAAGAAATAGGGAGTGGAACCCGAACAGCAATTGATGCAGACTAAAAAGGGGCATGCAAAAAAGAAGAATTTAGTAAAGGTACAGCAACAAGAGGGTCCTGAGGTGGCCAAATTGCAAATACAAGAGTATGTATTCGATGGACAGAATCCGAGCAAGCATTTGTCCAAAGAGGAATGGCTAAGGTCTTACCAATAAAGGGTTGATAAAACCTTTGAGGAGACAACAGAACTATACAGTGAATCCTCACGGTTGCCTCAGCCCAATGTGGCAATAAAAACTATAAAGGATCATGCCACTGATACCCTTAGCTTAGCCTTGGCAGTGGGGAACAAGGTGTCCGAGGTCAATGTGAGCCTCTCGATGGTTCCCACTTCCGACATCATACACTTGAACAAAGAGACCAAAGATATACTGAATACCAGACTGCTTAAAGCTACCATACAGTTGTCCAAGTCGGAGGATAGCAAAGCGAAAACTTTAAATCTTTTAAGAAAATCGAGAGTGGAGATTAAAGCACTTAAAGCCCAAATCATCAACTTACAGAAGGAAGCTATACAAATGGAGGGATCTATGCAGAAAGGGAGTTTGGTTCAGAAAATGCTCTATGATAGAGATAAAGAGATACTGACTTTGAAAAAGAAGTTAAAAATCCCCAGCACCCAGCTTGCTCAAGTGGATGAATTGGATGACTTAGAAAGGGAGAAAGAGGCATTGAATTCTGAGCTTACTGATTGCAAGGCTAAGCTAATGAAGCTTGAAGAAAAGGGGAGGCAATGGGAAACAGATATCCAACTCCTGAGGAATAGTGAAGTGGAGTTAAAACCAAGACTGGCAATGAAGGAAAATGAGCTTCAAAGCAGGAATATAGAGAAGGCAATTCAGTTCGCAGGTACTACTGGAGAAGTAGACACCAGCTCCCTCTCCAAAGCAATGTCCCAGATAGGCCTAAAGGATATCGAGCTCATTAAACTGAAGCAGCAGGTCGAGGAATTGGAAAAGGAAAGAGTCAAAGAGAAACAAGGTAGAGAAAAGGTTGGAGAGAAGTGTCGAGAACTGACTAAACAAAATGATAAGTTGAGCCAACAAGTGATAGGAAAACTTGCCTTGCAAGGCTCGAGGCATCTGATATGGGACCAGATCATCATAGAAGCTGACAAGTTCCAACCCTATCTCAATGTTATTGAATATTTGGAAATTGCTATGAGAGAAGCCAGGAAACAAGTCCAGGTAGTAGTGGTTGAAGTGAAAAAAAAGCCTTTGGAGACCGCAGAGAGTGTCGTAACCTTCCTGAGCTCCTTGTCAAATGAGGCCACTAGTAGATATGGTCTTCAAAATAGGGTCGTTGTTGTCTCTGAAGCCAGAAAGGTAATAGCCAAACACAGGATGATGGAGACAGTACAGGCCAAAATAGAGGTTACTAAGCACAAAGTTCGAGAGGTCGTCAAGCCGTTCAGACCATTGACGAACAGGGGGTTCCATTTTTTCTGGGAAGAAATGGGTCCTTTAATGTCTCAGAAGGAGTATAAGGAATGCCTAGTGCACTACTGATTAGATCACAGCAAATTTGGAGATATACAACAAGCATTGTCAGGAAAGGTCATTTTTGACAAGTTGGCCAATGATTTCAAGTTATGGTTTGACTTTAAAGCCACATGCTCCAAGGTCCCCAGGGCCTCATAGTCAGAAGCAATGGAGCTGAAGGCGCAAGCTTACGACATGGTTGTTGTGCCCCTACCTGGTCCCGATGCATGGAGAATCATCCACCAATATGGGTCAGCCAAACTCAAATCCCACCAGTAGAAGTAATGAGGATAGTACTCGAGATATTTTCCCGATGTTACACGCCCGTCCTAACGGTCGTTTCTCTTGAAGGGGTTTGTATAGCCATCACCCGCCAGATGGAAGTATGGGATGCTCTCATGCCTTTTTCTTCCCGCATTCACTATTTCATTGTCTGGTCGTTTAAGTCACATCCATTATGCCACCTAAGAGGCTGTTAGAAGATGTCCTTATGTTGTAACAAATTTTGATTCCCGAATGTCGGTTTGGGAAATCCAAATACTATAAATATACCTCCTAAGGAGAAGGGGTTGAAACCATTGTAATTTTGCTGTGTGTGTTTTTCAAGAGAATTTTAATATAATTGCAGAGCCGAGGTCGACGTTTTCATACAAGGATTCATGTGTTGTTCGTACTTACAGTCTGTTATTTCCTTTCTTATGTGAATTTTTTTCCAGTATATCTCTCCCATTTTGTTTTCTTTCATATCTGAGAATTAGGGTATAACAGCTCGGAATTCATACTTGCCATGCTCCGTTTGTTGTTTCAGGTATTCACCAAAGTTTTCTTCTAAAGTTGATACAGAATTCATTTCTTACAATGCTCTATGTTGATGGTATGTTCATGTTCCTCCTTTCCACCAGACAAATATAAATCGACTATGATCGAGTGGCTATTTTTCCCTTGTGTTGAAATTGCTTGCATTTAAGTTCTGATTATTTTGTTGTATACCTTGACTCCATCGCCCAACGGTGCTGTGTTTTGTTTCAACCAATTTCATGAACAATTTATAGTTTCACTTGTGTATATATATCTGGCATTATTAGCATTTGGTGAGAGATCCCTCTCGAAAGAGAAAAAGGCCAGTTCTCTCTTCGAAAGTGGTTCTTCTGTTACCTGGGAGCAAGCCTTCCGCAACCTTTGGTTCAATTCCAGTGCTAACAGATCCAATCTAAGGGACTAAGTCTTCAATTTTGGGTTGAGGCCATAAATTATGTAAATTGCATAGTTAATCGCACCCCCACTAAATATTTACAAGGTATAACACCGAAATAAGCATGGAGTAAAATTAAAATAGATGTAAGTCACTTCCGTGTGTTTGGTAGTGAAGCATGGGCTCACATATCGGATGAAAAACAGAAAGCATTGCAGCCTAAAAGTGAAAAGTGCATATTTGTTGGATATTCTGAAGATGTAAAAGGTTATAGACTTCTTCAAACACATTCAAATGATGTATTCATTAAAAGAGATGTTCAATTTGATGAAAATCTCTTGGCCTACAAGCCTAACTCGGTAGCTGTGCCATCTTTGGCGTATGAGCATGATTCGGCGATTGTGCCTTCTTCTACTTCCAACTTCCCTGACAGATTTCCAACTTTATTTTCTGATGATGATAGTGAGGATGAAAATCAACCTCCGTCTACTCATATTCCTCCAGTTGCACCAGCACCATTGCTTCCTCGATGGGTCTGTTCAACATCTGAAGTAGCTAGTGATCCTAGAGATCAACGTCGAACACGTTCTCAGTTTCAGCGAGCCTCTTCTCTTTTGGCTCAAGTTTCCAAAAATTGTGATCTGAAACTTTTGCAAAATCTTCAGGAAATCCATATTGGGATGCAACTATGGATGAAGAATGTCGTTCCTTAATGGAGAATGATACTTGGGATCTTGTACCTCTTCCAAAAGGAAGAAAACTTGTCAGATGTAAATGGGTCTATAGAACAAAGTATGCATCAGATGCAAGTGTTGAAAGACTTAGGGAAATTTTAGTTGCCAAAGGTTTTTCCTAAGTTGAAGGGATTGAATACAATGAAACCTTTGCCCCTGTCGCAAAAATGAACTCCATCTGCCTTGTTCTTTCCCTTGCATCCTTACATAACTGGGAAGTCCATCAAATGGATGTCAAGTCTGCATTCTTACATGGTGATTTATATGAGGAAATTTACATGGAACAACCTCCTAGATGTGTTCAGAATAACTCTATCATTTTCTGTCACCTTAAGAAATCCTTATATGGCCTTAAGCAAGCTCCTAGAGCTTGGTATGCCAAAATGGATAGCTTTCTCCTTGACATTGGTTTTTCTAGAAGCCATTCTAACCCCAATGTCTATATAAGAAAGTAGGAAACCATCTCATCATACTTGTTCTTTATGTTGATGATCTTATCCTTACTGGTAGTGACCCTAAGCTTTTAACCCATGTGAAATCCAGTCTTAAGCAAAATTTTGAAATGTCATACTTAGGATATTTGTATTATTTTCTTGGTCTCCAAGTCTTGCAAACCAAAGAAGGAATATTTCTTTCCCAATCTAAGTATGCTTGTGACCTTCTTCATCGCTTTCACATGGAAGATTGTAAACCATCCCCTTCTCCCTTCTAGTCTGGAGTCAAACTTTCTGCCACTTGTACTTCACCTGAAGTAGATGTCACATTGTATCATCAGCTTGTTGGTAGTCTCTTATACTTGACTCATTCTTGTCCCGACCTTTCCTTTGTTGTTGGTCGTGTTTCCCGTTATATGCAAACACCTCATGAAAGTCACTATAAAGAAGAAGAAAAAAATACTTCGATATATTCGAGGTACAATTCAGTTTGGGATTCATTACAGTACAGGGGGGACACCTTTGTTGTTTGGTTTCACTGATTCATATTGGGCTGGCGATCTTGATGATCGAAAGTCTACTGTAGGTTATATTTTCAGTCTGGGATCTGGACCTGTCACTTGGGATTTCAAGAAACAACAAGCTCTTGCTCTTTCTTCAACAGAAGCAGAATATTGAGCCACAGTTAATGCCAGTCAGGAAGCTTTATGTCTTTGACAGATCCTATCAGAGTTTGGATTCGAGCAACAGCATCCTACTCCACTTTGGTACGACAATCAAAGTGCCATCAAGCTTGCCAAAGATCCATTTCTACATCAATGCATCAAACACATTGAGCTACATATGCACTTCTTCATAAATATTGTTCATGATCATGCTCTTGAAGTGCTCTATTGACCTACAGATTATCAAGTTTCAGACATCTTCACCAAGTCTCTTACAGAAGTGAAGTTTTCTAAACTTCAATCTATATTAGGAGTTTAGGAATTTGTCATTAAGGGGGTATAGGCTCTAATTCCTGCTTCCTTCTCATAATAGTGTCACTTTTGTAAATCCTTCATTCCTATCCCAAGTTGTTCTTAAGGGGGGATGTTAGGATATTTAGACACTTAGGAGTTAGTTAAGATCAACTTGTGTAATATATCCGTTAGGTAAAGTTTGTTTCTTTAGTATGCATTAGTATGCATTTGTAAATATTCTAATCCGATATTCACAATATCTTTTAGACATCAAGTGATCTGATGGTTCAACTTCTCTTAGATAATACCTACCCTTGATCTGTGGCTTAACACCCGATTGGTCCATGATCTCTATTTAAAGAGCATGGAGGGTCCTTGGCTAGTTGATCAATTATGAGAAGCTTATTTGTAACTTTCTTTCTTTTGCATAATAAATTGCTCCAAGTAGCTATTTGGCTAGGGTCATGGACTGTTTCCCTCTCAAGGGTTTTAACCAAGTCAAAACATCGGTGTGTTGACTCTATGATCTATTTGCGTAAGTGGTTTCTCTTGGTGTTCGGTCTTTTGGGAGTACCTTGTGTACCCAAAAAAGAAGTGGTAAGTGCTGAAAATTCCATGACACCCACTGAAATACAAGAACCAGTGGGTAATTTGCCATTGAATTCCACTAATACATAAGAACCTGCTGGAGCCAGAAGAAGAAGAATCGGGGCCTCCTGGGCAGTAGAAAGGGCAATTATAGAGATTCTCATTTTAACACCTAGGGAAATATGGAAGGAGGCAAGCAAAAGGCAATCAGCAAGAGGCCTTAACGCTTTGGCTAAATTTTCTATTCAATTTGAAGATCCATTCTTTATCCATGAGGAATAAGAATTTGGATGTCTTGAATGTGGAGACTTATTTAGATTGGTAGGATACAAAGTTGAGAAAATGGAAATAGCATATTGGATATTGGCACATTCAAGTCAAGGAGGAGATGAAACACTATATGAAGAACTAGAAGAGGAAACAAGGTTGGAAGAAAATTTGATTCCTGAGTAGAAGCCACATATAGATGAGGCATTGCAGCCTCAATCTTCACAACATACTAAATTCCTTCTTTCTGGGATAAGTTTTGGGGAATTTAATTCGCTTCCATATCAAGAACAATAGTCGACTGACACAGAGATTGTGCAAATTCAGAATGATCAAGAGCAAATGGCTAATACAGAGACTGTGCAAGTGGAGACTGACCAGGAGTTGTCAGCTAATACAGAGATTGTGCAAGAGAAACAGTCGGCCGATACAGAAATTGTGCAAGAATAATAATCAACAGACAAAAAAATTGTGCAGGAAATGGTCCAGCATCCTGAGGATATGGAAATAGAACATGACATTGTTACACAAGAACAAGTGTCTTCAAAATAGGTTGTTGAAACTACTATGAAGGAGCTGAAAGAATCAGGCACTGCAACACAAGAACCAGTGCCTCTAAAAATATTTGTTGAAATAGTATCCCAGAATGAAACTGTTGAAACACATGAAATGGAAGTTCATACTGAGAGTCAAACTGTAGAAATGAAGTAATTTGCAGTTCATATCAAGGAAGAGGAACCAATTGACCACATTCTAGACGTTGAAACACAAGACGCAACAACACAGGTGGAGGTTGCAGATCCTCAAGATACAGATGAGGTAACACTTTTAAAGATTGAATCAAATCGATGGAAGCGTCATGCAAACCAACTTGAGAAAGGTATGATTTCCCTTACTGCACATAATAAGGTTATTAAGGAATTAAGGTAACATTGGGTGGATGAGGTCTTCTTCCAAAAAATTCGATGGGAAGAGATGAGGGACAAGATAAAGGAGTTAAAGAAGTATCATTCTATGGAGAAGAATAAAGAACAAATTCCTACTTTGACTCTGGAACTATTGAGATGCAGATCCCCCTCCCCTTCCCATCCAGTATTTTTATTTGAACAGATGATTATGTTCCAGATTAAGGCTTTGAAGGAAGGAAGACACTGAGAAATTGTTACACCTTCTCAATTTTTGGATACCTTTACTCATAGTGAATTATTTGATCAAAATTTGTTGTGTGAATTATATTTGCATGATAGGGCATGCATGATGGGCACCCAGGATAACCCAGTTACCCATATTCGGGATATTCATTTAAGGTCATTTTCTTCTTTTGTCAATAACAATGTCCATTGGTTGAGTGCCTCACAGATCATAAAAAAGAATGAGGACAGCTCCACTTTGTGGATTCGGGGAGAACCTAGAGCCCCTCTCTTTGTGATTTCCATGCATAAGAGAAACCTTACATTTTCATACATTGTCCAGTAGTTGGCTGAATTTCAACAAAATTTTATCTCTACTTGTGTTGAAATGATATCTCGTCAGCAGGATATTTCCTTATAGGGGAGTAGCCAAAGGTGGGAGCTTTTTCCTGTAGCTCTCAGGGAAAAAGATCCATTTTTTTTTACAATTTTAAGTATTCCCTATCTAGAGTGCCTAGTTATATTAAGTGTATGGACTCTTGTGTCCTAAACTGGCTGGGTTTAAGTTTCAAATTTCCCCTTATCTGGTGGCCAAATAGGAACTATAAGGGACTCTACAAGATGACCAAGAAAGCTAAGAGAGATTGTTTGGGTACTCTAATCATGAGCAACCAGAACTCTCATTCAACCCCACCAATTTTCATAGGAGGATTCTTGAGTCTGATTCAGACTCAGACTAGTTCAATTTTTTGCATGAGGACATGCAACCAGATAAGCTGGGGGAAGATTTTGGGTCTCGAATTTGCCTCTTTTTTCCATACTCTATCCCATCCTTTTACTCTATTTTTACCCCTGTTTTGCAGCTGAACCTTTATCCTTTTCATACAAACCAGCATAAAGACCCCAGGTAAACAATCATTATTTATTATTTCATTTTATGTTTGGTTCTATTTATGATAATCGATTTTACCTATCGTTGTGTTGACCTATGTATGATTCGAAAGAAAGATTCAGAATCACAGGTGGTGCAACTGCAATAGCTCGTTATATCCAAGTGGCACAACTACAAGAGTTTGTTCTATCTGGAAGATGGTCCCACTTGGCTTCAACTACTTTCTCCAAAGATGTGGTTGATGCTAATGAAGATGGAATCTCGAGTGCACCTTCATGATTGCAATTGAACTCTCTGAGTATATTTCATAGTTTGTTGGGTGAAGGAACAAAGATCCACACTAATCGAATAACCAGAACAAGTAACATAGAAAATCCATAAATGGCTAAGTAGAAAGTAAAAATGTAATGTATGATAGATAAGTAAGATGTTTTACAAGAATTAGTGTCGAGTATTTTATACCCTAAGTGGTAAGGGGGTGACTTTTCAAGTCACCTCTTGAGTAATTAAGTAATTAACCTAATTAACCTACTTAGTATTAAATGTTAATATTTATAACATTTATATTTGTTACATTGCCTTCCCCTTGAGGGAAGCTTTATCCTCAAATCTTGTATCGACAACAATGTCTGAATTCCCTTGAACTGTCGTCTCAGGATCCTTTCCTTTTTGTAATTGCGACACTTGATGAAATGAGATGATGCGAGTTACAAATTCCCAAGGAGAATTGTCACACCATATCTGTTGTGGTCCATCCTAGATATATTTTTATCGGAGCTCTAAGATCATTTTATGGAAAAGGCAGTTTCAATTGTTGCTTAGCATGTTGATCTTTTCGCCTGTCAACATAATTCCTATGTGAGTGCTTGTTTTGACCCTGTTGTTGGTAAAAATGATGATTATAATTAGGATGTTTGTAAGGCATGTGTGTTGTTTGTTTTTCTTTCTTTTGAACTGCGGCGAGGACTGCCTTCACTTCCTTGATTTGATTTTTTGATGCATCTTTATGGATCTGCACTTCTTGGTTCTCCAGTAGATTGTTATGATTCTTAATATTTCCAAATAGTTCATCTTGTGACCTTTTTTTAATTTCTAACTTCTTGATTTGATTCTCTAGTTCCTGATTATGATTCTTTAGACACTGGTTTTCTTCCATTTTTTCCTTTGTTCTTCCTTCGAGGTCTTCATCGGAGTGTTCCCTCTTACTACTGTGTTTTAGTTTTTTAATCTTTGTAATCAATGTTTTGTTATGATTTCGTAGTTGAAAAATCTTGTTGGTATTGTTTGATAAGACATTGTTGACTTTTGTTAGTTCCAATTTATGTGTCTTCTTGCTGTCGTCATATTGTTGCTGGAGTTTTTATTTTTGCTGTTGACGATGACAAAACTCTATTTCCTGATTTTCTAACTTTTCATGTAGTTTCGCCAATTTGTCTTATTTGTCCATGATGAATTTGTTTAGATGACTAATTTCCTCTTCTAAGTCGATACTATTTCCATACGAACATTCTTCGACTTTGTTTAGTTTTTTTATCTGGTCTTCAAGTTGTTGAATGATACCTCCCACATGTGATATTTTCTCATCCTTATCTGATAAGTTTTTTGTGATTTTTTCTCTAATATCTTCCAATGATCGAATTCGTAAATCTGAGGTAGTAATTTGTTCTTTTTCAAAATCATTACTTCGCTTTTAATTGTTGAACTAGAGTTGTAGAACACTATTAGCTAGTTCACATGTTCTTAGCTCGACCGAAACTGTTCGTAACTGTGATTGCAATTGTGAGTGATCTGGATCGTCTTCCATTGTAAAATATTTGCTACACATCATACATGAGCAATTGTAATTTTTAAAATATGTCGGATATTGGAATTCCATTTCACAATAAGGACACTTAGTCCAAAATTTGGATTTATATATGGAATCCATATTTTTTTTAATATCTTCCAAGACTTGATTTCTGCTCTTTTAATAACTTCATTGATTCTTTTTCCTTTTTGTATAAAGTAATAATTGTAAATAACATAATAATTAAATAATTATTATTAAGTAATTATTATTATTATTATTATTATTATTAATTATTAAGTAATTATTATTCTTATTATTAATTACTATTATTATTAAAAATTTAATAATAATAACAAATATAATATATTATTTATTAATTATTTAAAAATTTGTATGGTCATGTAATTCCCACTTACATCAAAATATAAAACTTGATCTGGAAGGTGATGCAGGAGCTATGGCGACAGGGTTTCTCCTGTGCATCTATGGCATTTTGGCGATTGGTGCTTAGGGTGGAGGGAGTAGATAACTGGTGGAATTCCTGGGGACAAGTGAGTTGTGGGAGGTTGACACTGTGGGTGTAGGATTGCTTGGATTGAGGGTTTATGGCGAGAGTTTCTTGGGATGCAGCAGAGGAAAAAGAGGTGGATTACACCTTATATTATTACTATGGCTATGACGTTTTTGTTTTGACGACATTCGATGTTGCTTTGTACCTGATGAGGTTGGTTGGATTTGGGGCGGGTCCAGCTGTCGAGGGTATTTTGTCAAAGGGAGTTACTAGTGCCTTGGATTTGGGGAAGCCCATTTTTGGTTTTCCTAGGCCGGAAAGTGGTGACTATGGAGGTAATCCTGTATCGGTGGGGGAAACTGGTCTTGGGGTTAGTAGTTTTCTCCTGTCTTGTGTGGTTGAGTGGCAGCTGGTGGAGGGGTGGTTTGCGGATGAGAGGGTCTCTTGGATTCTATAGATGGTTTGATATCTGGGTGGTTACTCTAGTGGACCTCTCCCTATCCTCCACGAGAGAAATATCGGGGGTTTTTTCAGCTTCACTTGGGGTATCGACGGGGGATCTTTCTCCAGCAAGTGGGATGACACCCTTTTCTCAGGGGTATTTCCTGGTTTCAGGCGAGGTTACTTTGGAATTGGTCCTAGGTTCAAGGCTTGGGCAGATTTCGGTGGATGCAACCAGCTTGACAGGTGGTGGTGCTGGTACCTCTTCTTTTGTGCCTCGTTCAATCCTTATTTCTGAGTATACACCCTCTTTTGTGGGAAGGAAAAAGGTTTGTAAGGCATCTTCGAAGTGTCTTAGGTTGCAACCTCAGGAGGACAGACTATTTTTTGGTGCGGACATTCAGATGGACCGGGTGGTGGAGTTTTCTGATCTAATTGTGGTTGGTCGTGCCTGTGGGCGGCGCTTTGGCTTGTTTTTTTCTCATTTCTTAAGTGACTGAATCCTGGGGGATTCAAATTTCGGCTATCCCTAGGATTACAAATCTGGCGCGGTGATGGTTTTCCTTTGGTTTTGCGACCAAACAGGATGTGGAGTGGGTTATGCAAGATGTTTGGTGCATGGATGGCATTGTATTCCTAAAGATGTGGACTCCTATTTTTTATGCCAAGAAAGAAGTGGTTGAGAAAGACCTCATCTGGGTTCGGCTCCCTGGTTTTCCGATGGAATATTGGATGAAGGGGTGCTTCAAGATGGTGGGGAATTTCCTTAGCGAATTCGTAAAGGCTGTTTTTTCCTTCCTGCAGATGGGGTGGTGGACTATGGCTCCGATTATGGTTCACCTGGATCTAAAGAAGGGTTTGATGGAAGAATTTAGTATTGAAACACCTTATGTTCCTTTCTATTAGCCTCTAGATTATGAGGGTGTTCCATTTCATTGCCATAGGTGTCATGCTCATGGACACCTAGCTTCTGCATGCACACATACTTTTAAGGGGAAGATACATGGTGCATTCTCGACTGAGGGAGATGTGATGGGGCCTCCTCTTCGTGGGGTGGAACCAGAGCCTAGGGTGCATCCTCCTCTGGTAGCATTGTCGATTGAACCCAAGGTTGCGATGGTGGTGACCAAGCAGGATGTGCGGGTATGTCCTCCTCATGTTCATCCTGTGGCGGCCCCCTCACCATCAGGTATGATAACATATATTCCTTCTTTTGTTTCATGTTTTGATTTGGTTTCAGTGGGTCTTGATGTGGGTGGGGTGCAAGATGGGGTTCTCGATGGTTTTTTGTTAGAGGATGATGATCGGGATGGAGGTGTTGATCCTCCTGGAGGGAGGTATAGGGTCAGCTCATTGGAGTGTTCATTACCTGGGATTATCACTTCTCATTCTCCCTCTCTGATGTCATTGGACTCTTGTTCATTGAAAGGGCATAACATTCGCTATAATTTACAAAACAGGGAGATCTACTCGGGGGATTTTTTTGGGGGGAGGATGCCCTCTTTCTTGGATAATTCGGTGGCCTCTTCTAAGGGCTAGGGTCGTAAATCACACCTTTCTGTAGCTCGAGATCGAGCTAGGAGGGAGGTGGCATACAGTATACAATCGTCTATTCAGTAGGAACTTAGAGAAAATAATTCCCTGGATGGGCGTTTACCATGATTCTATTATCTTTTAACTGGCATGGGTTTACGAGCCCCTCCAAAAAATTGTCTCTTAAGCATCTGGTTGATGTCTCGGTGCCTGGTGTTTTATTGCTACAAGAAACTATGGGAAACTCTGATGTGGTGGTGGGAGCTTTGAAATATTTGCTTCAGTATTGGGATTTTGCTGCTATTGAAGCTTGTGGACGCTCTGGAGGAGTGGCCTCTAAATGGCGGACGCGAGTGTGTAGATGTGATAATTTATGGGGTATTGCCTCTGGTTTGGGGGTGGAAATTTTTATTCCATAACTGGGGTGGGTGGTTACTATCCTAAATATCTATGGACTATATAAGGATCAAATTAATTTTTGGGATCGAGTTTTCAATAACCCCCTGCTCGATGGGCGTGAGCCTATTTTGGGTGGGGATCTCAACTTCTCCCTAGGGGCAAATGAATTATGGGGTCTGCATGCAGTGCCTGATGTCTTATCAAACTATTTCTTGGATGGTCTAGTGAGGAAGGAGTGCCTGGAAATAAACCCTGTCAAAATATCTCCTTCTTGGAGAAATCGACGGTCTAGGGAGGAGAGGGTGGCCAAGAGGCTAGATCATTTCTTGGTGTTGGAAGGTTTTATGGACACGGTGGATTTAGTTCATCAATGGGTGGCCACTGGAGGTAATTCTGATTACAATCCAATTTTTCTAGAGTTTAGGGGGGGAGGAAGAAATCCTCCCAACTCTTTTAAGTTCAATCCTTGTTGGTTGGATGACAATTATTTTGGGGAGTTGGTTCATGCAGAATGGGTTCCTTTTGATGGGCTAAGGGATAGATTTGTTGGTCAACACTTTATGCAGAACTTAAGCAAAGTTAAGAAGGCTACTTTGCTCTGGGATAGGGCCAAGCAGGTGAGGGAAGAAGTTGATTTACAGGACTATGAATTGAGACTTAGCACAATAGTGTATGGGGTTGGAAGTGGTTTTAGTTTTGGCTCAAATGCTATCAAGGAGAAATCTATCCTCCTAGAAGGGAAGAGGAGAAAAATCCTTGGGGATAGGGAAGAAATTTGGCGGCTGAAGAGTTGGGCTCTCTAAATGCAGTGTGGTGATGAGAAGACCAAATTCTTCCAAGCATATGCAAAAGAGAGAAAGATCTCAAATACTATTTTGGGTTTACAAAACTCTTTTGGGGAGCATGTTACTTCCTTTGATGGGTTGTCTATGGTGGGGGTCCATCATTTTGAAAATATTTTTAAGGAAAGACCTGGGGAAAATATTGTTGAGGTGGTACAGATGGCACAATTCTTCCCTAGTTTTGTGGATCGGGTGGATAATCATAGGCTTATGTTGGAAGTGAGTGAGAAAGAGTTGTTGGATTTCTTTCACTCTTTTCAGAAAGATAAGAGCCCTAGTCTTGATGGATGGATGATCGAATTCTTCCTTGGGTGTTATGAGACATTGGGGGATGATCTGTGTGGGGTGCTTAATGAGTGCAGACTATCTTATGCATCCACAGACATTTTAATGCTAATTTCTTGCCTTTGATCCTGAAGTCAAATCTGTCGACTAGTTTGGATGAGTATAGACCGATTTCATTATGCAACTGTATCTACAAAATGATCTCAAAGACTATAGAAAGGAGGGATAAGATGGTACTTTCTTTGGGGGTTTTGGAGGAATAGTTTGGTTTTTTGGAGGGTCGACAGATTCATGAAGCTATTGGGGTGGCACAAGAGGTTTTGCATAGTATGAAAACTAGGAAAATGAAAGGTGTTGTTATCAAAATTGAATTATACAAATCTAATGATCGGATCTGATGGTTATATTTGAGGATGTTACTAACTCACCTGGGGTTTGGTATTGAATTTATTAGGTGGATTATGGCCTGCATTAATATCTTATATTTTGCATTATTAATTAATGGCTCTACAAGCCCTTTTTTTCATGTAGGAAGAGGTATGAGGCAGGGCTGCCCATTATCTCCTCTTCTATTTTTTCTTGTGGTTGAAGGGTTAAGTCGGTTTATTGATCTTGCAAAAAGGAGGGGTGGGTTCAAGGGGGTTCCTATTTCCGATGCACTCTTTATATCTAATCTATTGTTTGTAGATGATATTCTTGTCTTCTGTGATGGTTCACGTAGAGATGTTGATAATATTTTTTATGGGATGGGGTTATTACAAGCGACAACAAGAATGGAGATTAATGTGCAAAATTCGACTATCTCTGTTTCAAATATGGGGGGGGAGGAGATTCACTATATGGTGAGCAAGCTTCCTTTCTAGGTTGGGAACTTGGATTTAGGTCTGAGGTATTTGGGTTTCCAGTTAAAACCCGGTGCTTACCAGAAGGGTGATTGGTTGCAGCTCATTGCAAAGATTAAGAAGCGTTTAAAGGGATGGAGTCATAGGTGGCTTTCACAGGCAGGTAGACTTGTTCTTGTCAAAATCATTTTGGAAGCTATTCCAATCCATTGGATGGATCTCTCTTGGATCTCGAAGGGGATCCTAGAAAAAATCAGAAATTTGTGCTTTGCATACCTCTGGAGAGGTAAAAGTGATCATCACTCTTTGGTTTGGGTAAGGTGGAACCGCATTGCTTTACCCAAGGCGCCAGGGGGATGGGGGTTAAAAAATATTCATTTGTTCTCCACTGCTTTGGTAGCCAAATTCTCATGGAGACTTATATCTACTTCGAGCTTGTGGACGCGGGTAGTGATTCAAAAATATATTGTACCTCTTTTGATCTTTGAGTGGATTCGTCTGGAAAACAAGATGGTTGGGGGAGCTTCTATCATCTAGAAGGAGATGATAAAATAGTTTGATCTAGTGGGTTCTGGTTTGGCCTAGAATGTTGGGGATGGTCGATGGGCACGTATGGGCATGGACCCATGGGTGGGGAATAGGAGATCCCACATTCTCACGATGGTGACTATTTTAGCCTTGGTTGCGCCTGGTTTTCATTTTCTCTCTCAGGTGGTGGGTCTGGATTCCACTTCCATTTGGAAACAGGGTTGGTTGGGGGGTGTTGGTTTTGATTTAGGCATGGAACATTGGGACACCTAGAATGGCTATACCTCCAGGCTTAGACAAGCTCATGTGTCGCTATTGAATGCAGAGGACGTTCTGATATGGGACTTTCACCCATCGAGGGCCTATACTCAAAACGCAGGTTATATTCAGCTTAACCTGGACCATTTTAATCAAGAGATGTGCTGGTGGTGGGAGCATTTATGGAAGTTGTGGTGCCCATCAAAGTCCAAACTCTTGTTCTGGGCAATTTTGGAAAAAAATGTTCCTACATGGGAGGTGCTACATGCCAGGGGTTAGGCCAGACCTGGGCGTTGTGTATTATGCTTGGACTCTAGTGAGATTGTGGGAAATATTTTCCTAAGTTGTATTTTTGTACAACATGTATGGGATGTTGTTTTGTGTAGCGTCTGTGGTACTGGTATTTGGAAGGGTGACTATCTGGGGGATGCTTTCTCCCATTGGTATCATGATGGTCGCCACACTAAACATAGGGAGTTGTTGGTTATTGTTTCATGGGGCATATGGCTGGCATGGAATGCTCTTATTTTCTAGGACAAATTTACTCACCTAGAGGTCATTGCTACAAACTGTGTAGCTATCCTAGGTTTCTATCCTATGAATGGGAGGTCGAGGACCACTCGTATGATTCATCCTAAAGTGATTGATAGGGGCAAGTTGTGGGGTTTTTTCGATGGGGCTTCATAGGGACATCCCATTTCTTGTGGGGCGGAGAAGCTCTTTATCTATCTGATGACCACTTCTTCCTATTCTCTATTGGATTAGGAACCGGTTCGAATAACTATGTGAAGCTCCTATCCATCAAATATCTTATGCTTTTCTCTCTAGGACAGGGTTGTACACACTTACAGGTCTTCGGATATTCTTTTATCATTATCAATTGGATGAAAGAGATTCAAAATTTTTATATTATGCAACTAGACCCTATCCTTGATGAGGCTTTGGAACTGAAACAATGGTTTGATAGGATTTCATTTTCACATGTTTTCAAGGAATGCAATGCACTGGTTGATCGTATTTCCAAGGAAGAAACACAACTTCCATTGGGTTCCTGGAGAGTCAAGGAACATTCTCAAGGTCATATCTACAGACATTATCATCGCCCATTCATTGATGGATTAGCTATGCGGTTCTAAATTTTTATTCAACACCTTTTTTGCTACAACGGTTGTGTGCTTCTCATCAGCTCGGTATACTGGTATTTTTATGTTATCATTGCATATATTTCAGCAATATTATAAACTTTATCATTTTATATTGATTTTTTATATGCCATACAGTTTTGGTCCTATTCAGACGCTATTTGGACACTTATGGACATTTTGTAGCTACTTTTTTGTAAACGGTACAATCTCATGGTTAGTGGTGGCTTACTATGTTATTTGCTACAAATGTAAGTTTGTTCTTTTTAGAAATAAAATTACATTTTTTTCCAGGGGGAGGGATATAATATATTACCAATTATTATTCTAAAATAATAATATAGTATATATATTTTTTGTGAATTGAGTCGAAAGGTTTTTTGAAAAAACATATAACAATAATAAATCTTATTATTACTAATAGTATTATTGATATATATTTTTTATAAATGGTGTGGGAATTAGGATTTAAACCCTGGAATTAAAAAACCACTAGTAAAACAAAATCGTGGGTGGAGAAACCACTTGTGGTTTTCCTCTTTTTTTTTAACTTTTTTTTTACCTTCCTTTTTTATGGCATCGTCTTCCTTCTTCTTCTTCTCTTTTTTTTTACTTCTTCCTTTTTATTTTTTATTTTGGCTTTCTTTTCTTCTTTTACTTGGTCAAAGTCCATAATTTTAGGGACTCCTTAGGATTATGATTAAAAATCACGATATGGCCAAAGGCCTGGATCACAAATTATCTCTTATACCACTATATTAATTTGTCATAGTGCTCTAGGAACTAAAAACACAGTCTCAAAGAATTCAGACAAATATGCATAAAATTAGCAAAATGGTGTTGCAATGGAAGTAGCAGCTCTATATAATCAAAAGAATAATGAATAATACAATACAATGATCATGCCAGTTACATGAATTCCAAGACAATTCGAATTCCCAATGAGGTCATTCGAATTGAATGAGTGAGTCTAGCTTAACTGAATGTAAGCCACAATGAACACTCAAATTAACCACTGATCAAAACCCTGATTGACTCAACTGAGTCCTAAATAAAGTTGGAGTGCAATAAATTACTGAGTCTAACTAAAAGTAGCTCAGACACATGTCATTGCAAGCCAACCAACAAGTGGTAGCGCATCAATAACTCCAAGGAACCCCGATGAGGTTAACTGAAGTCTAACTGACCATCAGAAGTGGTTAGAGGCGCCCCTGTTGACTCCATTTCATTAAATAATCATTGAATAATCAATTTAATGAAAGGAGGCACCTTCACTGCTATGTTTAACTGATTGTAACCATCAGTTATCAATTAAGTGCATTTATGACACTCAGATCACCCCCGGAGTGCTCCAGTTAGCCTCCCCGAATGAAGGAGAANATGAAGGTAGGCGTGGGTGTGCTCATGCTAATGTCATACAGTGCTCCTTTGATGTCAATTAAGTCAATAAAACTTAGGATAGTGGTTTAACTAGGCTAAATTGACCAAAATGAGTGTGTATGGTGGTTGAATGTCTCCAACACCCCCCCTTAAGCTATACTCAGGAGAAGTAGAAAACATAAAGTGCATAAGAATGCTAGGTCCCCGGTAACAAAGGCCACAGGTCACCCTATACAATACTGAAACTCAAACAATGCTCAAAACAAAATAAGTGAGGAAAAGAGGGAAAACCCAGTGGGAAAAACCCCCCCTCAAGCTGAACACTGAAAGTAGTTGGATCACCCTGACGAACTCACCCCCAACAGTGAACGGAGGTAAGTGAACTTATTTTCTGAAAATCTCTTGGTGAAGATGTCTGCAATCTGCTCATCAGTCGGGTAGTATTGCAGAATGATAGTCATGTCATGCACCAGCTCCCTGATATAGTGCATGTGTATCTCTACATGCTTGTTCCTCTGCCTGGTAACTGGATCTGTGAATATCTTAATAGAAATTTGATTGTCACAAAAGAGGACAGTGGACAAATTACTACCAAGATCAAACTCTGAAATAATGCCTTGCAACCAAACAGCTTGGATGCAAGCATTCATCGCTCCTCGATACTCGACCTCCGCTAAAGACAATGCTATGGCGGCCTGCTTTTTGCTAGACCAACAAATGGGGCCACCACCAAACATGAAGAAATATCTAAAATTTGAATTATGATCAATATAGTCACCCGCCCAATCAGAATCTGTGTATCCAACCAGCTCTAGCTCGGAGTCTGCAGCATAGTGAATGTCGTAGGTCCTAGTTCCATGAATGTACTGGAGGATCCTCTTGGCTGCCTTCCAATGAATATCATGGGGTTTTTGCATGTATCTTGATATAGAATTCATGGCATAATAGATATCAGACTAAGAATGAGTCAAGTACAACAAGCTACCAATCAGCTGTCGATAAATAGTGCAATCCATGGGAGGTGTGAATTTTCCTTCTTCAAGGTTGATCCCTGAAAGGAAAGGGAATGGAGCAGCTCTACATTCAGAAATGTTAAACTTTACTAACAAGTCCAATATGTATTTGTACTGAGTGACCATTATCCCATCAGCATTTTGCTCAATTTCGAGCCCCAAAAATTGTTTTAAGAGCCCCAAATCGCTCATTTCAAATGCATTGTTGAGAGTAGTTTTGATGACTGAAATAGAAGCAATTGTGCTACCTGTGATCAGTAATTCATAAACATATAAAACAATAATAATCAAATGACCATTAGACTACTGTATATACACATTTGGATCTGATCTACACCTTTGGAAGTTTTGTGAGAAAAGGAAGGCATCCATCTTGGAATACCACTCTCTTGGGGCCTGTTTTAACCTGTATAGTGACTTCTTTAGCTTGCAAACCAAAGATGGATCAGAAATGTATCCCTTAGGCTGCTTCATGTATATTTACTAATGAATATATCCATGTATAAAGGCTGAATTAACATCCATATGATGCACTTCCCAGTGCTTAGATGCTGAAATTGCCAAAACTAGGCGGATGGAGTCCATTTTTGCAACCGGTACAAAAGCCTCATGGTAGTCCACACCTTGGACCTAGGAGAAACCTTTTTCCACTAGCCTTGCCTTATATTTGCAGGTGCTACCATATACAGCAGCATTATTCTGAAACATCCACTTGCATTGAACCAATTTCCTTCCCGGAGGAAGAGAAACTAACTCCCAAGTAGTGTTTTTCTGAAGAGAATTCATCTCTTCATCCATGGCAACTTGCCATCTCGGATCCTTCCAAGCATGGTAGTAAGACTTAGGGTATGAAATTATCATAAAATAACAATATTTGGACAGAAAATAATCAGGACAAGAGAGCACAATACATAGTCTTTGGAAATCAGACCAGGTTCTCCTTGGATCATTCGGATTTCCAATGTTATCTCCTGTGGAGGAGAGTGTCTGTTGGGCCCAAGTTGGGAGATGATTTTGTACTTCGGGTTCTGATTCAGCATCTGATGTTTGCTGTACATTGATATCAGAAACTAGATGATCCAAATCAGGGTCATCACCCCCAATTTCATCATCCAAATATTCAGTAGAATAGGAAGGAAATTCAACAGTTTTCTCCTTCACTAGTTCCACCTCCTGGAGAGACTCATCGAACTTGACACTCCTTTCGATGATGATCTGTTTTGTTTTGATATCTAGCAGATTGAAACCTTTTGATTCATCAGAATTCCCAATAAATAGACATTCTATTCTTTGCAGTTGCAAAGCCCTCTTTTTATCAAGTGGAATTACGGCCCATGCAGTGGACCCAAACACCCGCAAATTCGACACATCCGGCTTGTGTCTGAAGTATGATTTGAAAGGGGTATTCCCTTTCATGGATGAGTGTGGCACTCTATTATAAATATATGCTACAGCATGCATGGCTTCATCCCACAAATTTTCAGCCAACTTCTTTGATTCCAACATACAGGTAGTCATCTCCTTGAGAGACCGATTCTTCCTCTCTACTACACCCTTATGCTGGGGAGTGTAGGGAACTGAATGTTGGACCTGAATACCAATTTGGGAACATATGTGCAGCAACTCATTACTGACATACTCCTTTCCATTATCATATCCCAATATCTTTATATTTTGGCCAGATGCATTCTCAACCAAGGCCTTCAATTCAGTGAATTTTTTACAAACTTCAGACTTCCTTTCAATAAAGAAGACCCATGTGTAACTGGAAAATTCATCAATGAAAGTCAGAACATACCTTGATCCATTCATGGATGTGATAGGCATGGGACCACTGATATCAGAATGTATCATTCCCAAGATGCATGATGCTCGGCTTGCCTTCCCCCGATCAAACTTATGCTCATGGTGCTTTCCAACAACACAGCCCTTGCAAATTCCAGTGGTAGCTTTGATGACCTGGAGGCCTTCAACCATAGAATTTTTCTGTAATTTCTGCATGTATTTGAAGTTTAGATGACTGAACCTTTCATGCCACAGTCTACTAACTTCATTTCCATGAGTCAGTAATGCGATGGGCTTTGCATCCACCACAAAATGGGAGAACTCATAGACTTTTGCATGATGGTTTGCAAGGCCTTTTGCTACAATTTTTCAAGATGCAAGTTCTGTGATCTCTACATCATCTGGGCTAAAGTAGACTCTCTTGGGCACTCTTGTATGTGTCATTTGATAAACACTAAGGAGGTTTGGTTCCAGAGATGGTACATATAGAACATTTGAAAAATAGCCATGCTCAAGATCTACAGTACCTTGTCCTTCGGATATGATGGTGGAGTCATCTCCCATGTGGATGGGAATTGATTTTCTAGTCTCCAAATATGAGAAGGAGTCTCTTTTATCCATCATGTGATTTGAAGCTCCAGAATCTATCAAGAGTGCTTTCATGTTGTGGTTCCTGGTATTGTTGATCTCTCCTCCGAAAGATTTTCAGAAGATTGATGTGATTTCTCTCAAGGAGAGAGGTAGCTTAATCAAGTTTCTTTTTCATGTAGGCATGTTCAGGGTGGAATCCCTTCCCACAGTATGAAAACTTGACTTTTTTCCTTTCCATGATGCCCTTTTCCTTTGTTCTTCTTTGAGCCGAAAGACTCTTCATGCTGCTGGTTTTCAACTTTAGGCTTAGGATATTTGAATTTGGTTTTTGGGTTCTTCTACTGCTTTCCTTTACCCTTTAGATCTTTGGGCCCCGAGACATGGAGGGCTTGATCATGGGAGGATCTGATGATCCCCATCTGAACAAGCTTATCATGTTCACTTGGTAGGGACTCAATGAAGGCATTGAGTGAAGGCATCTTCCATCCATGGGTTGTGAGCTTCCCCACATGGAATGTAGAGACAAAAATTGAATAATCAGCTCCAATTTTGGAGAGTATGGTGAGGAAGAGCTGATCACCCTCCTTCTCCACTTTACATTGCTTCAACAGTAAGACAATGTGCTTGAACTTTGTGAAAAAAGCATTTAAGGTCTCGAAATTGGATGGCTGGAGAGACATCAACTCATTCTCAAGCTGGTATACTCTCAAATCATCTTGTTTTCCATACAAGGTTTCCAATTTTTCCCAGTTTTCCTTTGGAGTCTTCAGTCCTGAGAGATCGAAAAGAAGATCTCAGGAAATAGAGAGGCACAAGAATCTGAATGCTTCATCTTTCTTGTTCAAGAATATAGCTTTGTCTGTCACAGAAGCATGCTCTTCTTCAGTGTCCATAGTGACCCTATAGAGTCCTTTGGCACGTATCTAGATCTCCATGTCTCCTTTCCATGAGTGGAAATTTAACGGAGTCAAGAGTTCTACGGAAGAAGCCATCTGAAACTACTAAAGCGAATGCTTTCACCTATTAAAAACCTGCAAATCACAACAAAAGGGGCACTGTAAGGTCAGAAAACCTGCACATTTTAGGCTTTCATCACACCCAGCATAGTTGATCAAGCAAGCTTGATCAATAATTTCTTTACTTGGGGTATTAAGTGGTAAGCCTTAGCTTCTGGTGCAATGCTGGATTTTTGAGATTTTGCTCAATTTTTCATGCAAGATCTATCAAAAAATTTGTTTTTGAGAGATTTGGGCTTCATCCTACCATGATCTCTGATACCATATTAATTTTTCACAGTGGTCTAGGAACTGAAAACACAGTCTCACAAAGAATTTAGACAAATATGCATAAAATTGGCAAAATGGTGCTGCAATTGAAGTAGCAGCTATGTATAATCAAAAGAATAATGAATAATACAATATAATGATCATGCCAAATGCATGAATTCCAATACAATTCTAATTCCCAAGGATTTCATTTGAATTGAATGAGTGATTCTAGCTTAACTGAATGTAAGCCACAGTGAACACTCAAGTTAACCACTGATCAAAACCCTAATTGACTCAACTGAGTCCTAACTGAAGTTGGAGTGTAATAAATGACTGAGTCTAACTGAAAGTAGCTCACAAACATGTCACTGCAAGCCAACCAACAAGTGGTAGCACATCAATAACTCCAATGAACCCCGATGAGGTTAACTAAAGTCTAACTGACCATCAGAAGTGGTTGGAGGCACCCCTGTTGACTCCAGTTCATTAAATAATCAATTTAATGAAAGGAGGTGCCTTCACTACTCAGTTTAACTTATTGTAACCATCAGTTATCAATTAATTTCATTTATGACACTCAGATCACCCCCAGAGTGCTCCAGTTAGCCTCCCCGAATGAAGGAGAAGGCTTAGTTGGCCTCCTTGACTGAAGGTAGGCATGGGTGTGCTCATTATGATGTCATACAGTGCTCCTCTGATGTCAATTAAGTCAATAAAACTTAGGATAGTGGTTTAACTAGGACAAATTGACCAAAATGAGTGTGTATGGTGGTAAATGTCTCCAACACATTGAAGGAACAAAGTTCCTCAATAATCGAATAACCAGAATAAGTAACGTAGAAAATCCATAAATGGCTAAGTAGAAAGTAAAAATATAATGTATGATAGATAAGTAAGATGTTTTACAAGAATTAGTGTCTAGTATTTTATACCCTAAGTGGTAAAGGGGGTGACTTTTCAAGTCACCTCTTGAGTAATTAATTAATTACCCTAATTAACCTACTTAGTATTAAATGTTAATATGTATAACATTTATATTTGTTACACTGGGTGTGTCAGTTTGCGGAACATCTCACAGTAAATTTTTATTTGTTTCTAAGCTGGTTTTATGCAAGGAACAGTTAGCTATAACTGCTTTGACGATTCGGCAGCCTGAAGATCAAAGATCTTCATGGCTGCCCAAAATTGGTGTAACAGACTAGCCTTGCTATTGTATAAATATACATAGGAAGGGAAATCCAGGAGCTCGTTCCTAGTTTGTAAGAGATATCAGAGAGACTGTAACTGGAACTGTAATTTTTATCCAATTAATAAAAGGGTGATAATTTTCAGCAGTTCTCTATTGTAGCCTTCGTGAGCTTTCAACGGCATCTCTGTTTGAAGGCCAGGGCCCGCCTTCTAACAGAGTTGCTGGTAGATTAGATGTTTTAGTATTTTATTTTCGTTTGAGTGTGATACATTTACATGGTTAGTGGAAATTGTATTTGGTTAATGATTGCATTAGTTAATTTTCCTTTGGTTTGTTGTAGGTGATTTGGTGTGGCATTTGACTACGTAGTAATCTTTCTTTTTATGCAGAGGTGTTTTAAACATTGTAATACACTCGCTCAGCCCCTATGTTGTGTGTGTTATTTATCTTTCTAGAGCTGCCTGATTAGATTAGTCCTTTGCTTCAATGAATTTGCTATTTGAGTAATGAGTAGAGATATTTCTGATTTGGTAAGTTAGACTTTCATTTCCTGCAAAAGTAATTCTAGGTGGACTTCTCTTTAGATCATAAACCTTCATATTAGTATGATAGGAAATAGAAGTTATTTTGAATTCCTAGATGGATAATGTTATTTTGGTTTCTTACAGGGAGTTGAGTTGGCTGAGCAGTAACTATAACTGAGTGACTTTCATTTTATTTATCAACTAATGAACATGTTTATGCATATACTTTGCTAATTTCCTTTGAAATAACAGACTTCCCTAGGTTGACAATTAAATATTGAACACTCTTCTTGTTAAGCATTTAATGAGTATATAGAGTGCCCAACAAAACCCAACTGCTTTTGGTGTTCAATGGACAGTACACAGACATGAATATTGCTTGAAATGGCTCTGATACCATGTTAGAATTGTTGTACCATTTAGATCATCAAGCAATGAGTCCAAATTATTGATGCAGTGAATAGGAATGAATTATACAAACTAAAAAAATCAAATCTCAAAGGAAACAGACAAGTATTGCACAAATAATTAAAGTAGTATCTTCATTGCATAATCCAGTGTTACAATAGTGTTACATAGGAAAAGAATTCGAATCATGAGGAATGAATTCGAATCTCCCAACTGGATGTGGCTAACTCTGACTTACTAGATAACTAAAGATGTCTCAATCAATATTGGAGTCCAAGTAGTTAACTCCCAATGTCAAATCTAGTCAAGAAATCAGTTCAAATTAGTTAACTCCGTCTAACTAAAGTGGTAGGTGAGAAAAAGCGACTTATCCACATGCATCCATGCATAACTGGTGCTAACGGAACTGATTGTGATCTAACTGAAAGTAACTAGAAAATAACTAAGCTTAACTAGTTCCAACTCCAACTAACTGTCGAGACTCCCAGTGGCTCCTAAAATGTAGGGATTATCCTAGGAGGTGCCTAAACTGATGTATGCAACTGCAGTCTATGGAAGTTAGCCTCTATCGATGTTCCCCACACTCTAGTAACTGGTACATGTGGCCCCATTGGTCCAAGTGGACCCAAATAATTAAATAAAACTCCTAAGTTACGCTAAAATAATCTAATAGATAGTTTGGTCAAGGGAGGATTATAAATCCTAATGGTTAGATCTAGTCTTAGATATACCCCTCGACTTTGATTTTGTACTAGAGGTTTTACCTTTTGCTCTATTTATCAGCCAACCTCCCATCATCAAATCATCATTGGTCGATCCTTTCATTTTCTTCCACCTCATCTCTTCTGACAGTAAATATGCAACCACTTTGTCGATATTCAATGTGGTATTATTGCTTCCATTATCCATGACGAGGCTATCCCATGAGTCTAGCAAAGAACATAATAGACTGATACATTTCTCCTCCTCTATGATTTCTATATCCACAGACAACAATTGACTGATAACATTATTGAATGCATTCAAGTGCTCTTTTACTAAGTCCCCCTCATTCATCCTCGGAAGATATAGATTTTTTCAAAGAAACAACTTGTTAACTAGATATTTCAACTAGTATGGGTTCCCCAACTTTTCCCATAATTTCTTTGCAATGTCTTCTCCTAATACATTCAACAATACATAATCTGCTAAACAATTTCAAATGGTACTCCTTGCTTTCCTATCAAGTTTCTTCCAATATTCTAATGACATACATGTCAGAGTTATACCGAGGTTGACAACAACTCACTACTCTCGATCTATAAGGATATCCTCCATTTTGAGCTTCCAAAGATCAAAATTATATCCATTCAACTTTTCAATTTCTATCTATGAACTGCTGGACATTCTAACTAAGAATCAATGGTCTAAAACTCCCATTGAGACTAAATATTCTCTAGATCCAGGAGAAAACTACAAAACCCTCAACAAAAAAGGCATCTCCTTAAAGAAAAATATAGATATGATACAATTTTTAAGGATTGTGATACCATTAAAATGATTATGCATCATGATTCTAACAATTATATATAATAGAATTTAACAATGGAAAAAGCACAGTCACATAAGGCATAGAAATTTAGCCTAGAAAACCATTTATAGGGAAAAACACATGAACTAGTGAGCTTAACCACTTATCTATTAACAACACTCTTAACCATTGTTTACAACAACAATTTACAAGATCGCAACAGATCAAGCATGAATTCACTACACTTTACTTCTCAACTCATACAAGTTTTCGTACAAGTGCTTCTTAGCCTTTCACATCACATCATATTTATAGATATAATACTTTAATTCATGGAAACCAAATTATTTATGGATAATTGCTCCATTAATGGTGATCCATAAATTCCTAACAACTTTCAATTATTGTGTGAAACTCAACTTGAATGAGTCAACCTTAGTCGACCACCAGTCAAGCTTCTCATCATCCAAGTTTCATTGAATTCCTTCCCATTTTATGCTTCTTGAATTCCCAATAACCAGTCGTGGTCATCAACCAGATGACTATTCTAGTTGGTCAGTCGACTAGATTTCCACCCTCTATCAACTTCAATTCTAGTTGTCCCATCAACCAAACTTCCACCATATGTCGACTTTAATTCCAGTCAACTTTTTGACCAGTCAACTATCAACTTTGACCATCGATTAACATGAAAAGAATATGGCATTACCAACATATTTTGGTATCATATAAAACACCCATAATTCCCATTAAATCTATATGGCATAACTAAATACTACAATATAGTATAGGGGCATTATTATTCCCTCAACATTACAAATATGGTTGTAATAGGTTTTAGAATATACAAATGTAACTACCAAACAAACCATAATTTCATTCTTGATCCAATACCAATTCCCATGTTTGTATCTTCCTCAAATAAGCATGTAATCATCATTTACAACAATACCCACAAAACATTAGCATCAATGTATAACCATTTATACCAAATTACTTATATGTTATAAGCTTCACTTGAGGAAATAGCTCCATGGAAGTGTTTTTCTTCCTATACATAGACACCATCTCTAGTAGGTACCCACACCGCCACCATTATCACCTACCATACAATGAAAAAACAATGGTGAATTATCTAGACAAGATTCTGGTTTTCCATACTCAACATTATTCTAGAGATCTCAGTCATTAAAATACCATTCCATCCCAATTTCACAATAACAATCCCATTCACCAACTTCTCTTACCCCCTTAGCTTAGAACAACACAAACTGGAATGGGATTCTTTTCACTGCTAAATAGTCCCTCAGGATATCCCATTTACCTCCAATGTTCTCATGCAAGATGGTCATGAAATATCTATTTTTGAAAGTAGCAAAATTTAATTGTACTCATTTTCCTCTTTCACCCAACAACCGCACATGAACTCCGGCATGGCCCTCTCATTGTCTCATGGCATCAACATGCATTCTATTTACCCAACATATCCCATGGTAACATTTACCTCCCAAGAATATGTTAAGGGTATCATGAAAATGATTTTCCAAAGATTCAAGGAATACCCCTCCCAAGGCTTGCATGCAGTTTAAGTTTACATGGAGAACATATGCCCCTCCATAAAGTGTGAAAAAAATATATATGGAACATAATACAAAAGGGGTATAAAGGATTTTAAATAAGGACACTTGGAATTCTAATAAATATCATATTTTATTTAATTGCCTGTATTTTCCCTCTCATTGGTTCATTGCCTAGATGTTGCTCCTAGGTATATATAAAACCAAGTGCACATTTTATTATATTATTATTTTTATATTAAATCAAAATTAACCAAATGGTGAATTTCTTATCAAACTTACCATATACTTAATTGTGGTCATATGCTCATAGGAGTTATTACAATACCCAACCTTACATTTTCACCATTTCTTTCTCTTCAGGCTAGCTAAATCCCCACCAAAGGAAAAGATAAGACCAAATCATTCCATATGATAGAAACATTGGAGATGGGTTTTATGGGTAACCTTATCTAATGTTTTAAGGAAAACAAAGATACATACTTCTTCAAAAAAACATTTTACCATAACCCCTCATAGTTGACAAGTCTCAATAAACTCTTAGTAGCTAGAGCTTTTCCAAAATCATGAATACTTTTTCAGCCCCAATATCCAACTACTTTAGGTATATCAATCTTGTTCCATTTTAGTTCAATGCATTCCTTCTCTTTTTTTATTTTCCATATAAATTTGAATCATTTCTTCCTTATATTTGCAATAATTCCTACAATAATGTAGGTCATTGAATGCCAATACATTGGGATTGCCTCAAGATTAGATTTGACAGCCATTTATTGCACCACGATGTTATTATACTCTCTATTTTTTATCACCAAACCCAACCTATAAATCCATAATCATGTGGCTTCAAACTAGAACCCATGCATTTAAGGCCATTATGGAAATCTCTAAAGTTATAAGGCATAATCCTAATAATCTCCTTTACTCACCCTCAAAAAGGTCATTAAAAGAGATGGCATATTTTTTATAATTTACTCCCATACCTATTTCTATCAAATATAAATCTTATAGCTCCTTTAACTTGACAACCTTTCTAAAGGACTCATTCCCAAACCATAACACATCAACCATAAATAGCATAGGTGTTGAAAATATGGATTTTCCCACTTTAAACATTTGACATTATCATTGTTTAAATAAGAATTTGTTGATCTATTGAGGTCTTATGCTACTATTAAACAACAAGGGGAATAAGGCACACCCCTTCCTAAGTCCCCTTGTTGTCTTAAAGAAATTGTAAGTAAATCCATTTATAAGCATGCCAAAAGAAATTAAAGAGAGGCAGCCAACTATGTAACTTACCATTGAGGACACGTAACAATATGAACTCAAATTATGCTCATATATATCCAACCAACACAACCATAATATTTGAATAAATCTATCTCGATAACCATTGTATTTAACTTCTTAAATTTAATGGGGTGGAGACCTTCTTGCAAAACACCTATTGCATCATGTATCCACCTATTGGTAAGGAAACAAAACTACTCATGTATAAATTTAATAAAAAACAAAACAAAACAAAACGTCAACCTCCTTGTAGTAATTTTTCTTATAAACTTGTAGATTGAGTTGCATAGTGAAATGGGTCTGAATTCACCAAGGTGAAAGGGAATTTATCTGTGGAGCAATAAAGGTAGAATTTAATGTACCAAAAAATGGATCATAAATTCTAGATTCATCTACCACTCTAGTAAAACCACCTCATAGGAAATCATAAAATCCCATTTAAAACTTAATTTTCCATCCATCTAAACAAGGACACTTATCCTTATGGGAGGATTTCATCACAGATTTCAACTCCTAAATATTCAAACATCAGTACTTGATTTGTATCTAGATATATGTGCCTTGGAAAACAGGAAGCAATGTTAATCATTTCAATAGTATCTTCTCGTGTAGGTTCTTAATGCAATAGCTTGTAATACCCTCACATGAAAAATCTTGAGAAATATTCTCACCTTTCTACCATATTCCCCTTCCATCTCTCAAATATAGTTTACATTTTTCCTTTGTTTGGCGTAATTATGATTCTACTCTTCATCCTTCATTTGGATTCTTCCCCTTCCAACAATTCCTTTTTGTTCCCTCTATCTCCTTTAACATCCCATTTACTCTCCTTTAACATCCCATTTACTTCTTGAAAGAAAACCCCATCACCATTGTGACCATATAGTTGTATTATTTGTGTTTCTGGATATTTCAATTATTGTTGAGAATTCATGCATTTATTCTTATCCCATGCTCTAGTGGCCACCTTGTCTTCCTTAAGACTTTTTGAAAACTGAAACATTACATTCCTCGTATTTTTCTATCTACAACAAGATTGGAAAATGGTATCAACCCCCCCAAAACCAATCCATGATCAAATTTTAATATCTAATCATATCCAAATCATAAACTAAGAACCTATCAAGTCTTTTACATATGCCTTATGCACATAGTCTAAAATTCATCCAAGTGGGCACTAGTTTGATAGAATCCATATCACATAGACCAACCTCCTTTATTTGGCGAATGAAGTAAACTACAAGGGCATACATCCTTCCTATTTTGACCCATACTTTATATTTTACATAAATAAACCTTAGATCACCCCCAATGATTACATTTTCTCCATTTAGAGAAAGTAAATCCAAATAAACAACCCAAATTATTTTATGTCTATATATGGATTATAAATGTTGACCATATAATAGGTCCTCCCTATCTCTAAGGAGTTTAATTCTATCAATGTACCTATAAATATCAAAGATGAGTTTAGTAGATCTAGAATTGTTCCATCTAGTTACCATCTTCCTAGATATGCCATAAACGTCTAAGGTGATCAAACTCAAGTTTTTCATCGTGGAGGAAAAAATTCCCTTTACTTCCCCCCCTCAACCATAATTTCTTATCTGAAAATAATGTATGGTTTGTAAATTTTTCCCATATGATCAAGGGATTGTTTTTTGTATAGTGATCCCAATCCCTTGATAGCAAGGGAGATATATATCATGAGTTATTGATCTAATCTAGGGTGACCTTAAAACCAACTTGAAACTGATTTTAGGATCACTTGACAAAAGGATCAGCGATGGGATTATTTTTATTGAACTTTATTATGATGAAAAGGATTGAATAAAATGTGCATGTTTAACTTTATGAATGTATCATTAGTCTCATTCATCATCACATAATAAACATAATGAACACAATTGCAGAAAATAACATGCATAAAGAAAACATGAGACAAGCAATACTCATTTGGTAATGGAGTTCACCGGACCCCTTGGCTACGTCTTCGGGCTCTTTCAATTGTCTAACCGCGTCTATTCTCTTTTTCAAAATATACTCTCCTTTACAAAAGGGTTGAATTCCCACAGCAATAGTGGTTCAATATTTCCCACAACAAAGGCAGTGTCGAAGAGGTGATCGCATACAACGCAAATAGTTGGCTATCACAAGCATGCAGCTATATGGCCCATCACAATATGGTGATTGTTCATCTTGATATTGATGACAAAGAGAGTTTTCTACTTGGATCCAAAAACCGACTGCACCAGTGACTCCGGATCGCGAAAAATGGTGATAAATGACTATAAGCACACCCACTTTCACCTCACATAATTCCACAAGAGTATTTTTCTCTCTCTCTACACATAAGGCTGGCTAAATAGATAAAATATTCTCTAAGTCACTTGGAACATCAAACTATATCTTCAATGGAGCTATCTTCAAAGCATATGCAACTCCCAAAATGGATCCCTACAAGATCTCTTCTAAGCACATGGAATTCCAAAAGTGGCTCCTTCAAAACATGTGGAACGCCCACAAAATGGATCATCAATGGATCTCCCTTCAAAGCATAAGGAACTCATAAAATGGATCCCCAATGGGTCTTCAATATGGCTCCTTAAAACATGTGGAACTCCCACAAAATGGATACCCCCCTAGACAATGGATAATAGCAGTTTATATAGTTTGATACTCCCCATGGTGGCATGATAAACATGAGGCATTTGGTTACCCATTTTTTAGACCCATATAGCATTTGGTTACAACTTATCTTTACAAATTGTATGTTGGTTTCACTTTGTTACAACCATATGCTCTATCATAAATATACATTTGTTTTATATACCTAATGCATTTTTGTTGAAACCATACATGGAATAGGGTTGGAGTCCACATTATACCATATGATAAATATGTCCTAAGACAAAATAACCAACCGAATGGATAATATGCTTATAATAAAAACCATGTGGGGTTCGTTGATTTTGGTGGCATGTCCCCACTTTGGCATATCCCAAAGATTGGTGGTTTGTTGGGTGGTGGTTGCATATGGGTTGTGCATTGGAGAATATATATGTGTCTATATATATATATATATATATATATATATATATATTATGATAAATTGGCACCTCTGTTTTTCCAATTTAATTGTTTGCATAAAACTTTAGAGCATGACATACTTTGCATCCAGATTCAGTTTGAGGTGTCATTCGCACTATTGGAAATCTCTCTTCAAGCTCTTTGACATGAAACTATTCTATTTGGTATATTATCACTTTAATTATGTAACTTCTTTATATCCTACTGGACTAGTTACCCTTTCTAAGGGCCAACTTTGCTTTGAGTTCCCCTTTGATGGTTTTATGCTTCAAACTCAAAATTTATCTCTGTACTTTTTTATGTATCAAATTTAAAAAATATTTTCACCCTACGGTAGTCACGCTATATATGTAACTATAAATTAATCCTAAATCACCCTCAAATTCTCTCAAACTAGATTCATCCACAATCTTTTTAAAATACCTCACTTTATATCTTGGAGATTTATTTAATAGGGCTTCACATAACTACCCGCAGTTACCACTTATATCATTATTTTGATTCCCTGTGTGAGGTTTATATTCAAGAGTGGGAAGGGATTCTATTGTGAGAGGAATTGGGTCTTAATATTTCTAATTATCATTATTAATCACAAAGGAAAGTTTCTATGACTCAAAAATTAGCCTTGAATGTTCATCTACATAGAGATTAGCATTCACACCCCCATTGACTTTTAGCTCAATTATGGATCAAAAGGATGGGATAAAGAATATTGATTTAACATCGGTGGGTCAGGATTAAAACAAGAAGGGAATCATCATTACGTGTGGATTTCATAATAAGGGTTAAGGCAAATCCCAAATAATAAATCAAAATTGAAGCTACCTCATTCAACTTATCACTACCTTCCTCTTCCACATTCGCCACTTTGGAAACAACTACTAACACCACAAAATTCATAATATTAAAATAAGAAGGTAAAATATGCATAGAGTTGGTTTCATTGAACTTAACAAACATGTATGGACCATCAAATATTTTTTTCCACCACTATAGGCTCCATCATTGCATTTTAAGGTGATGTCTCCACTAGAAAATGTTGAAAGGATTTGTGACCATTCTTTGAGGTCACATGATCCAAACTGACTATTTCAACACCCTTTTTCCCAAGCTATAAGGCCTTGACAACATCACCTGGCATCTTGAACTTACGAGTAATTTTTGAGTTGAGATTGATAACCTTAACCTTTCCCTTCAAAGCTTATGATTGCACATTTGACCTCAACTCCACCTTTGTGAAATATACACCATTAGTTGGGATTATGTTCACTTTTCATATTTTGTTGGAACATTATTCTATAAGGTGATGGCCATAGTGGTGATTGAGATGATAATGAAAAGAAAACTTAACGTAATCCAAGGACTAGGTACATTTTTTGTTTCCCACCTCTATTTCTATAGCATTAGTTAAACCCTCTCTGAAGTCCATTTCAATGAGGATGTTTTCCACTGATCTCACCATTGATACCCTCGATTATTAATCAAATCAATGAACACACCTATATTTTCACCTATCACCTTCATCACTTAATCACTCTATAAATCTAAGGGGAGTGTTGGAATTTAGACCCAGGAAAGTTATACTATTGTGTTCTCAACTATGGGATCAAATAAAGATGGAAAACATTTTTTCATAAGCACTAAAGAACCCCATAACCACTTCCCTTTCTTAATTTTGTTAACATCCTCACAAGATTTGAATATGAATGCCATCCAATTTTGAGCAAGAATGTGAAAGTGAGGCGTATAGCCCAACAAGGGCCCCCATATCCATCCACCCAATGCTTTGTCACATATTAGATGACCAAAAAATTACCAATTGTATTGTCAAAATTGTGTTTAGCATTATTTCAGTGCCTAAGACTAGAGTAACTTTTTCTTTGCATAGTTTAGCACACCTCTTCTTCCTTCTAATCACTGAAAATATTGGATCCTTGGTCTTCACTTAAAAACCTTATCTTTCTGAAATATTGATTTTCCTAGATTAGTACAAGGTTCCACTATTCCTCCATTTTCTATAGGTCCATATGCAATAAAAGAACTACCCATAACCTTGTTCTCTATGATTGGGAGATAAATCATTTTCTGCAGTACCCCAGTCCTTAGTGATTTCATTACGAACCTCGGGACTCCTGCCTTCTTTAATCATAGACATATAATTTGTTGTTTTGAGGTTGGTGATAATGCACCCCCCCCCCCCACAAGTGCACTATTTACAACCTCAAAAAAAAAACATTTGAGCATCTGATTAGGTTGTTCTACCTAACACAAAATTACACTAACCTCTATGACCTCTATACCTATAGTTTGTGATTTTTTTGTTTTTTATGTAGGCTTAAACAATTGGGGTGGGATCATTCATGCTTAGATGTGAAAATTTGATGGACTTTCCAATTCCTTCTTCCTTTTTAATTGTAAACCCTCATATTAAGTACCCAACTTAAACCCTAAACCAAAAATTGCAACCATTGAAGAACATCCATAATGATAATTCTTCTTTGAAATCCTAAATAAGTCTTCTCATGTTGGAAAAATGGTGATTATTCACATAAATACAATGGAATGTCTTCATTGTCTATGAATTATTCATACCCCCGCATCTTAGGCATTTTGATCAAACAACTCATATATATCAAAACTAGTTCATTTCTTGAACTCCATATATTGGATCCATCTATCCTCCATTACAATTTGATGCATTTATATTTAAATTCTATATTTTTATGATTTTATCCTTAACAAATATTTCATTGTTTACAACCTCTACATTTCCTTAACCATTATTTTCACAGCTGCAACTTTAAAATCAAAATTTCTACTGCTGGCACAATATGATATGTCTTTTCATGGTTCATCTCCAACACATCATCAATGACATATTTACATTTACATATTTATTTCTCGATTGCTTTCAATTGGGACCCTATAGATACCACATGATACCATTGTCCTCTTTTAACTGCTTTAAATTGATAGATAAGATATTTTTATTTAATTGTTCATGAGACTAAATGGTTATATGAGACAACAACAACAAATTTTACATTTTGGGTGACATTTTCTAGGAGATCAAAGCTAAATATTATAATAACCAGATATGGTGATAGAATCATAGGAAAAACCATGGAATTAGTATCTTGTACTGGAGACGGTTACTTTCTCTCAACATCAAGGGCTAGTTCCCCCACTAACAGTACTTTCAACCATATACTTCTTTCCCACACTATTTTCTCAACCAACCATGATGTAACTCCCAATAACAACAAAGTAACGATAAGTTCCCCCTGCCTCATCCCTTTATGACTACTATAATGGCTAAGTCCATCATCTTCAATCTATACCGGGCTAGTAAAATGATGATCCTTTCATCCCCTCATTCCATTATGAACTCATGTCTCATAATTCAACTCCAAAATTCAATGCAATACATAAGATGGCAAGGAAAAACCCTCTCGAGCTCCTATCCCACCTTTTGATTCCCTTAATTCTAAGGCTACTCAATGTACTTTTTTAAACCACTAGCCTTATTCACCTTTCAATGGTCTATTTTGTGTTCTCTTGAGATTCTAGATGTTGTCCTCATATTTCATGCAATTTTCTTTTGGAAGAACCAATTTATGCTATTTTTTTTTGGTTAAAATCGACAATTACTTTTGTATCTCTTTTTATTTCAAATTTTAGAATTTTCTAGGAGGTGAAAAGTTCAATATGTTGGAATATGTAACGATGACTAGTGTGTTGTTATCAGTAAAAAGGAATAATTATCTTCATAACTCTCTAATTATAAAAATGATTTATCCCACATGCATCATGAAGTGGAAATCTCTTATCTCTTATGACCATTCTTATTATAAGAGAAGTGGAAAACTATTTATCCCACATGTATTATGGGATGTGATCTATCCATGCCTCTAGTTATATAATAGAGGTGAAGGAAGCTCATTTGAACACATGATGGATGCACATTATTGTGTCATTGTGACATCAAGTGAAGATGGAATGTGATGTTTGGGTGCTCAATATTGTAAAAGATCAAGCCTTCCTGTGGATGTTTCCCCAGTTGGGTAAAACACTCTCTCTCTCTCTCTCTCTCTCTCTCTCTCTCTCTCTCTCTCTCTCTCTCTCTCTCTCTCNATATTAGATTAGACTAGTTGATTATGATTATTATGTTAGTAATCTTATTATTGTATATTAACGCATATGTATCCATCGTCTAACATGGTATCATCGTTGGTTATTAAGCTCTACCCACTTCAATATTTTTTTGTTAAATGAAAAATTCAAGCATAAAATCTATTCAATAATTTTTAGTGGGCTCTCTTTCTCTTGTGGATATACAATCAAATCTGGACAACCACTTAGGGTTTATAACGGATCTATGCATTTCTCACATTTATGTGCATTTTTTGGAAAAAATAACCTCCTCGTTATCTATAGAGCAGTGTTTTTAACTAAAATCGACTATTGGTCGTTCGCTCAAAATTGAATTAGTTTTCCTAACCCACCCTAGAGCATTTAATTTTTTTTAACCTAAATTTGTTAATGTAGTGCTATGTCTTCTTTCTCCCTAGTCATAATTAAGGGGAAATTTTGGAATATGTAATGATGACTAGTGTGATGTTATTGGTAGAAGGCATAATTCTCTTCATAACTCCGTAATTATAAAAAGGAGTTGACCCACATGCATCATGAAGTAAAATTATCTTACTACCATTCTTTATATAAGAGAAGTGGAAAACTATTTATCCCACATGTATTATGGGATGTGATCTATTCATACCTATATATATAATATAGGTGAAGGAGACTCATTTCAACACATGAGGGATGCACATTATTGTGTCATTCTAACATCAATTGAAAATGGAATGTGATGTTTGAGTGCTCAATATTTTAAGAGTGGAAGTTTCCTGAAGAATAATGAAGATCAAGCCTTATTGTGGATGTTTCCTCATTTGTGGTTTTACCATGTAAAATTAGTTGTCTCTTTTTCTCTCTCCTCTTTCCTTTCTTACATATATTGATTACTTGATGCTTGTGTTGATAGGAGATTATACTAGTTGATTTTGATTATTATGTTAGTTGTCTTATTATTGCATGTTAATGCAAATATAGAAATAGTCTAACACAATACCCCTATGTAGAGGTATTGTTTTTCTTACGTTCAACACACACACACACACACACACAACAAGCATTGTGCATCACTACAATTCTACATACAAATTATTTTTTCATAATAACAGTTGTTTTATATTACCAAATTGTTGCATCCAAACTCAATCGCCATTTTTACAACACAAAATGGGCCAAATCTAGTTTTAGAAGTAGGAGAATATCAACTCACAAACTTAAACAATATATCCAAATTATCATGCTTAGAACTTTGTAGGTATATACCACAATGAATTGGTTTAACAAAATTCTACAAAACTTAACAAAAAAATATGCTTAACTAGGTGTCCAAAGAGACCAAGAGTTCCAACGTCTTCCTTTGTAGGGTTATTAAAGATGCCAACAATTCCCTCTCCCAATGTCGAAGGCATAAGATATGTTCCCTAATTCCAAAGCATGTTTGTCTCTAGTTCTAATTGCTTAACAATTATTTTGGTTGGAAATATTCTTCAGTCACTCTCATTCCATCATTGAACTTGTTTCCATTCCCAAAGTCTCCTCCATAACCTTGTTTTTTAACTAGTGAAGTCATTTTTTCAAACCCCTCTCTTCACCAAGGATGCACCGATAACAATGGTTGTGAGACATGGTAACAAGCTCACCTTTCCATTAATTCCCTCTAGAACCATGCAATCTCCAAGTAGAATCAATAGGTACAAGTGAGTAGGGTCTCCTCATCCTCAAGTCCCTTCTATGACCACTCGACATTACCCATAATAAATAAGTTGCATACCAAACCATATAATAATTCCAAATAAACTTTCTAAAACTCTAATTAAATTGGGCTCTATCACAAATTCCCATGTTGTACATCGTGGGATCCTCCCTATCGGTGTGGTAGAGTCCTATGGTCCTGTAGAGTTAAGAATAGGATAAATATGGTGGTCATTGAAAGTAATGTGCCCTAGGTCCACAATTATAGTTATTATTCAAGAAGGCCAATTAGGTAGTTAGTATTGGGTAAATGTGATGTGGCATTATTAAATAAATCCCGCTAGGTATTTATTATTTGGTTATAGTTAGTATTTTCTAGCTATCTATAAATAGGGAAGGAGTCCTCTTTATAGAATGTGTATTGGAATAATATCGTATTTATTTCTTTCTCATTTCGAGGTTGTTTCCTTTAAGAGGCAAGTGAACAAGAGTTTATCCTTCCATAAAAGGATCATTATATAAAGTTTCCTTAGCTCAAGGTTTTTTTAGTAATGAAGTATAAGGATTTTCTTGAATGTGTATCATTTGTGAACATTTTATTTGCAAAGGATCATAACAAGTGGTATTAGAGTACTTCCTTGGGCCAAAGGGATTTTATTTATTTCTTTTAGGGGCAGGTTTTTCTCAACCTATTTATTAAATCACAACTAGATCAATGTCATCAAAAGCAAAGTGTTTGTAGCATTTCGTAATTGGGATCATGATAGATATTTTGAGAAGTATTGTGGAAGTTACAAATATTTTAAGTTGTAAATCAAAACCCTTGTAGCAAAATCTTGTGGCATAATTATCTCTCTGAACATATTGTAGTAGGACCAATCCCTTGGAAGCAGAGTGGTTGTGGAATTTCAAAATTAGGATGTTGTAATGATGAAGTATCATAAAAGTTACACCTATTTGGTCCCTTAAAACCTCGAGTGGGAAATTCTTAAGGCACACTTTTCTCTTTGTTTATGAACCACATTGTAGTATGGACAATGTCATTTTTTACTTGGGGTCCTGATAATGATTTTAAGCAATATTGAGAGAGCTATGGTCGTTTCAAATTTCTACCTCAAAACCTTAGCTTCATAAAGGAGATCCAATGAATATAAGATTATCTAAATTTTATTTTAAAACCTTGACTCTCATACTTACAATAGATTATTACATTTAACATGGATATATCATCCCCATCCATTGAGGCATAACCAAGGTTATATGTAAATTACATGGAAGATGCAAATTATGTGGGAAAATTACCTTCTACAAGTTTTCTTGAATTTTATATTGGGTATAAAGAGCACATTGAATAATGGTTACTCAAAATAGAATTTTTTTCAAACCCTAAAGCGGTTTGTAGAGAGCTAATGTGTTCAAAGCACTAAGTGCAAAAACTATTGAAAGCATGCGAAGCAATCCAAGGGTTGGCACTTCGGAAAAATATTAAAGATGGATATAATAGAGAAATATGGGCCTAGTGTGATTAAGAGGAGGCTTGCAAAAAAATGGCATATGGGTAGTTTTCATTTATTGGAAGACAACTATATTTGGCTTCTTTGTTATAATCATAGTATTCCATATGAAGCGAACATAATTGAGGGAAGTCAAGAGCAGTTTATGGATACTTTTTCAGTTTGTAGATTTTCCAATGGTAGTATACCTTCCATATCAATAAAAAACCTTTTCCATCTATGTAAATAATATTTTTACTATGGACTATTCTATTTATTTGGATCCACATGATTGTGGTAGGAATTTAGTGCACAACATTCAATGATTCATCAAGCTCAATTGTCATTAGTTGGGAGTCAAAATGGGCACTTCTATTTATTTGGACCTGATTTTAAGGATGAGTATCTCTAACTACTTTAGAATTCAACACCAATAAATGGGAGTCTCTCTCATGGTTGTACATCATCACTAAAAACGTTTAGGAAAACACCTCTCAAATGGGGATGGAATGGTGGGATCTTCCTCAATATTTATTAGGGTCTTATGGGCCCATTAGAGTTAATCATACGATAATTATGATGCCCATTTAAAGTAATGTGGACAAGATCCATGATGTTTATTATTAATAAATAATTCTCATTATGTAATAGAATTGAACAAATGTAATGTGGTTTCATTAAAGAAGGCCCACTAGGTAGTTAATATATGGTTATGGTTAGGGATACATAAGGAAGAATTCATCCTTGTGGATCATGTATTTAAATAATATTATATACAAGGCTATCTCATTTGGAGGTTTCTCCCTCAAAGAGGCTCGAAGAGGTTAGTGAATAGAAGTTGATCCTTCCATAAAACGATCGTTCTTTCCTCAAGGGTTTTTTATTAATAAAGTACAAGGGTTTTCTTGAATAACTAGTAATACTTGGAGAGGCATATTATTTGGGACTTAGGGCCTTGCAAATTATCAAACTCATGGTAAAGAGAATGGGAAAGGGAATTCTATTTCCCCCTTTCCTCATACAAAACATACTCACCTTCCATTATAGTTGCACCAACATTTTCCCTTCTCTCTACATCCCTATTAAACTCTCGCTTGACCTAAAAGTATGGCACTGCAAAAATTCCTCTCAAGAGCTAGGGTCCTCTAAATACGAGCTGCCTATGATTCCTCAATGGATTTTCCCCACAAAGAGTGATTGGATGATGATGGTAAAGTCACTTATAATGGCATATTGAATATCCTAATCCATAAGTATTGTGATCACTTGAAAGGTTATCAAGACATAATTTGTTTGAAGCAATACCAAGGCCCAAATATAGGTATAGTACATTTTTACCATCGATATTGAAGAGACTCCCCTCTTAGTTTCCAACCCATTAGAATTTTGGTTGTGGGTGAAATAATATTATGACAAGAGAGTGGGATTCAATCTACTTATGTGTGTGTGATAAGTAAATGAAATCCCCACATGTTCAACCACTACCCTCAAGTTCCCCTCTATTAACATTAGGGGATATATTCCTACTTAGGATTTGAACCTTGTTCAATGTTGAAAATATCCCCATTCATCATCAATAGATCCAACCCCTTTGGGTAATTCCACATACAACTTAATGACTTGAACTTATACCAATGATGTGGATTCCTTTTCAAATGACCTTGTATGACATTCTAGTTAAATATTGATATCCACAAGTAGTTTACATTGAGTTTGATCCATTTCAATTACCATGTGTTGCTACAACTCTACATTCTACTCCATGTGTTGAATTTCTACCAATGATGTTAGTACCTTGCCAAATCCTCCAGTTTGATATTTTGATTAGGGGGGTTGACATCCATAGTTGTTCTTGAGTTGGATCCTCTTTGTGGCGCTCATCCATCACTATAAATCCACATAAAACTCTATGGGTTGAATTTGGACCAATGGTGTGGGTACCTTATACCTACACATACAAATCATTAGGGATTGAATTTGTACCAAAGGCATTGGTACCTTGCCAAATACCCTAGTTTGGAATTTTGGCTAAGAATATATATACATAAATAATTAGTGTTTATTTGTTGAATGTCTACTTAGTTATCAATGGTTACCCTATGAATTTTAGATAAACATTTATAATCTCACTTTCTTTATCTCTTCAGAGGGATCCTTGTAGGCTTCAAATTACCCTTGCTACTCTATCAAAAATCAATTTTAACCATTTATCCTTTAAAAATATTATATATTTTTATTATGAAAACATTATATGATTAAGGGAATTTTACATAATTAAATCTTGGGATAGATTTTTTTGTTGATAAATTCTAGTTATTAGATGCAAATTCCTAAGATAATAATAAATGAACTATTAAATCTCATGAAAAATTGTCTTGTTGACATAAAGGACTAACTTTATCAAGTTAATCCCCAAAAAATATCACAATTATCTATTCAATCTCATACTTATTATATACAAAATGAAATCGAGCAAACCCTAGTCGACTAGTAACCTAGTCATCAATATGTCTCTTGTACCCTATTGTCGATATCCATTCCAAACTCTAATGTGAGAGGGGGTTCCTCCCTTTTTTTTTGAATTTGTATTCTAATCTCTCATAAATACTTTGGGTAATCCATAACCAAAACTAAAACTCTCTTTTTTTGTTGAAAGAATGGAATAGTTCTTAAACCTCTATGCCTCTACTTCTCGACTTAAAGATCTAGTGATGGAAAAGTGAGGCCTAATCATCCAGATCATTAACCTTTAACCTTCCCCCTACTCAATGGAAATTTTTATGCAAGAGAACTAGAAGTCTCTCATTAAAGAAAAACTTTCTTATTACTTATGTGGAAGAGGGTTATACACTTTCCTCTTCAAAATCAAGGAGGATTGAGACGTATTTTTTAGAAATGGACCCTAATTTATGGATTCAATGGGAATGCATCTCAATAATTGGAATCTTGAATTCGACCCTAATATTGATGCCCCTTCCTTAGTGTTGGTTTGTTATGTCTCCCCCACCTTCCACTAAATTGTTGTGACGATTAATCCATAAGGACGATTGTGAATGATCTAGACAAGAAAATGGATCAATGAAGTGGGGATTTTTGCTTGCACCTGCACTTGTGTTGAGTTTGACTTGGAAAAGTGGCTTCCTAAAGTAATCAATATCTCCCTAGACAACTGGAACCACCTGTAAAAAAATAATTTACAAAAAAATCCATTTCAAATTAAAACTCTATCATGAGTATGGACATTTTACAAAAACATTGTCCAAGAGAAACTCCTGAAGTGCCATAGGTTGAAAATTTTAAGATAAAACATCACACATTGTCAATAAAAATCTAGGTTCCTCCAGTCGAGTAGGAAACCCAATGTTTTCATCTACTGTGGCTCAAACAAGTAAAGGAATTTATGTTATAAATAGGTACGAAATTTTACCCTAATAAGTTAATCCTCTAGTTTGATCTTCATAAACCAAACCCTAAGCCACCTTCCCCTCCACTAACATTGTTCACCTCGATCATCCATATACCCTTCCAACCCAAGAACCATGTATCAATCCCTCTCTCTTTAGATCCTATCTGAGCCCCATCTCGAAATTAAAAAAACAATACACTATGGGAAACCCCACTCCTCCTCTAGGGTGATCACCTGACACATAGTCCAACAAATAGATGAAGAGGAATTACAATAAGAAAGGGAAGTATCAAAAACTTAGAAGGAAAACTCACAAGGAAAAAAGGGAAGAAGCATCCAATAAGGAAAAAAAATAGGTTTGCAAACCTTGACAGATCACATGTTATGAGGAAGCAATAAGAACTTAATTCTTAAAATCCATACATTGCAAAAGAACAATGAGCAAGGAGGTAGAAAAAACTCCAAGTTAGATAATGATAGTATTCTCTTGGAATTGTAGGGGGTTAGGTAACAAATAAAAGTTGGAAGCAATCAAAGGCATTATGAAGACAAAACAACATGTGATTCCACTAGTCCAAGAGACTAAATTATATGAGGAAAATATGTTATAAACAAGAAATAAATGTTGGGGTGGAAGTGAAGTATCAACAATTAGATTAAGAAGCGCCTCTAGTGGGATTTGCATGATGCAGAGCAATGCACAATTGAAAGCAACACATAAAAATAAAAAATAAAAATAAAAAACATTGGATTTACACAAATCTAGAATATAGAATTATAGGAAAACATCTTTAAAATTTTTAAATATATGCCCCCTTTCATTATAGGGAAATTCAAGAATGTTGGAAATATTTTGGATGAAATGAGACACTTCGTATGCATGGATTATTGCATCTTGGTTGGGGACTTTAACATGGTCCTCTCATAGGAGAAAAAAACAAGGAGGAAGATTGGTCTATGATATATTTGGGATAACTGTTGAAGATTTTATAGCTAAATAGGACTTATATGATGTTGAACCTAAAATATGGAATTTCACTTGGTCAAATAAGAGGAGCGGATTTGGTCATATAGCTGCAAATCTAGAAATATTTATTATACGTGGACGCTTACTAGAATAATTCCAAGAGATATCATCTTCCATTCTCCATTTTGCAGTTTTAGACCATCAACAATATCATTGTCCATGAAAAATAAATAAAATTATTTCCCTTTTCTCTTTCAAGTTCAACCCATTTTGGCTACAACACGAAGAAGCCATGGAGGTTTGGCCAAGCATGGAAATATAATCCTATATGTTCACCAAGTTGCATATGGGAGGTGAAATTAAAAGCAATCAATTTAGACTTAAAGGCTTGGACAATAATCAGATATAAGGAACCAACTTAGGAGAGAAATGATCTATAACAACACTTAGTTGATCTCCAAGGTAGAATGGAAAAGGAGGATATCACCACTTAGCTACAAATGGAAGTAAAGGAGTCATAATAGAATATTTATTATGTCTTTCAAAAGGAAGAGGGATATTGGAGAATAAAATCCTGAATCTTATGGATGAAGTTTGGGGACAAAAAATCCTCCTTATTCCATAGACAATTCAAACCATGCAACAGAAACAATAATGTAAAATAAATCTGATAGGACAATGGGGAAATTACTACCATATATGAACAAATAAATGAGGAAGCATTCAAACATTTCAAAGGCCTGCTCCTTGAGGAAGAATAATATATTTCAACATTAATAGAGGAAATGATATATGTGGCCCCCATTGTAGTAATGAAATAAAAAAATGCAAAGACAGATAAAGACATTATAGAAGAGGAGGTTGTGGCAACAATTTGGGATTTAACAACTTCTCCATTTATTTTTTAGATCCTGTTGAGGAATCATAAAATAATATATTTGTAATATTTTCTTGTGGACTAAATCTAAGGATTAGGTTGGTGGAAACACTAGATACTCCTTAGTTATCATACCCAAACAAATAAACCCAAGTTTAGGCCTATATCTTTGCAACTCATTTTATAAAATCCTAACCAAAATAATACATATCAAATTTAGGGCTCCCTTTTAAAAATCATATCTATAAACCAAGGGGGGTTTCTCCAAAGTAGGAAAATCATTGGTAACATCCTACTTGTTCAACAGGTACTCAACTCTAGAAAGAGTAGACTGGAAAAAGTATTCATCGTCAAAATGGATATGGCTAATTCCTTTGATCGGTTCCGTCACTCTTTCCTTTACAATGTTTTAAAAATAAATTTGTTCTAATAATTTAATTAGTTTATCAAAACTTATATTGGGGGATCTTGAATTTCCCCATTAATCAATGAAATACCAAACTCTAAGCAATAAATTGGAATATGAAATATAAGTGGTTGCACTTCAAGACCCCACAACTGTAAGAGGTATAGAAGAGATGAATCATTCACAATTTAGTGATGACACTATGCTTCTAGGGGGGGGGCCTATGGTGATAGAAAAAAGGTTGAATTTAGTATTGGATATTTTTATCAATGCATCCAAAGGCATTGTAAATAAAGAGTTGTCTCTATGAATAGAATGCCTCATCTCATCTAATGCACTCCATAGAAATAATCCTTGAGTTATCGTGCAACACAAATTGGATTTATTTCAATAACTTGGAATTCCTATCTTCCAAGGCAATCCTAGAATAATAGATTCGCAAGGTGTCCAAAAAAAATGACTTAATGGGGGACATAATTGTTAAATTCTGATAATCAGGTTAACCTGTTAAAATTTGTACTCTCCTCTCTCCCATTATATCAAAGCTTAGTATTTCTAGCACCAGTATGTGCTACACAACAAATTTCATAGTCGCTTTGAGAGTTCATTTGGCAGGGAGAAAAACTTCCAATAAAAATACCACTTATTCAACTCGAGCAAGGTAATTTCTGAGGAAAATTAAGGTGATCTCAATATAAAGGACCCATATCTCATGAGTGTTATACCTAAATCATGTCACCATCATGTGATGAGATCCTTAAACCCTATGTTTGCCCTTAATCCCAACACTTGGAGTGGAAACTTGCTCTGTTTGTCAATTCTACTTGAAAAAACCTAGCACCGCGCTTATCCTTTGGCTGATGAGTGGTACCTTCTTCAACACCGCCTGTATCCTGTTATAGAGAAGTAGTGCCACCGCCTATAGGCTTTGTTCTTAAATCAGTTCTCACCTAAACCTCTCTATCATAAGGGAACAAAAGCGGTACCCTAGGTAAAATGGGAAAAAGAGAAGTTTCTCGAGGCTTCTAGATCATAAGCCTCATGTCCTCCCTTATCCCTATCAATATGGGTTAGTTTGAGCTTGAGATCCCCCATGGTAGTATCTTAGAGCCACCTCACCCACAATTCTCTCAACTATTCCTATCCATTGAGCCTTATAAATACAATCTCATATCCATAGTTGAGGGGGGAACTATAGAGGTATTGTTATGCTGTTGAATTGACTACCTATTCCAAACCATTGGAGAGCATAGAGAGCAAGTTGGATCTTATGGGGATGAAGTGTTTGTATTGTGGAGGAGCTTGTCGACACTAAGGCAATGGTTGTAAGATTCTTCATACATTCTTAATGCAAAGCTGATTTCCATCCCACATATTTGTTGTTTTGATTTCACATGTATATGTTGCTAGATTCCTTAGTCACTAGCATGGATATGTAGATGATTTTCTAGTAGCTTTGATGTGCTTGTATGTTTGATATGTTTGTAGGTACACAGGTTCATGATCGAAGCAGTATTCCAAGTGTCTACAGCATTCAGGGAAGGTATTCATCCTTTATCATTCACTCATTTGTTCCAGATCTGAACCATTCAAACCAGAGTAATAGCTTCTGTCCACAGAAGGTACAATATTCCTGATAACAAATCTAGCGTCTCCACTAGGGAACAGTGCAAATCTCAGTTGATCTGATCTTCCTCAGTCCTTGAACTCTTGTCTGAATCCAAGCTCCATCTTCAACTCTCTTTAGTCAGATATGCCATCTGACTTAGTGAATTTTGGTTTGAAACTTTCAGATCTGTTCAAATCTGAACTATTTCAACTTTATATGCTCTTTTTTTACTATCAATTCATCAATCTTTACCTTAATTTGATCAATTTCTAACTTGATTTCTCGTTCTCCTTGTGTTTTGGATCTATTCAGGGAACCACACATGTGTTGTTGGCAACAAGCGGTGCCACCGCTTGAACTCTGCTAGCCATAAGTGGTGCCACCGCCTAAGTCCTGTTATCCAAAAGTGGTGCTTGTCCAGAACCGCTCTGTAAAGACCCCTCCAGTGCGGTGCTAGGTAGGCCTTGTTCCAGAACTAGTTTTTTATTATTTTTTGCAAAAAGATGAGTTTGTTTGCTTTCAGCCCTGCACTATCAGGATTGTGTGTTAGAATCTAAATGCTTATGGTTGAAAATTATGTGGTAAAAATTGGTTCGGTTGAAGAATTCAAAAGCTAGATTAGGCTTATTGATTATTCATTTACTTTCATGCTTGTTGGTTGTGGTTGTGAAAGGATTTTTTTTTAATCTTAGGTTTCAGCTAGTTCTCTTTTCATATATTTTATAAAGACTGAAAGAAAAACCATTTGCTTAGCATCTTAATTTCATTTTTTTCCATAGAGGACTTCTTTTTTGCTTTAAAAAGAAATATTTTTTTTTATTGGGATTAGGTCATTATAATTATTGAGCATAAGGAATTGGATCTCTTATTAGCCTCACAAGCTTTCAGGTTCTCTTTGTTCTTTTGTCTCTCTTGCATTAGTACTATCTCACTAAAAGAAAAAATAGTGTAGTTTTAAGTTAGATCTATCTATGTTTCAAGAAAAATCAAAAAAATAGAGTGCATGTGCATGTAGAGTGCTTGTTGTTTTTCTTTTAGGAAAAGAGACTCTTACCGCTTTGATTGCTTTCAAAAAGAAAATTGAGTTTGGAATGTGTTTCGTATCTTTGATTTCGATTTGTTCAAAGTAGTTGTTTGGGAATTTTTGTCTTTCAAAACAAAAAGAAAATACTCTCTTTCCCTCCCATAGGTAGGCATACCATGAACGGTAAAGTGAAATATTTGCATCTACATTCTGCATGGTTTTACTTTTTTTGTCAAAACTCCATGCATTCACCTAACTGTCCACTTTCAAATTAACAGTAGATATAGGCTAAAATTTACATAGCAATTTGAGTGATAGGCTAGAGACGTGTTCGGGTGTCGTTAAGCGTAGGAGCTGTCGTTACTTGTCCGCATTACATCCAGAGACTCGCGCGGTTCTTCCACATACCATCGGTATATCGAACGGCCTTTCACGTACCCTTGAGGTATATAGAAAGGTACTTCACGTACTCTATTGTATATAGGAAGGCCCCTTGTGAACGGTTATGCATTAGAAAGCACTACTACCGAGTTGAGCTCCCACATACTTTGCGTATATCAGGAGACCCCACTAGGATACCTTATCTATCTGAGAAAAGCCCTTTGGCTGTCTTGATTGGAGCCATACACTGAAAATAGCATTCGAGGAGATTACTACAGATGTACCCTTGAGGTATATCACGAGTGGCACCTTCTTAACAATCCTGGTGAGAGACCTGACTATCTGAACTCGTCCTATCATTTAAGTTTGCTTGTTTGGCCTATAGCTTGAGTAGGGAAATTTTTAGTGTGTTTTCTAGTTTTGAGACCCTAGGTTAGATAGGAACTATACAAACTGACTGAGTTAAGATAGTCCAGAAGAGTACGGGGCTTGCCACCTGATTTTATTCCTGTTTCAGGAGAAAATCCTATGGAAGCTATCGACCAAGGAGCTGCTACCAACTCCCAAGTGGGAGAAAATGTGGTTGCAAAAAGCAGAGATCTATATCCTTCGCACGCACCTCCCTTGGCCCAACAACCTTCTCGGGGTAATACTTCATTCCATTCTCCCATAGAAGGTCATGTTGATGATACTACCCGTCCATATTATGGTCCCAATGCTCCATTTTGGGATACCTCTATAGGACAGGCCATTGCCTCATTTGGCACCCGTTTAAACTCTTCTGAAGAAGTTTCACCAAATGAAGAAGAATGTAGACAATACCAGGTAGTTATTCTCCGTGCACGCGAAATTGAGAAGAAAATAGATGACATATTGGGCAAACCACCACCTCGTTCCATAGTTTTTCATGTGGGATATCGCTCACTTGTTGATTCTATGAGACCTATTGAACCTATTCTAGATCGCATTGTGACTCCACATAATCCATGTCAAACTACCAACCCCACCACCTCCCATATTATGTATGTTCCCAATCCTCCCAGGTCTTCCGCACCTGGGGCTCAACATTCAATTCCTGTTTCATCAATACCTTCTAGTGCCAGGGGGCAACCCCTAGCATGACCTACATTATCTGTCACTGGAATTGTAGCTAGTCATGGGAAAACCTCTAGTATAGAGCCATCTATAGTTTATCTCCCTCATACCCACACAAATGTGGTTAACACCACATTCAGTTCAGGTCATCCCTTGGGGGCACAAGTTGTAACCAGCAAACCTCTTGGGGGTATGTTTACACAGCAAATCAAGTACCTGTAGGAAACATTAATTGTCAACCCAATCCTATAGGAATGCCTTACTAGAATTCCATATCCTAGTAATACTTTTACCACATGGGAGAAACCTAACTGGTCCTACATGCCAGCTATGGGAGGAATGCCTATACATACTGCAGGGGGTGCCTCAGGACCACCTTATGGAGGTCCTCTCCCTGGGGGACCTAATGGTCCTAGAGGACCTAGTGGCTTTCCTCCTTATGGTCCTAATGGTCCTAGTGGTCCTGGGGGGCCTGGTGGCTTCCCTCCTAATGGTCTTAGAGAGTCTGGTGGCCCTCCTCCTAGTGGTTCTAGGTTCTCCAGAGGTTTACCCCCCAGGGGTCCCAGAGGGTCTGGTGGTCCTCCTCCTGGTGGTCCCAATAGTCTTGGTGGTCCCGGAGGCTGTGGTGGTCCTCCTCCTGGAAGCTCCAGTGGTCCTAATGATCCTGATCCCAGAAATCAACCCCCTGCAGACGTATCTTCCAGTGGTTCTTCATCACAACAACCTGTCTATCAGTCTACTTATGGTCCTACGGGTACTTATATTCCATATCAATATTATCGGTATGTGTAACCTAATCGCCAGTGACCTTTCCTAGCAACTTTGAACTTGCCTGATTTGTCCAAGTTGATTAATGATCCCATTCAACATAACCCCTCATGGCCTCCCATTCTGGTAAAGTTACCATCGGACATTCCAAAGTTTGATGGGAAGCAGGGAGATGATCCGAAAAACCATGTCATGGCATTCCATTTTTGGTGTTCTTCAAACTCCCTTATGGATGATTCAGTTCATTTAAGACTCTTCCAGTGAACTTTGACCAGTACCGCCGTGAAATGGTACAACCCAATATCTCTTCAGCTTCCTATCCATTATGAAACGGGTACAGATCTCTTAACCTCTCTACAGCAGAAAACCTCCACCCACATATATGATCATATCCATGAGTGGAGAAGGCGGAGAAAAATTATTAAGGCTCCTAGCCCAGATCAGTTGTTAGTTGATTGGTTTACTAAATCTTTGTTGCGTCCAATCACCCAAGATGTGGCTATGGGCAGTGATGTTACTGAAGAGAAAGCCATTATTCGAGCTTAATATCTGGACTTGGTCTATTCCCAATCTGGAACATTGTATGACTTGATCCCTCAAGCTCCTCGCCCAAGCACCGATCCTGCAAAGCCACCAGCAGAAACTCCTGTTGATGGGATTGTTGGTTCAATCCAGTCCCCGTCAGTAGCAAAACCTACCAAGCAACCCCAAAATTCCACCCCCACTCCTTCAACTCCTAAGGTTTCTACCGAGGTCAATTCCATTCAGAGTATTCAAACGCCCGGCAACAATAAAAAGAAAGGTAAAGCTAAAAGCAAAAAACCTAGAAACCAACAGGAGAATCCAAAACCAACCACCAACGAGAATGATAAAGGAAAAAGAAAAGAAAAATATCCATGTCTGCTATGCAGAGGTGACCATTTCATGATAGAGTGTGCTCGTCGTGATGAAATCACCCAATTTTTAAAAACTAATCCCGCACCCGCAGTTCTCACAGATCCTTTTCCCTCTCAACAACAACTGATAGACCACATGTCTAATCAAGGAAACTCTAGTTCTTCAGAGGAAATTCGCATGATGTCCTCGGATACTATTAGTTTTCAAACTCAAAGTCAGAGTTATGACAAACCCACTGATAAGAAAGAAGACAAATCTTCTTCAGGAAAAGCTCCCTCTACTGGTTCTCCTGAGCCCTCATCTACTGTTCCCCTAACCATGGAGAAACCTACTCTCGACATGGTTTTGCGCCCACCCAAGAGTACTCTTAGGAAGGTTGTTTTTAACCCTAATGCCCAAGCTGCTCAATTTTATAATGTAGTTGAAGATATTGCTTAGGCACCATGTGCACTGTCTACCTTGGAAGTACTCCAAAGTTGTCCTACACAACGCAAAAACTTGTTAACTGCGATAGGAGCTTTAGACCCAGAAAATACTAATTTGATCCATTTCAATGTCGAGAACTATAAGTCTAGACTACCTCACAAGCTTGCTTTCCAAATCATAACGAAAGTAGTCGGAAAGAAGGTCTTTAGAACTGTCTTAGACGAAGGAGCTTCAACTTTGGTTTTGTCCCTGTCTTGTTGGAAATCTATTAGCTCTCTCGAGCTTGTAACATCACCTACGACTCTAAAAGCCTTTGATGGACAAGGTTTCTAGCCCCATGGTCTCATATCATCCCTTTCAGATGAGATTGGGGGAAAAGTTGTTTCTATTCAAGTGGAAGTAGTAGACACCCCGTTAGTTACAACCTTCTTTTAGAAAGAAATTGGTTTTATGCCATGACTGCTGTCGCTTCGACGATATTTCAAACTATCCAATTTCCACATCTAGGGAGAATTGTTACCATTGACTAGCTCGATTTTTGTACGCCGGATGTTACTACCTCTATGGCTAATAACATCCCTATGTTAGGCCAGTCCCCTCCTCCTTACCAGTCGATTGGGGTAGGAATGCTGAAGGACTCGTCCCTTATGGGGATTTTTCCCTCAACTCCTTCTTACACAAACATAGCGATAGTAAATATGATTTCGTCGTTTGATCATAATCTAACGAGAAAACAAATTGTTGAGTCCACCTCGTTGAGCCCGCATGAAGAAATGTACAACGTTATTCAAACACTTTTCGATGACCATACTGATGAGCTTCTTCTGATGGCTTCGGACCCTTACCACCTACCCTACTGGTTAGAACCCTCTCTTCCTATTCTGGATTATCTCTCTGATAATTTTCCTTTCGATGAGTCCATTATGGAGATCATGAGTACAAATGAGCCGATACGGGAGGATCAGCATCATAGATCTTCGTTCCTCCCCAACATCAGTTCGGTAGACCATGATTTTGCATCCCCTTTTTCCACTGATATTGTCAACACACCTCAAACTCCTATATTGTTACAAGACACAGATTCTAAAGGAAACCTATGCAACATTACTCAAACAAATCCAATTGACATATCAGCCGAGCTTGGTACCCTTGAGAATGTTCATGTTGGGCAGAATTGCTCATCAGAAGAATCTGAAGCATACAAAGCACTTTTCAAAGAATTCTGTGATATTTTTTCCTAGTCTTATGAAGAAATGTCGGGGATAGACCCATCCATTGTGGTCCATGAAATAAAAACCTATCCCATTGCTAAACCTGTCAAGGAAAAACTAAGGCAAGTCCATCCATGGAAAGCTGCAGCTATCAAAGCTGAAATAGAGAAAATTCTCAAAGCAGGGTTTATTTATCCCGTACCCATGACGGAATGGGTATCGAACATCATCCATGTCAATAAAAAGTAGGGCACCATTAGAGTCTGCGTCGATTTCAGAGATTTGAACAAAGCTTGTCCCAAAGACAACTTTCCCACTTTGCATATCAACCAGATTATCGATAATTGTTCCATTCATGGATGGATTTTCGGGTTATAATCATATTGATATTTTACCCACCGATCATCACAAGCTGGCATTCATTTTCCCATGGGGAACCTTTACATATAGGAAGTTACCATTTGACCTAAAAAATGCTGGAGCCACTTTCCAGCGTGCTATGTCCTATGATTTTCATGATATAAAACATATTGTTGAAACATACCTTGATGACCTCCCTGCTCATTCATAGCGATGGGAGGACCACCCTGGTCATCTTAGAGACATTTTACTGAGATGCTGTCATTATAACATACAACTCAATCCTCATAAATGTGTTTTTTGCGTTGAGATGGGATGCCTGTTAGGTTTTGTGGTTTCTAAGGATGGCATCCAGATAGATCCATTGAAAATTGCCTCTATTTTATCTCTACCAGCCCCAACCAACCTTCTAGAACTCCAAAGTTTGCAAGGGAAGGAAACTTCCTCCATCATTTCATGTGCAATTTTGCAGAGAAAACACATGGTTATATGCATCTCCTTAAGAAGGACACTCTATTCTTTTGGGATGAACAAGCCCAACGTGCCTTTGATAATCTCAAACATGATCTGACTCATTCACCCATGATACATCTCCTGGATTATTCAAAGGATTTTCTCCTATACATTACTGCCTCCACTACTACCATCGCTATGGTTTTGGTGCAGGAAAATCCCGACAGTTAGGAGCACGTGATCTACTATGCTAGTAAGAATCTCATGGATTCTGAAACTTGATATTCACGCGTGGAGAAGTTAGCATTGGCCACGGTCATTGCTATTCAAAAATTTTGTCACTACATTTTTCTCCGCACAACCACCGTATTGGCATACCAGAACCCTATGTATTACATCCTGACTTGTCAGGTGCTCGGGGGCAAGTACTCCCGATGGATAGTCATACTACAAGAGTTTGATCTAGAATTTTCCAAAGCCACATCAAAGAAATCCTTGGTATTTATCGAGCTCATGTGTGATCTTCCCTGTGCTTCGACGGAATCTGAGCCCAGTGATTCATTCCCAGATGAATTACTATTTCTGATAAGCACTACTGACCCATGGTATGGAGATTTTCTCATTTATCTCCAAACACAAATATTTTAGCCAACTCTATCTCGTGACGATCGTCGTCGCATCCGTCACCACACAAAATACTACCTCATCTTGAATGACACTTTGTATAGACATGGTATGGATTCCATTCTCCGGCGATGCCTTACCCACGAGGAAGCTAAACAAGTGTTGAATGATTGCCACTCTGGAGCATGTGGCTGTCATTTATCTGGGAGGGCTACAGCCCAGAAAATCCTTCACGTTGGCTATTTCTGGCCTTCAGTCTTTAAAGATTGTCATGAGGCTGTTAAGAAATGCCCACCCTGTCAACATTTTTATCCAAAAAATTGCACTCATCCTGCTCTGTTACACCCCGTCATTGCCCTTGGACCTTTCACCAAATGGGGGATTGATTATACGCATTGTAAGCCTACCTTAGCCGAAGGGCATGGTTACATCATCATATTCATTGACTATTTCACAAAGTGGGCTGAGGCCATGCCTAGCTATGTAGAGGATGGTAAGACTACTGCTCTCTTCCTGTTCAATCATGTGATAGCTAGATTCGGAGTCCCGCAGTCCATAGTTACTGATCACGGATCACATTTCCATAGTCAAATGATGAAGGAACTAAGTGCCAAGCTAGGTTTCATCATGAAAACTCTACTCCCTATTATCCGCAAGATAATGGTCAGGTCGAGGCCATTAACAAATTTTTGAAAACGATGCTTCGTCGGATGGTTGGAGACCATAAATCCAACTGGAACCATATCCTTTTCTCCGCTCTTTGGGCTTACAGGACTTCATTGAAAACAGCTACTGGTTTCACACCTTTCCAGCTTGCCTATGGACTCGAAGTTGTCTTACCGATTCAATGTCATATTCTATCATTGAAACTTGTCATCGAACTTCTCCCAGACACTTCCGTAGAGGAAGAGAGATTTCTATACTTGAATAACCTTGAAGAAACTAGAAGAGATGTTGCCTTAGCTAATGAGGCACACAAGAAACGCGTCAAGGCACCGTATGACAAGTCCATCCAACTCGTGTCTTTAACGACGGTGGCCTAGTTTTGACTTATGATCAGAGATATGACAAGCTAGGGAAATGAAAGTTCAAATCCATGTGGTATGGTCCTTTAGTTATTTCTAGAGTTTTAGAGAAAGGGGCCTACAAGTTCGTGGATTATGATGGAATCCCCTTAGGGAAACCTCACAATGGGTTGTACCTGAAGAGGTACTATGCCTAGATCTTTCTTGGATAGTATCTTGTATATATGTATATTACTTGACTTTCAGTGTGCTTAAGTATTTTCAATATGGTTTTGAGTTTAGTGTCTGTATCTATTTATACCATGTTTTGGTCGTGCAGAGCATATGGCTTTCTACGGCTTCGCTGATGGTGCTTGCCACCACACCTTGAATATTACCTCAATTGCTTGGGTTCTCTATTCCCCAGCTTATGATTTGGTTAGTTCAGGAACAGTTTGTATTGGTCCCGCTACCAACAATATCGTCGAGTATCGAGCAGTCAGGTCTTCTAACTGAAGCTACCTCTCAAGACGTTCACAACTTGGTAGTCTTGATGGACTCACAACTTGTGGTTTGTCATCTAAACCATGCCTATACCATTAGGAATCCTGAGCTTCTCTGTCTCTTCCGGAGGGTACATTTATTATAAATGTCATTTTAAACTATTATCTATAGGCATATCCCTAGGGAACATAATGTCGTTATCGACTCATTGGAAAACTACATCCTAGACTGGCATATTTCCCATTCATGACATGAAAATCAAACATGGTTCATTGTAAATAAACTATTAAAGACACATAAAACTCATGTAAAATACATTCACCATTTGAGACATATAAACCCCAGGTAGAAGTCTGTATATATATATATATGAACATGTTTTACAAAAAATAGGTCACAAGACCTCATCTGAAGCGTGTAGGCTTTCAGGTGAAAAATCATCATACAAAAGTCCTAAAGCTATCTATCAGCTTTTAGTGAATACATCATGCACTCATCATCTAATGATGCTCATGGTAACACATCACTGCCCGGGCTACTCTACTTAGCAGTCTCCTAAAACAACCCAATACTCCCACTATAGGCCTCTGATACCTCAGTGGGAGGTCATTGATCGAGGCATCTGGGATGTCTAGAGTCAACCTCTCCAGGTTCTCCTCCAACTCCCCTGTCACATCATCACCTTATGGTACAAAAAGGGCTCCAGCTCGCCCATCCAATGGGGAGGCTCCCCCAGGTCGTGCTGCTCCGATGTCTGCATGAAAACATTCAAGTCTCGTTACTAAACATAAAAAATATAAAACATTAAAATATAAAAACACAATTTCCATTTTAGGGTTTTTTTTCTTACCGAGATCACCCCACTATCCACCAGGTGGGAGCGGTAGGTCAGGGTCACCACTAAAGTCAGTGCCCACATATGCATAGTCCTCCACCATGAGGAGCTGATCTCTCAACCATTGAAAGAATAGGTCACTGAACTTTACCTTCCCTCTACTCGCTCTAGTACGGGACATAATCCGGACCCACCTTTGCATGCGAGGGTCCCGTGTTCTCAACTCTGTAAATACCACCTGGGGTCTCATCTATGGAACCCTCTTGAAAAAAAAGCAAGCTAGAATGGAACCGAAACCAAATTGCTTCAGCTCCCCCTGCCGACACTTGGTTAGCTGATCCTTGAAGATCAGAAGTAGAGCTTCCTCCCAGTTGAAAACTGTAGGCACCATGGCCTCTATGACATAGAGCATATGTGCTCTAGATGCCTGGTGTACTCCTTGGCTTCCCGCGACTCTCTGCATGGTAAACAATACTGTCCATAGAGGGCCATCCACCACTGCTTTTATGGGGATTTTCTTCCCCGTTGTCCTGGTCCCAGGAATGCAATGGTGGTCTATCAACTCCTGAGTAGTAATCTCCCCTTCATGGGAACCAGTCAAAGAGATGGGAGCACCCCGTCTCAATAGGCCTGTCAGGAAGTAGATGTCCTCTACTTCAACTATCAATATGTCAGCACCAACCTCGAAATATTGTTGCTCTAAATTCCACATCCAGAGTATATGTTCCAATAGTTGCTCATGTGATACCATACTGGGTGTGCAGAAGAACTTTAAGAGTCCATAGTCTCTCAACATGGCTATGCAACCCGTGTTTTGTTCGGCAAAGGCATCGTCGTTGTCATGTTGCCTCTCTTTCCATATGACCATTTTTTTATCAATAAGAACCTGTCAAAAACCATCACAAGACTAATTAGAAGCATTCCCAATCATTCAAATCAGCAAAAATGAGCTAGTTTTTCTTGTGCATACATTTATATTTATCCACGTCCGACACCACCTGTGTCCCATTGAGGACAGGCGATGGCACCACCTGTGCCCAGTGTTTTCGGCCCGGTTCTAGTAGGGTACCACTTATCTCACAAGGGATAAGAATGGTTCCCGCTTCCATGGTTTTAGTGCTTTCCCAATAAGCCCAAAACACCACCAAAAATCAAAATTGAAGGCATGAAATGAAAGAGTAGGATCTAGGCTATTACCTAGAACTGACAGTGCATGATTCGATGGTGGATGCTCCCGATATTAGCAACTGAAAATTTGGACAAGAAAATGATCCAAAGGCTCTCTGCTATGGGTAAATGGTAAAATGTTTTAATTTTTTACTATTTACATGAATTTTATATACATTTTAGGGTTTTACATGCTATAGTTTTGTTTTAAAATCATTGATTACTCAAAATCTATGAGTCGTAATCCTTTAATGTCAATTATTGGACAATTTAACACTTGTTTTTCAAGTCATTGCAGGATAGAAGAGCGGTAGCAATAAAGTTTTGGGAGTTCATTTTTTACTTTTTCGTACTACCATAAAATGGAAAAAGTCTTTTGAGCGTTTATTGCGACACTTTGGTCACACTCTCGAAACTTAGTATCAAAGGTCCGAGTCTTTTTCTGATTCTTTTCAGGCTCATGAAATCTCTCATCGAGAAAAGAGACCTAGTGGAGTCTTCTTTAAACTCTTTTCGGGCTCTTTCAATACGAAAATATTGTCGAGTGATCTTGTCTTCTTCACGCTCATTAAAGAATTTGAAGAGTCATTCATCTGACGGTAGGTTATCACTTTTTCGGTTTAGGTGAACTATTTTACGAAAAAGGACCCTATGGAGTATTCTTCCGTGGTCGTTCAGACTCTCTAAACATGAACGATACCGAGTTAACTTTCATTGGACTCGTTAAATCAAACATTGAGAGACCCTCTTTTGGGAACGAACCCCTCCTCTCTCAGGGTAACGAGTGTTTTTTACCTTCTTTGAACTTGTAAAACCAAAAAGAGGCACTCATCAACCATGATGGGGAAAATGGGAAGGGAATCATTTTGCAAATAAATGGCAGTAGTTTGTTGTTACCTTTGAACATGGCACTTGTCTACATATCATTTCAGTCAATTGGAGAATTCAGCTGATTTCCATGACGATCCACTTTCATGAGTCATGTCACTCCTTTGATTCTTTCAAAAGAATGCATTGTCCCCCATCGCACTATGTGTTTGTCTGGTCTAGTCATGCTGCCAAGTCTTTTGTTGTGTCGCCCAATGTTCAAAGGGAAGTTGAAGAAGTTTTACCTTTGCAATCAAAAACAATCTCTATGTCAATACTTTTGAGTCAATATTATGGTTACATTATTCACATCATTCCAGAACTATGTTCCGAGTTTCATGTCGTTGATGTGGGACTCATCATGGCCCTCCTTCGACAAGACTATTCCCATCGACATCAGCTCATCATCTGGGAAATACTCTTAGAAACAAAAGTTAGTACCTTGAGATCTGTATGCCTTAATCACAAATTCTCTCGCTCTCGACATAGGTTTGCATCATTGACCTTTGATCGATAGAATCGACTGGGTGTTCGACATCAAGACATCTATTCATGCTCAGTAGATTGTACTAGGGTACCTTGGGAATCATTGACATCAACGATGATCTCCCTCGCACTTGTTAACGGTTCACATCATTGGTTGGTAATCAAATGGTTTCTACCATGTTCAACTTCAAAACATTGTAATCGCATGGATAGAATCGTACTTTTTGGAAGACGAGATGAAGACCCTAGGTATTTGTTTAGCACTCATTGCTTTCCCTAGGTTGCGATGGAGTTTTGTATATCTAGCATGGATCCACATTTGTATGGTTGTGGCTATGCTCAAATTTGCATCTATATGACATAGATCTACATTGTATCTCTGGTAGCTATGTCCAAGTTTGAGTCCTCTATCACATGGATCTACGCTATATTCTAGTAGCCATGCTTGTTTATTCCTCTCATGGATCTGCCTTGTATTGGTCTACAGCCATGAGTTGGTTACGTTTGTCTATGAGTCAAAAGTATTGATGTGCTACAGATGACTACTTGACGACATTCTTCAACCGAGCTAACATTCTCACCTCGAAGTGACAACTTGTTCTCTCAAAGCTCTCGCTTATCGTATCCCTCTAAGCCTCATGCTTTGGGGGGCATTTTGTTATACCCAAATCCTGTCACCATCATGTGATGAGATCCTTAACCCCTATGTTTTCCCTTAATCCCAGCACTTGGAGTGGAAACTTGCTCTATTTGTCAATTCTACTTGAAAAAACCTAGCATCTCACTTATCCTTTGGCTTATGAGCGGTACCTTCTTCAGCACCGCCGGTATCCTGTTATAGAGAAGTGGTGCCACTGCCTATATGCTTTGTTCTTAAAGCGGTTCTCACCTAAACCGCTCTGTCATAAGGGAACAAAAGCGGTACCCTGGGTAAAATGAGAAAAAGAGAAGTTTCTCGAGGCTTCTAGATCATGAGCCTCATGTCCTCCCTTATCCCTATCAATATGGGTTAGTTTGAGCTCGAGACCCCCCATGGTAGGATCTTAGAGCCACCTCACCCAAAATTCTCTCAACTATTCCTATCCATTGAGCCTTATAAATACAAGCTCATATCCATAGTTGAGGGGGGAACTATAGAGGTATTTTTATGCTGTTGAATTGGCTACCTAGTCCAAACCATTGGAGAGCATAGAGAGCAAGTTGGAGATTATGGGGATTAAGTGTTTGTCTCATGGAGGAGCTTGTCGACACTAAGGAAATGGTTGTAAGCTTATTCATACATTCTTAATGCAAAGCTGATTTCCATCCCACATATCTATTGTTTTGATTTCACATGTATATGTTGCTAGATTCCTTAGTCACTAGCATGGATATGTAGATGATTTTCTGGTAGCTTTGATGTTCTTGTATGTTTGATATGTTTGCAGGTACACAAGTTCATGATCGAAGCAGTATTCCAGGTGTCTATAGCATTCAGGGAAGGTCTTCATCCTTTTTCGTTCACTCATTTGTTCTGGATCTGAACCATTCAGACCAGAGGAACAGCTTTTGTCCGTAGAAGGTGCAATATTCCTAATAACAATGAGTAAGGTCCTTTATGCCAAAATTCAATGGTGTCTAGTCTCTCAAAAACAAATATGTGGTGTAAAATGGTGTGGTTAAGGAAATACCTACAAGAAATTATATTAAAATGCCTTGCTCAACCAATCCCTGAGAAAAACTACTCAACTTTGTGGAAATTTTGTAAGGCTTCATCCCATATCATTCAAAGACATTTGACATCGATAACTAGTAATGTACATATTATTAATATATAGAGTGACACCATATTAGGCAAGCCCCCTCTGCAACATGTTCTTAAATAGCACAAATTGAAAACATGGATGATCATCCACCATTACAACATGCTTACAAATATCTCGGAATGGGAAATCTTAGAAAGAGGAACATGGATAAGTTGGAGGTTGTATCACCTCCTTAATCATCTATTCAATAGCCTATATATCTTGCTAGATAATAGGTGATGTACCCATTAGTAAAGAAATAGTTGACACAATATGATGGAGAGCAAGAGGCTTAGATTACACTGTTAAGGAAGAATACAGATTTCAAATTGGAGACCAATGATAATTACCAAAAGTTGCAATTCAAAAGACAATGTGGAAAAGTGAATTCCTAACAAAGCTAAACATATTCAATTGGACCCTAATTCACGAGGAAATACTCATGTCTAAGAATCTTATGAATCGTGGCATCCAAGGCCCCTTTTGATGCCACCCCTACAAATGCTCTAAACCAAATTCAATCCACCTCTTTCTTGAAGCATCTTTTTAGAGGTAGTTTGGCACTATCCCCTCTCGGATCTTAATATCCAAGAAAAATTTGCTAAGAATTAATAGAGTGAAATGTTTATTTCCTAGCATAATGATTATCCCATAGATTTCCAAAACAAGCCACTATTGAAACGAGTTTCGAAAGTGAGTCCCTTCTTCCTATGATGGAAAATCAGGTTTGCATGTATCAAATCCATTTTTAATAATATACAAATTCTAGTTAGGGTAGTGGCATCCTTGGCTTGGGGTATTTTAAAATAAACCATCACTATTGATGCGAATAATATTCAATATGATATTAGTCTAGAAGTGGAATAAAGGCAATGATTGATAAGTCTCCTTCGATCTCCATAAATAAAAAGAGTCCAAAAAATCAGCAGCCCTCGATCTAATCTTCATTGGCAGCTGAGAATAGATTTACTACCCTAGTTACAAAATCAACATTAACATACTATGATATTTTATGGAGATTCGAAGGGTAACTAAAGAGAAACGGGGTAAGGAGGGTGCTCTTTGACACCAAAGGAAATGAGAAAAATGACTATTAGGATGAGTCACTAGCATTATGGAAAGCAATTTGTTCCTTGAAAAGAAAGGGATAACTCATATAATGATTGTGTTAGATTTATTGATCATCCTTCATCATATGGTAAACAATACTCTCCTAGAGAAAACCCACCTATGACAAATAATATTTTGTATTTTTAAGTTAATACAAGACTTCACAAAAGTACACATCTTCCATGTTCTACAAGAACTAAATAGACTTGTTTATGCTCAAGAAAACATTAGAAGTGATATTCCTGGCAGAGAAAATTAGGAAAAAAGGGGTCAAGACACTCACTACATAATTCCCTAAGTTGTAATCTCTCAAACAACCACTAATGAATAAGGAGAAGAGGTGATTCAATTCTATCATTTGTTTGTCTAGAAGAACAGAAAGGATCCTCCATGCAAGTTTATTAAGAAAAAGTGTGGGGGGGAGGGGGGCGGTTAATTAAGAATGGGTTATCGATCACCTATTGTGTGTGGTTTACGATGGTTGACATAATGGAAATATGAAGGATTTAGTTCTCATATTGGTTTAGCAAACTATAACTTGTGATATATTACTCTAGTTTTCATGTCTCCCATTAGAACTTCATATGGTGAAATTCTTAGCAATGCAGTGGAAAATCCTCTCCTCGGTGGCAATACCAAGAGGTGTCAATGTTCTATTATGGGTATTGTATGTGGTTTATCCACTGCATTTAAAAATACCTTTTGTATCTATTATATCTGGGGTGGAATTGGTGTTAATACTCCTCTTTGCGGTCATCCTTGGCCAATTGTTAGGTTGTGCATCTCAATGGATATCCTAGTGGACAAATTTGACCTGTTAATGTGAAATACTATGGACAACAGTCAAGAATTTGTAGCACAGGATACAAAGAAAATGGAAGCTTGGAAAAGGGCTTGGGAACTAAACTATGACAAATACATAAAGGCCATGAAGAGACAACTAGAAGCTCATAACCAATAGTTGGAGAGGAACAAAACCAAAATTTATAAGTTAGAAGTTGTCTTGGAAGGTTCTAAAGCAAAGCAACCAATCAAAGTTAGTTTTTCCACCCTTTCATTTATTGTTGGAAGACAAAAGACTACCTCCATGGGCACGTTAAATGCCAAGTTTAATTCCCAAGATGTTTTGTAAGATCATTTTGCTATTTGGACAATATGTAAGGCTTTATACAAGTTGAATAGTAAAAAAATAGTTATAGAATTTTAAATTTCAATAATATAGGCAGTAGTCAAAAGAACATGTTGAACTTTTTTGATGATTTTGGACGTAATCGATATCCTTATTTTGTATTAAATTATTGGATGGTTAGACCATAGTTCATTCTTTATATTTAATACAAAAGAAACTGTTTTTTTGTTTTAAAAAAACTTACATGTATTATTACACAAATGAAGTACATTTTAAAGTGAAATATGAGATGTGTAACATAATTTAATGTAACAATATGAAGGGTTGTTATTGTAAAGGCAACGTCAAAATTATCAACATGGCAGTTATGAAGGTTATCGATTGTAGGGTTTGTGGAAGCGTTGGTTTAGGTTTTGTGGATTCCTACTCATGATGGATCCCCCCCAAACCCGGATCTAGATGAGGGTCATGCTCGTCTTGATGCTAGCTTTCAAAGGGTTGTAGAGTCTCAGACCCCTCTTTGCAAACCAAAATCTTCGGACTCAAAGTTAATTAAGAGGGAAGAATTTCTTGACATCAAGCTCTCGTTTTCCACCTCCAAATACAAAGTATTCATTCTCTCTAAGAAATGGAATGTTGATCACTTTACTGGATGATGGCCTTCCCCCCATGCTCTCAAAGTTTGGCTCAACAAAAACTGGAGACCACTAATCCAACGCGAAGTCCAACAAAACTTCAGCTGTAAGGGTTTTTTTGTATTCTTATTTGAGAAAAAGGAGGACTGTGATCTCATTTTAGAAATGGGACTTAATTCATGGGGCCTAGGGGCATGTATCTTAACAAATGGGATCTTTCTTTTGACCTTGAGAAATATATTCCCTCGGGAGTCCCATTTTGCATGAAACTTCCACACCTTCCTCTGCATTACTAGAATGATGAATACCTCAAAGCGATAGGGAACACATTTGGGAAATATATTGTAAATCAAAACCAAAACCCCCTATTTTTTTCTTACGCTAGTATATGTGTCGAAGTTGATTTGGAGAAAGGTCTCTGAGAAGATATCAATATCTCAATGGGAGGCTGGAACCACCTACAGACCATTGATTATGAAGAAATCCCCTTCAAATGTAAGGTGTTCCATGAATATGGACATCTCGCAAAGTTTTGCTTGAAAACAATGCAACAAGCCGTTGAGGAACCTCGAGGGGAAGAGTGGAATGAAGTTAACAGGAAAAAAGGGAGCAACATGACCACAAATCAAGTGCCCTCCCCAGACAAGAAGAAACCCTCATAAAATAGGTTCCATGCTCTCTCCACAGAAGACAGAGAAGAAGGAAATTCCATAGATATGGGAAAGGAGAAGGACCCAGAAAAAGATCCATACTATGAGGTAGTCATAATGGAAATCGGGCATGAGGGAAACTATGCACCAACCCTCCCTTTTCAAGAATATGTGGAGGTAATATTTGAAGCTTCAATGAGCTCTGGAGGTATGGTCATGAGATCAAGAGCAAAGGCTCACCTGGAGGACACATATGATAGTAAAGAAGAGGAAGTCAAGCCTCATAAGAAAATAAGGTAGGAAACCCAATAAGATTCTAAGAGATATGGAAACAACCTAGTAAAAAAAAGCAAGTAAACAACATATATTATATCATCTGGTAAGAAACTATTGGACAAGAAAGCAGTCTTTGGCAACATCAGAGGAAAAGAAGGACAAACCTCTATCTCAAAATCAAAAGAAATAATGAAGCTTATCTCCTGGAATTGTAGGGGGTTGGGAGGAAAACAAAAGTCCGAAGAAATAAAAAGGCTCGAAAGTATAGAATCAATCACAATTCTTGAAGACACTGAGAGGGGGGGTGAATCAGTGTAAAGTAATTTTTACAACTTTTCTTGACCTGTCACACTTAACTACCAATTCATCATTTCATTATTCTATCAATCTCATAAAAACTTCATCATTCATTTAACTCATCAAGAACCATAACATAGAAGAACACCACACCATATAAATTTGTAATCTTTTTATATTAGATTTGGTTCGGCTACAACCGTTAGGCAAAATCAGCACCTACTGATACATAGAGCACCTACTCTGCATCCAGGACCCTGCCTGGTTTTCTTAGACCCTGCTAAGAAGAGTTTGAGGTATCCTAACCTCAAAAGCAAGACAAGGTTGCATTTACAATCAAAGCTTACTGTTACATCAACTCATCTGTTTCTTCAATCTGTTCTCAACTGCTGCAACACACCTCTCAATCTTTGCTGTTCATCAACACCTGCTCTTCAATACTGATAAGTCATCAAATTTTGCTCATCACTGCTGTTCAAGATGCCACATGTCAACATGTCTTATACAGCTGTCGAGGTATTACTGCCATATCATCATCATTATGTCACTAGGATGTTTCTTCAAGTCACTCTTCATTATACTTAGACTTAGACTGTGTATTGGCTGAGTGGAAGAGCCCAACACAAGTTCTAACTTGGTCTGTCAATACTAGAGCTGTCATACACTTACTAAGTAAGGGCTGTCATCTTCTTAAGTTGTGCATCAACCTTTCTTTGTGTGTCAATCTCACTGTGTATCATCCTTGTACTTCATCAATAGCTTCCAGGGCTGTCAACATGGACTGTCATCTTCAAGCTTAAGCCTCATCATCAGCATGTCAACTTCTAGGGCTGTCTCAATTCAAGTCAACTGAACATAATCTAATACTTCTTATTCAGTACTGTTAGGGTATCAACAAAACATCATTATACATGCTTCTATACCTTCACTTGTATATGCTACTGTATTTGTAACTAGGGCATTCTCATCACTTCATCAATATACTTTTTTCTGTCAACATCATCAAAGTGCATAATCTATGTCTTCAAGGTCTATTGCATCATTCTATTTGTATTGTCCATTCAGTAAGACAAGTCTTCAAATTTTTCAACTTAAACAAAACTATGTTGATGTTTCAGACTACAAACACTTTACCTGTGCAAAACACCTGTGTAAGTCACACTTCAAGTTTGGACTGATGATCATCTTCATTCTGGCCTGTGTATTAGCTTGCACACTATCAATTCAGAACTGTGTCTTCTCTTGCAAACTCAAGACTGCCATCTAGGATTGTGTATCAAGCTGTCTTGGAGATCTCAAACACTTTCCACCAAATTTTATAGGTTATAATCAAAAAAAAATTGCACAGAAATCAGACTACCATATGCTGCACCTTAGTCAACCCAAAGTTCAAAGATATAATATGCAAAAACAAAAAAAAACTTTGATCAGCGAACTGGTGTTGTTCTGAACTCTGAACAAATGCTATTCTGTTATCTCACTACTTTCCTCTTCCCTATGTTTGTTTATTGTTCATGTGCCTCTCTTATCTGGAATTAACATCGATCCCACTCTCCAAAACATTGACATCAACCAGACGGATATCTTCCAAATGGTGAATTCGATACTTCTAGAAATTATAGACTTTCTCACAAACATAAATTTCTTCAAACTATAGAAAACCCAAAAGAGTAGTGCTACTATTTAATCACCTCGTCTGCTGAGCTGCTGCAAGTACTTTCGTTACTGCAAACAAATATTCAGGTTCTAGGGAACACAAAGTACAACTTGTATAGCGTCATGGTTTATGATGTATTTGACCGCATCTGGACCAAGTGTGCCATATAAAGGGACTGAGATGTAAGAGTATGAACAGCATGCATGTTCAGTGATAATCCATTCTGGTTTATTGATTAAGTAGAGCCCAATGCAAGCTCTCTTTGGTATGCCATGATAGACAAGCCCAGAACCAATTGTAGTCCGTGCTGTCCCTATGTCAAACTTCACAAAATGTTTGTTGCCTCCGTTAGAAAAAGGAAAGAATATCACGGACTTCTTTCATCAACTGTTGTTCACCTTTCCTCACCTGCTGCTACTGTGTATTTTCGAGAATCCAAGCTCCAAAGAAGGTCGAGTTCTGCTCCTTTTTATCATCTGCTACTACAGAGAATCATAGCCACAAAAGAAAAAAGAAAAAGTACTTGTCTGCTACAAAAATCGTGTGGCTGCTACACTGCTGTTGCTTCAGTTCTAAATATTGTGGCTGAGTTGAATATCTGAAATTCTCAAGGCCAATGGAGACCTCTGAGAAAAATTAACAAATTAAATATTAAACCAATGCCCTCGATTAAAAGATTGACCCATCTTCATGCCAAAACGTGGTCTCGTGTTTGTATTTTCCTGGCCCACGTAAATGAGGGAGTAATAACCCCATATGTCCTAAAACACCATGAATTGCAGCCCTACTAAAATTTGTCCTAGAGAATGAGATATCGAAAATGAGAGAATCTGTCCATACTCGGAGTCATGCCCAGGTCTCACCGGTTGGGATAATGGCACGCATTATTTCAGCAAGATGGCTCCATGAAACCGACGATCAACCCAGCTCATGCTCATCACATCAACTCCACTTAGGGCACACCGGTCTGGAAAATATCACTGCTACGGCACGATCTCTTTCATCCAGGTTCGATTCCAGCGGGCTCTTGACAAATTTCCAATTTCAATATTGAATTAACTTGGCCTCCGGCTTTTGCTTAAAAATTCCAGCAATGTTACAAAATGGAACAAATGCCATTTCATCACAAGCTCCTACTGCTAAAAACGTGACTGCCTCAATCCACACTGTTTGTTGAGTGACCACAAAAAAAAACAGTCAAGCTTAGCGAGCTTCTTCTCCCTACCATTCGTTGGTGTATGCTTTGTGTTTAAATACACCTTCACATGTTGACATGTTGTCCAGTTCATTGAATTAGGGCATCTTTTAAGGTAAGTATGGTATTTTGACGTTTAAAAAATAATTACCACTTCCTATGTATTTTTATTATTTCACCTCAACGGTCAACTTTATTTTATTTTAAACCATCCTTCTTATTTCACCTCACCTCATTTGTATTTGTAATGTAATTTATTTATTTATGTTTTTTTTTTTAACTTTTTTCAAACCACATTGGGGTCACCTTAAGGATGATATTATTACTTTTTTTTTTTATCCTTTTGACTGGGCTGACTTCACCATTTACTTTGACTATTTTAAACTTCAAGTGGCTTGGGTCATCAACATAAGGTACTTCTTCACAACTTAAGGTCTTCTTCAAAAAAAGTCCATGGGCTCCACCTCCATGATCATAAATAGAACCATAAATCATCAACAACCTTCCATCTTCAAACCCTTGATCATAAGCAACCAAGTGTGCCATCATATCATTATGTATATAGATGCCAAATCTTAATTATACACTAGGTCCATCTCCAAGATCACATGACCACATCATCATGACCCAACCAAGGTCCAAGGACATCCCGTGGGGCCACTACAAGTCCATGTTGGCATCAATGACAATTTTATCAACAATTATTTCCATCCAGGAGACCAAAATGCAAGAAGAATACTGCCTCAAAGTAATGAATAAAATCTGGGTAAGAAGCGAAGGGAAAGTTGTTAGTGTCACGAGTTGCTCTGGGGGGCTTCTTACCTAGTGGGACAAAAATTGCTACAAACTTCTTTCAACATCAAAAAACTAACATTGTCTTTTTGTAGAGTTAGAGGAAATCAATATTAAAGAATTTCTTTGGGTTGGGAATGTGTATGGACCCACAAATCAAGGAAGCAAAGAATAATTTTGGTCTTCATTGGATACTCAAAGGCATGGGAAGATGCAATTTCCCTGTATCATCGTAGGATATTTTAATATCACTATCTCAGTGCAAGAGAGAAGAGGAGGCTCCAAAGTCTGGGACCCGTTCGACGAAAGATTGGAGGACATCTTGATCTCATGGGATTTGAATGACATCAAGCCACAACATGGAAAGTTCGCATGGAGAAACGAAAGACTAGGACTGGGTTACATAGTAGAAAGGTTGGAATGAATCCTAGTAAGCACTTCCTTTCTAAATAAATCAGCTATTTTGGAGTCCAAACTCCTTACTTCCACCATTTCAAATCATAGACCTATCTCCTTCTTCCTCTCTCCAACTGGGAATTTGGGTCCGCTCCCTTTCAAATTCAACCCTCTATGGTTGGAATCGAATGGCGCTCTTGATGCCATTAAGAATGCTTACGGAACTTTCATCTTGGGTTCTCCAAGCTATATTTGGGAGAAAAAACTTTAAAATGTCAAGGTGGATCTTAAAAAATGGATTTCTCTAACCTCCAAAGACCCGGGAAAGGAAAAACTAGAGCTTATAACAAACCTGGAAACCCTTCAAGATAAAATGGATGAAGAATATATTTCAAAGGAACTTCTGGATCAGGAAAAAGAGCTGGACAAGAAGATTCAATTCTTATCAAGGATATAATAAGAAGAATGGTGCTTACGCTCAAGAATTGTTTGGATGAAAGGTGGGGATATGAATACCAAGTTCTTCCACAACCAATGCAAGGATCGATAGAGGAAGAACACAATCATGGAGCTATACAAGTACAATGGAGAGAAATTAACATATCAAGAGGAAATTAAAAATGAGAACATTTTTTTCTTCTAGAAACTCTATACAGGATAAGAAGAGCTCACATGGGAATAAATGGATGCAATTAGTGTTGCCATTCCTTCCCTAATTAAGGACAAAGACAATGATTTCCTAGACATTCCTATCTCGAAAGAGGAGGTTCAAAAGGCATTTTTCTCCCTCCTTCCTGATAAATCTCTCAGGCCTGATAGGTTCTCTATCATCTTCTTCAGAAGGTGTTGACACATCATTAAAAGAGATTTGATAAGAATGCTTAACTACAATCAATCTAGGGAGAAAATAGGAGGTGCAACAAATTCTACCTTCCTTGCTCTCATCCCCAAGGATTCCAACCCTTCCTCCATAAAGTGCTTCAAGCCCATGTCCCTCTGCAATTCCTCTTATAAAATCCTCACTAAAGTTATTTTGAACAGGATTGAAACGGTCATTCCAGAGATTATTTTATCAAATCAAGGCGAGTTCATCGTAGGACAGAAAATCTAATACAATATCCTCCTGGTGGAAGAAGCCATCCATTCAAGTCAAAAAAGGAAAGAAGTTGGTATGGCAATCAAACTGGATTTGGAAAATGATTTTGATAGAATCAGGAATGACTTAATTTACATGGTTCTGGGAAAGTATGGTTTCTCTCCTAGGTTCATAATATGGACCAAAGTTTGCATTAATGATCCTTGGATATCCCCTCTTGTGAATGGACTGTCGACAACTTTTTTTCAATCCAAGCGTGGGATATATCAAGGATATCCCATGTTCCCTTTCCTTTATATTATTGTGGTGGACTCACTGAGAAGAAGGCTAAACAGAATTAAAATAGAAGGAAACATACCTGGTATTTATTTCGTCAAGGGATTTCAATCTATCAACCATGCTCAATTCGTCGATGAAATAATTCTTTTGGGGAGTGCTTCGCTCCATATCGCTAGAATATTTAGATCCTCCCTCGATCTCTTCCTTTAATCCTATGGTATCCAAGCTAATTTGGAGAAATGTTGGTTGTATGGATGGATTAGAAACCTCAGGAATGTAAGATAGATCGCTTTGGTCATAAATATTAAAGTTATGATTGGATCTTTCAAATATTTGGGGGGTACCATAGCAAAACAATCTCCCAAATCCTCATTGTGGAACCCTGTGGTCCAAAAACTAAAAAATAAAGTGCAATCGTGGGGGATGAGATGGATCAACCTAGATGGGAAATTGACTGTCACAAAATATATTCTTGCCTCATATCCCATTTTAGTCATTGTTATGTTACTTTCTCCCAAGAAAGTCATGAATAATATTAGCATAGAAATATGAAAATTCCTTTCACAGGGTGGGAAAACACAAAGCAAAAAGTTTCACTTGGTGAACTGGGCCACGGTCAAAGAAGACAAAGAAAAAGGTAGGCTAGGTTTGAGAGACCTAGGACTGATGAATAAATCCTTGGGGGATAAACTTGTATGGATATTGATCTCTAGGAAAAAGGAATGGTGGAAATAGGTTATCAAGAGAAAATACATCAAGAAACCCAGTTTAAGAATCCTTGATTTCAACTGGGAAGGAAAAGACAAACCCATTTGGAACCTTTGTAAAAATAATGTTGCTCTAATTAAAGACACTCTCTCTTAGGTCCCTACAAATGGAAGGAGGATAAAAATATGGACGAATAAATTCTTGGACATCCTCCACTAGTCTCCATCCCTAATCTTGATGGTTTCCACAATTGGATGCAGCAGAATAATATTTTGACTCTGCATGATATCTCAGAATGGAAGAGCTCATGTTCATGGAAAAGGTGGAAATATCTTCATCCTCCTCAAGAAATACTACGGGAATACCCTCTTTTTCTCTCTCATCTACATGGGAAATATCCCTCCCTTCTTCAAATTCAATACCATAGAGGGTGGGGTCATTATGGCTCCTACACTGTTAAAGAAGGTTATAATACCTTGGAGGATAATGTAGCTCACCCCTCTACCAAAATTTGGAGAAAGGTATGGAATTCGGATTACATTCCGAAAGTTAATTTTTTCTTTTGGTTGTTAATCTATAATAAGCTCTTAACTGCTGAAAATCTCATCAAAAGAGGAATCGAAGGTCCTTCCATATGTGTCTTGTGCAAATCCTCATTAGAATATCCTTCTCACCTTTTCCTGTCCTATGAGTTCGCCTCCTAATTTTGGGGTCATGTGTTGGGGATCCTTGGTAGAAGGTTCTCTTTTCCAGAGCAAATTCTAGAGATGACATAAAACTAGAAATCCTTCTTTCCAGGGAATCTTGGGAAGAATCCTACCCTTCAAAGAGTTTGGAATATAATTCCAAAGAATATTTGCTGGAAAAATCTAGCTTGCAAGAAACAAACTCATTTTTTACGATAAGAAGGCGGGCCCTCTTAGGGTAGCCTTCAAATCAATCAACATGGCTCATGAAAGGATGGCCTCTAAGAACATTTATTTTCCTGCCTCTAAAGCTCTTATAGATAAGGAAGATAATTGGTGTAGGGAATTTTTAAAATGGAGCTCTCCTCAAACCAAACATCTTCAAATCCCACATACCTAGGAAATTAGGAAAAATAAAGCAGAATTCCTTCAATGGAGGGAGGAGAATCTTTGTTACTCTCTCTTCTTTGTTGGTGCCTCAAAAGGAAATCCAAAAGAGGAAAGTGTGGGGGGGATCATATTTGATCTTGAAGGAAATTAAGTAAATTCCTTTGTTTAGGACCTCATAATCCAAACAAACAATGAAGTGGAATGGTTATCACTCTTCCACGGGATGGAACTAATAGCTGGGGAATCCATTTCAAATCTAATGGTATTCAATGACTCAAGACAGTTTATCCAAAACATGAGAACCAACTATAAAAAGGGATCTGCTAGTTGCAAAAGAATTTATGATAGGGTTTTCCTCCTCAATTCTCCATCTCAATTTTTAATCTTTCATATACTCCGGGAGAAAAATGACCTAGCTGACAAGATAACCAACCAAGGTGCTCAAAGCACCCAAGGTAACATTATTTATGCTAATCAAGCAAGGTATTTTAAATGTGTTCCTTAACCATCCTCTGATGGACCTTAGGCTTTCCTCATGGTCGAAACTTATAGTTGAAGCCCCATCGCCCTTTGAGACGCGTGGCTCTCCTTCGACCAAGTGTCAATACCTCTTTTTGGCTAGCATTAAAGGAGATTTTATTTCAATAGTACTCCGGGGTCTCGACAATCCTATTCGCACAAGCAATATGTAAGAGTTTTATTGTGGTAATAGCTATATTCTCCATTCACTGTATGCAATCCCACGTGAGGATCAATAAGAAGGTGGTATTCAGCATCTATAGGGTCTATTTGAAGGTCTCTCACATTGGACTAAATCTAGTTCTATTGGAACAATGGAGAAGAAGGACGGGGATGCCGATTCCACTAGTTTAAATTCTATTCTGGAAGACATAAAGCTACATCTGCACAGATTTTTTGAGTTTTTTGGAGTATCCATGAAGGAGAATAGAGATATGGCTTTAGATATATGGTACATCACCAACCAAATCAGCTGCCATGATTCCATAATTGATGACCATGAAGGTGACCTGAAGGAGCTTATGGGAAAAATGGAAATTATCAAGGATGAAGAGCTAAAAATGTCCTGAATGTCCCATTGCATCCATTGTTAGGATTATCCAGAAGAAGGTGCTCCTCCCTTGGAAGAAGTCTCTGTAACGTAGCCAGCTCTTGGTCCTAGAGGCAAGAAGATGTAGAGTTTTGTTAGAATATTGTACCATACTGAGGGGGGGTGAATCAGTATTCTGAATTCTTAACAATTAAAATCACTTTTAACTATTTATTAAGACATAGAATCAACAAGAAACACAAAACATAGATTTTATCATGGAATCCCAATTGGGAAAACCACCAACTCTTTCTATACTGCAAAATTATATTTACAGTAGTTTTTTTCAGCTACGACTGACATAATGCTACAACACCCTATTTACCAGCAACTACTGGAAGTAGGCTACGACCCCCTGGTTTTATTAGCTACTACTGAAGGGATTTTATTACACCCTATTTACCAGCTACTATTGGAAGGAGGCTACAACCCCCTTGTAGGAATGTAGCCTACCCTAGCACCACCACACCTCCCTAATCTTGTTTTATCAAACTTCCATATCCTTTTTCTTCAACTCTATCACAGATGATTCTTTATCCCACTAATATCTTCCTCTTCTTACTGATGCTTCTTGGATCTAGACTTCAAATACAACTTCAGTTTTTCTCGTTTAGTCTCTTACTTTTTATTTTGTACTTCTTATGATCTTCGTATTAAACTTGCATGCATACAGCTTCATATCTTCATATTCAGACACATAGAATTATTCATCTTTTTGGTCTCTTCTCTTTTGTTAAAGCTACATCAATCTAGAATATAAAGACTTGGTCTCTGCCTTCTCTTGATGCTACATCGATCTAGATTGTAGAGACACTCTCTTCCTTTTGAAACCCTGTGTAAAAATACCTTTAACACTCATCTCATCGCATCTCTTCATTCTTGGAAACTTGTGTTTTTTTCATTTGAAGATCATACCTTTTCACTATCATATTCTTTCACTAATTATGTCTATGTTTTGATTAATAAACGTACTCTATTTTTAATTAATTCTCTATTTTAGTCCACTTCATAATTTAAAATACTTAGCTCTGCTTATTATTTTGTTTTCATTTTTGTTTTTACACTCTATTTACATCTATGTTTTATTTATTCATGTAGCTTAAAAACAACTCTGTTTGTTTTTATTCTTGTAGAGCATCTTCTTTTAAATCTTCGGGCATTGTCTACATTGTGCATAAATCATTTAAAACTCAGTTTATATTCATGTAGTGTATTCCTTTTTATATTGTGCAGATATTAACTTATTTCTTTTATTATGCAGAAAAAAAACGTTTTCTGGAAATGCCTGAATTATCTTGCTTTTCGTATTTTTCTCAATTAAGCAAGTTTATATCTCACACATGTGATCACCGAATGGAGAGATAAGACCATGAATAGATGGAAATTTCACCAAAGAATAGATCCATACCATTATATAAATTTATCTGCACAATCACACCTTATGGCATGAATTTCAAAATGGCCTTTTATAACTCGTTTTAAAATTTTGACAGTTTTACTGAAATAGTGCAAATCAAGTAAGAGGGAACTTTTGGAAGACTCATATTTCACACGTGTGACCTCCAGAGAGAATACTAAAACCATGGATAGATAGATAGGTATCCAAGGAATAGACTCATGGCATTAGAAAAAATTATTGACTCCAAGACAGCATTTTGCGGGCATTTGTAAATGGCCTTTTATAACTGGTTTTAACACTTGAGACAGTTTTACTGAAACGGTGCAAATCAATCCATAAGGCACTTTTGGCATACTAATATCTTCATCTTTGTACACCTTTTGGACAAACTGAATATATGGTTATATGCACCAATCAACAATCTAGATGACTATATCTTCAAACTAATTTAATCCATCACATACAAGAAATAGAGGACATTTTACCAAGGCCACTTAGGCTGTTTTACAGAACTAGTGCAAAACATTCTGCAACCCTGTTTTGGCAGACCCTTGACTTTGTCTTCAAGCGCCTTTTAGAAGAACTGAGACCATGGTCAGATGCACACATCAACAAAATAAATTTTAATGGCCTCATATACTTTTTATCAGTATCCTACAAAAAATGGAGAGCATTTTACTAGGGCACTTTAGACCGGTTTTCAAATACTTAGCCAATTTTTCTTTTCAGAGTTTCAGCTGGAGTTTTATCCAATTTCAATCTGACACCTCATTTTGGAGGACCCATAACTTTTTCTTCAAGCACTTTTAAAGAAATATGATATCATGGTCATGTGCACAGGTCAACAAGATATAACTTGACACTCTCAAATAATTTTTATCATTAACCCATGATATATGGTGGGAATTTTCCAAAAGAAACTTAGACTAGTTTTTCAACACTTACTCAAATTTTCATAGTTTCGGCAAGAGTTTCAACAAGTTTCCATACTTTTATAGAATGGTGTCAAATTGTGACAATGACTTCATGAGAGGACTAGAACATCATCATATGACTTTACAACCTCATCATACATGCCATATGCCACATCATCACTTCCTTTGTTATTCCTTTATCATTAAAGAACTCTGATTTTCAACAAGAGCTTCAGCAGTTTCAGGAATTTCTTTTGCAACCTAAACACACATGCCACATCATCATACATGCCATGTCATTTACTTTGTTATTCTTTTATATTTCACTGAGTTTTCCCTGCCATCATATCCTTGGTTATTTCTTTGTCATTATTGACCTCCTTTGACATCAATGACAACCATACTCAACAAGTTTTCCTTTCTAATAAACCTCTGAATGTTTTTTTGTATCCTACTGAACCGGAAATTTGTTAAAATATACCCTTCCATGTTATGGTTACTATCAAGAAGCATACTAGGAATTTTAGGAAACAGTTTTTATAAATAGTTGTTTTTTCCTTCTTCTCTTTTCAGACCTTCATGGAACTCAGGTTTCTCTGGTTTTGTAATCAATGGTTGTGCACAACCTTTTTTTTCTTAATATATTTTGCTCGGTTTCTGTTAAAAAAATAATAATTTAATGTTAATACTTAAAATGAAAAAAACTTGACATTCATAAAATAAAAATAAAAGAAAAAAGAAAAAAACTTGACATTCATAAAATAAAAATGAAAAAACAAAAGACAACCATATTAAATAGAAAAAAGATATTTAAAAATGAAAAAAATGCTAAACATTCTATGCTTACGGCCTTTTCTAGTTTGTCATCATGGAAATATGTCGAGGCAATCTTTGTGGAAATTGTAATTTTAGATTAATGAAATTATTGTTTTAAGGTAGATATGGTTTCAACACCCTTGAATACCACTTCTATAGCATGATTGTGCAATGTTAACATTTGGTCTATGCATGTCCATTAATTCAACGTAATTCATGTTGGATTTCAAGACAAAAAAATTGATTTTCCTTCTTGTTATTTTGAATAGCTAGAAAAGAGCCAACTCCTTAGACATTAAACTACTTGATAAAAAAGTGAAGAAGGTTAAACGTTCTATGTTTTCAACCTTTTCCAAATTTCCATCCCCATAACCTAATGAGATAATCTTCGTTGATATTGCAAGTTTATATTAGTGAAAATATCGTTTCTAATGCGCAAATGGATCCAGTGCCCTCAAATACATGTTTTGCAGTAGGATTGTGCAATGTTAACATCTTATATTTGCAATTCCATCAATTCAAAATGATTCTTACCAGATTTCATGTCAAAAAATGTCAATTTCCCCTCCCATTTTTTTGAATGACCAGAAAGAGCCAATTCATCATACATTTACACTATTTATAATAAAAAAAGATGTCTAATCATTTTATGTTTTCAAATTGGTTTTCCATCATTGGAATCCGATGAGGCAATCTTTGTTGAAATTACAAATTTTTAATGCAAAAATGAATTCAATGCCCTTGAATACCCTGACGACAATAAAATTGTGCAATGATAACATATGATATATGTGATTCCATCAATTAAAATGATTCCTGCCATATTTCAAGCCAAAAATTCCAATTTCCCCTCTTGTTATTTTGAATGGATGGAAATTAGCCAATGTGTTGCGCATTTATACTACTTAAAAAAACAGAAGTCTAAACATTCTACATTTTGACATTTTTGTTTTTCATCATCATAATACAATAAGAAAATCTTTACTTAAATTACAATTTAGATTAATGAAACTGTTATGTTTAATGTCAAAATGGGTTCAACACATTTTAATATCCCTATTGCAATATGATTATGCAATGCCAACATATGATATCCATGATCCCATCAATTCAAAATGATTCTTGTCGGATTTTAAGACAATTTTCCTATTTCCCCTCCCATTATTTTGATAGATGAAAAGGAGTCAATTGATCATGTGTTTATACTACTTGATAATAAAAATTTCTAAACATTCTACATTTTCAAACTTTTTTGGTTTACCATCATGGGAATCTAGAAAGTAATTTTGAGTTGAAATTGTAATTTTAGATTGATTTAATCATTGCTTTTAATGAATAAATGGATTCAACATCCTCAAATGGCCCAAATGCAATAGGATTGCACAATATTCACATCTAATATTTACAATTCCATCCATTCAAAATGTCTCTTGTCAAATTTTAGGCCAAAATATCAATTGCTCCTCCCATTATTTTGAGCAGATAAAAAAGAGCCAATTCGTTGCACTTTTAGAATTCTTGATAAGAAATAAGGTTGTCGTAATCTAAGGGACTTGTTGGTTGTCGAGCCTAATCTTCCAGATTCAGAGATGTTATTGTTCGGTTGTGTTTGTACCCCATTTTTAGTGTACACTCATCCTAGTAGTGGGGTGTGAAAAGACATTGTCCCCCCATAGGGGTCCGGGGGGGACCATCCCCCCCTACTAGAGTGTTCGAGGCCCAATGGGCCCCCAACGGGGGTTCAGGGGAAAATCCCTTGAAAGAAATTTTTGGGATGTTTTTTAGCTAATAGTTTACAGGCCCTTTGTATTTGGCAACCCATGGTAATTCCCCTATAAAAGGAAAGCATTGTAATACGGTTGTGTATTGAATCGTAGCATTGTAAAAACAATCTATGTGACTGTGAGAGAGAGAGTGAAGAGGAATTGCAGTGGGGATGTTGCAGGTTGTATCCCTTCATTTTGATGGATGGTATAATAATAAAGGATTGACAATTTTTGTGTGGACGTAACCCATCTTGGGTGAACCACACTATATATGTGTCTCTCTTGTAATGTGGTTTAATATTTGCATCTTGTTTATTGTTATTTATCTGTGATCCTATTTTTCTAACAGGACTACGAATTAAATGGTTACCAGTAGTGCAGTCATACATTATACAATAAAACTAATATACAAACATGCATACATAAAAGGAGGAGAGAAAGAGATAGAGTAATTATGGAACCAACAACAAGTGGTCTTTATTAATATATGGTCAATACAATTGAATCTTATAAGATCAAATCTATTTATACATTACATTTAACATATGATTGTAAATTTCATAACTACCTTAGTCAACTGACTAACTCAACTACCTAGTTGTATTTCTCTATTACATTGGTTGACCATCATTTAGTCGACAGGATCCTCCAACACTTCCCCGACCTCAAAATCTCCTTCGTTATAAAGAATCAAGGAGATGTGAATACAAAATTTTAGAGTTTCTTTTTCTATGGATCCTCCACTTGAATAGTTGTAGTGATGGTTATTTCATTAAGTGTTAGGATTAAAGAACTCAAACCCTAGTCAGATAGATCATGAAGGCAATTTTATCGAGGGTGGTGGTTGATCCTCCTTCACTAGATTGGTGCATGTTTGATAAATAAGAGGATTAATATGCTTTGGTCATCTTTTAAAATCACCCCACTTCTCAATAGTTTTGTATGTTGTGATATTCATTTTCCACATTTCAACCAAGTAGTACATATTTTCCTGGATGGTGATTCTTGTACTTTACTGCAGACAAGATTTTATTTTTCCTATAAGTGTCAAACTTAGCGACGCACATCCCAAATCAAGTTGATTTTTTGGGTAATTGTAAGTGCACATTCTTCCCTTCTTGAAACTATTGTTGCTCCTCATTCTCGGCTCAGATTTTGTTCTTTGTTCTTGATTCAATTGGTTTTCCAAAGTGTTCTAGCTTCTAGGATCATGACTACAACATTTTGTCAAAAGTCCAATTCTACTATGAATGCATATGTTAGATTCAGTCGAACACATGCATTTTCATAGTATATTTCTAGTTTCTTAAAACAATGTTGATGGTTGTAATAAATGAACCTATGTCATGTAGTTGTTCCTTGAATTTTTCAAATTTCTCCTATTCTTTCCTTAGAATTCCCCATGTTTGGTATCCTTTCAGTTGTTGGTTTTCAGCCATAAGGTTTTGTTGTTGGTTGATTAGATAAGTGACCAACCCTTTCATGTAGTTGACTAGGTCCCTTAGTGGATCAACCAACATTATTCCAACTACAGTTTCTACCTTCACTCTAAGACTTTTCCAAACATGTTCCTCCTTTGCTCGCATTTTATTTTGTTTCTTTTTTATCCACTTAAAATTTTGTATCTCTTCTTTCTCTCCACTTTGTACAAATCATGTATTCCTGAGTCAATGCATATTTTGGTTCAAAGGCTATGGCAACCCTTCATGTTTCTCACCTATTAATATGAATGTCATGAAAACTCTAGTAGACTTCTACTTCTTATCTTTACCTTCCCATGTTTTCTTTTCCTTCTGCCCCACACTCAACTACTTCAGTTTCCTTACTTGTTGGGTGGCTTATTGGTTATGTTATGTTTTCTAATATTGGGTCAACCCTTGATGTGTCTAGGTTGGTTTGTAAAATGAATCTTTATTTTGTTATGTTTTCTCTTGATGATCATGTTGTTGAGTTATGTTGGTCAGTGTAGTTCTTTGGCCATTCTACCACTATTTCTCATGTTCTACATTATGATCCTAAGTATGGTGTTGGGGCCGATCATTTTGTTCTCCTATTTAAACTTCATGTTGTTGATTACCCACTTTTAATTTAATATATGATTGGATTTGGTGTGGTCGGAATTGAGTTCCTTGTCAAGTATTTAGGATTTGGAATCAACTTAGATATTAAAATCCCCCCCTTCAAACCTATTGGCTTATGTGGGATTTTTATTGTTATTTGTGCCCCCTTTGTCTTATTCTTATTTGTTGTTTATGATGCTTCTTTTGATTTCTTTTGTCTTATTTGTTCCATCTCAATTTCAAATTATTCCATCTCAATTTGGAATTGTTCTCAACCATAATTTTATTCTTTGATGTTTCAAATATGATAATGTTTTCCATTTTGATATATGTTGTTTATCATTATCTTAGACTTGATTCTAACACTTGTTTTCTTTTTCTTGCCTACTCCCTTACTAGCTTCCCTTTTCCATCGTCCTCAGTAGTTAGTAATTTATTTGTAACTTGTAGTTTTTATTTAGTTGAGACTCTTTAAAGTTAACTTCATATTTTCTTTGGAGAAGGACCTCTAGGTTGTCCTCAATCAATTGGCTAGCAAAGTCGATGTTTACTTGATTGGTATCACCCTAGGTAAATTTCTTGACTTTCTTTCTCGGTGATGTTGTTGCAACTGGTGTACCTATGAGAAATGGGATGGTAGATAACCTTGCTTCATTTTCCTCTTCCAACTCACTGTTTGTCAAGGGTGTGATTATTGCTTTTGAGGTTCCCCTTGTTGCTTCTAAAATGGGTAGATATTGTTTAATTGCCTTTTTTATGTGAATACTTGCATGACCCTTGGATAATAATTAACCTCCTTGGGCTCACCTCTATATCTTTTGTGTACCAAACGTTTGTGAACTCGAGGCCTAGTTGTATGTACATGTTTGGAGGTATATTTTGTTGAAGGTTCTGAGGCACATTCCATCTATTACATGTACAATTCATGGCCTTTATCCATTCTAAGAACATATATTGTGGTATTTGGTTGTTGTGCTTCGCCTTCCAGTTTGTTGCAAAAAATTGAACATTCCACATGGTCGAAACATTGGGTGATGTAAACGTTGATTCATTGACTAGCCAAACCCTCACCATTACAACCCAAATCAGAATATATTGGTTCCTAATTGATTTTCTTCTTCCTTGGAACTCCTCATAATTTACCCTAAGAATATTTTCAATGTGATCAACCCAATTGTACATGGTTTGTAATTCAATAATGTGTCTTATTTCCTCAAGGATGCTCAATACAACGTCGGATGCTTGACCAAAATTGGTCAAGCAAAATGTGACTATGATACAAGTCCACTTTACCTAACTAATAATCACGCCCTTTGAGTTCTTTGTTGTAGTACCTCCAAAAAATTTCGATCCAAATTACAGTACCTCTAGTAAACTTCTCAATCCAATTAAGTGGTGTTTTTATCTTAGTAACATTTTCTCTCATGCTCTATAACCCCGTGATCCATCAAATTGACTTTGTCATGATTTCAATTAGCTCACCAAACCAAATATTCCCATTAATATACTAGTTTTTTATATACTTCATCACTTCTTCCTTTAACTCTTCAAAGGTTGCTACATAAGGCATGCTTGAATATAATTGAATATTGTCTTTCTCTAGCATGAGGGTTTCATCCCTCCATCCTCTAACAACTTCCCATTTCTTCTATTTTTTTCAATTCTTATCCTAATTAATATCCTCCATTCATACATGTTGAGTCTGGTCCATTCTTGGTTCCAGTTTAGACATCAATTGCTTGTCATGTCTTTTCTTAGTCATGGTTCAATAATCTTTGATCTTGATCATGTTATTATTGTGATGGCATTGGTCCTCTCATATTTGGAAACATATTCCTAATTAGGTCGACAATGCAAAATGTAGGGATCTATTATTTCTTTATCAACTATGATCCACTATGTAACTACATTCTTTGTGATTTCACGATCTTCCCCACTTTGTACTTATAGCTGAAATTTTCGCGTTTATGTGTCGGTTGCTCATGATTTGCTAGTATTTTTTCCTTTCTTTGGGAAAGGCCTTATAAATTCGATAGCCCAAATCTCAAAAAGGAAGACTTGGGTTGACTGAAACTTAGGGTATCACATCTCTTCTCAACGGTTTCTACAATCTCTCACTTTTATCACACATGTTAATCTTTTCTTAGTGTGGGCCACCAAAATAATGCTTGTGAAATATTTCTTGTTGTAGTATCAACACGAAATTTACCCCCAATAGGTCTAGTGTGTGATTCTTTTATTATACTCTCTCTTTCATTCTCCAAGGCACACTTCTTGGTACATCATCTACTCTAATTTTATGCAAGTACCCATTTATCAATGTATAGGTTGCAACTTTCATTGCCAATACTTTTTTTTCTTTTCACTCAAATCATATGGAGCCTTCCCTTCTTGTAAGAATTGGAGAACTTATGCTAGTTCTTTTGTTGCAACTTCGACTTTAAACATGTGGGAATTTGGGATGTCATCATTGATTCCTATATGTTCTTCTCCCATTAAAACTCATGATAAATTGTCAAGACGAGCATTTGCTTCACCTGGTTCAACGATTACTTCAAATTCAAACTCTAGAAAGAGAAAAATCCATCCAAAAAATATTCCTTGATGTATTGGCTTGTTGACTAGATATTTTAATACCGTATGGTCTGTGTAAACACAAAGGGGTTGGACAGCAAGTAGTGCCTCATATTTTGGAGTACAAACATCATCCCAAGACCCTCTCTTTCTTAAGTCAAACAGTCTATTTGTGCTTTCTTCAAATTTTTATTAGAGTGTGCATTGGGGTGATTCACTCATTCTTCTCTCAATTATGCCAACACAACCTTGACTACTATACTACATGCATTAACATGTACATGAAATATCTTCAACTAATTAAGGAATATGAGATTCAATGAACTTTCTTTTCAATATGTCGATTGATTAACTACAAATTTTGTTCCAAATAAATTCTATGTTTACCTTCAAAACTTCACCGAATGGTAAAACTATGTCCAAATAATGTCTAATAAATTTTCTATAGTATCTTGTGTGTCCTAGAAATAATTGTATTTTCTTCCTATTTACATGTGGTTTCAAATCAATTATAACATCTATTTTTTCCATGTCCATTTTGATCCCATCCTTACATACTAAATTCCCAAGGAGTATACAAATCAAAGAGTTGCAAAAATGCACTTATTTATAATCAAAGAGAGTCAAATTTATAGGCATCAATCTAATATCAATAAAATCCAGTGTATGTGATTCATCAATGAGCTATACATCATCGGGTTGTCAATATATATTGCCAATGTTTTATAAATAGATTCTTGAAATGCCTTAACTACTATCCTTGAGAAAATAATAGGGGAACTCTTTAATCCAAATGGCATGAATCGATAAGAAAACAACTTGAAGTATGTTGCAAATGTGGTTTTTATTTAATCTTTCTTTTCAGTGTGTACCTAATTGTACCTTGAAAACCCATTGGTAAATGAGTAGCATCTATGACTTTCCACTTCATTAATAATCTCATCTACGAATGGTGTCAAAAATGGTTTAGTAATTCTTACTTTGTTCAATTCCCTAAAATCCGCATTGACCCTTAGATTCTTTGAGTCTTGTTTCTTCGGTTGAATGACCATTGGACTAGACCACTACCACTTGTCAATAAGTAAGTGTTGACACACACCTTGTCGACATGGGTTCATTCAACAGATATGTTGATACTCATCACCACAAACTCCCTAAACATCAGCCCATACAACTTTTACCCTATCTAGCAACACCTGTGAAGTAGATGCAGTCTCACTCGATATGCCTAAGGGAGGGCTACAGGAACCACATTTCCATAGATGGAAGAGGACTTCCGCACTGTCTCTTACTCTATCATAACATCACTTAGAGTTCTAGGGTTTAAGCATATTGTTCATCAAATCTACTCAACATTAATCAAATCTAACTATTATCAGCATTCGCAATCATTCTTATTCAGATTTTATATCGGCATGGACATTGCAACAGCGTAGTTCATATCAACTCAGAATTATATGAACAAAGACATCAACATGTATTAACCCAATGAACCCTGCAAGGCTTCGCATCATTCAGATTCAAGCATATAAAATCATAGATTGCATCCGCATACAGTTCACAATATTCACAGAAACACAGGCACAATACAGAATTGCACCATCAACATCTTCTTCATGTTATTCCCAAAACACGTTGCAAAAGATAAGCATTCCTTGGTCGATTAGGTTCATACCAGAAATACATTCATCAACAAGTCAATTCAATTAGAACCAATTGAACAATCTACCAAGCATATCCTCTTTCGTGATAATTCTCTTTACAATTATAATTCTATTTATATGATTGCTAGGCCGTTACAAAAATGGTCCATGTTGGTGCCAGAAATTGTTCCAGACTACAAGATGAACAAGCCAACACAATCTCTAAAATAAAACAAGGTAAAACTGTCTTTTTGTATTGTTTTTGGTCTGAAATTTTCATAAACAAGAGGGTAACATAAAACAAGATAAAATAGGTACTAAATCATATAAAGATCGAAGACTAAGATGAACCATATATAACAAATAAACCAGAAAGAACAAAGAAAAGTGATTGATTTTCACCCACAACCTACAAGCATTTCTTGAATAAGACATTATACAGGAAACGAAATTGTACATTGAGTGATTTAACAAATCATAAATGAAACCAGTAATGAAAATAATATGGGCTTATCAGTGATATATATCATAATCAGTCTAGAAAATTACATGAGAGTTTGGATCTTAGCTTGACATAGTAGCATTTGAGCCTCCCCTTGCAAAAACCTCGAACCCCCCTACCATCTAATTCATTTATTTTATCCTTCTTCCATCTCAAAAATAGTTTCTTAATTTCCTAACTAACTTTAGGTCAAGTCTTCGAAACTATAAAAATAGTTACTTAACTACATAGCTAACTTCTAGGTACAACTCTTGAAACTACTACAAAATGATTACTTTACAAAATATACTATTAACCTTTTACAAAAATTGACTATATGACACCTATCAGAAATGATCTTTTAAAGATATTTGGATGCTTCAGCCAGAAGTGTTATCCCTTCCAGAGCTTGTGATTTTCTTCTAGTTCTTTGCTACTCAGCTTCTAAGTCTTCAACCCTCTTTGATAGTTCTTGATTCTGCTGAGTTAAATCTTGAATTTTCTTATTTAACTCTTCAAATTTGCTTTGTGTCTGCCTCTTCCTTTTAACGCTTCCTTTGAAACCACAATCAACTCCTGATAATGGGAAGTTAATATCTTCAAGATCTTCTCTTAACCTCCTATTTTCCATGACTAAACCTTCATTTGTTTTATTCAGAAAATCAATTTGATACTTGTAGTGTTTAACTGTCTTCTGAAGATTTTCATTCTCCGAGTCTATGAACTTTCCTTCTTGGAATGAAGAAGCTTCCTCAGATAACCAAGGGATATTTAATTTGCTGAAATTTTTCTCATCATCCTCTTCATGCTGCTCTGTTTCTGCTACAGGAACCTTTAGAGATTTATCTCCTTTAAAACTGAAATCTTTCTACTGTTCTTTAACTGTATCTTTCACTAGAGAAATTGTTTCAATCACTGAACCTTTTCTCTTATTATCTACCTGCTCAGATAGGTCTTCATCTTCTTTTAAATTTTCTTGAGATGATGAATATTTTGAATCTATCACAGTAATCTTCTCCTTAGCCAATTTTGGATTCAAAATCTTTTTCATATTCAGTCTTAACTTATTCTTTGGTCTTGTTTTAGGTCTCCAATTTGACTCACCTATCATAGCATAAGACTTGCCACGAAACTTTAGACTGGAAATTAGTACACCTTCACTTTTTACTTCAACCATCAACTTTCCTTTAGTTTTTTTACTAAGATTCTGTATGTTCTCCACTTCAATATCGGCTGGAACAGAAACATCTGCCATGTTTTCTTGGATATCATTGATATCCTGATCAAGGTCAAGTGATTTTTTTTCTTCTTTCTATTCTAAAACTGTTGTCTGGAATTCTTCCACATTTTTAGAAATTTCTACCTGGTTATCTTCATCAATCTGTCTTTGTTCTCCACCTACAGGTTATTCAAGCTTCTGAGCTAAATATTTCACTTGAGCATTCTCTTTTGCTAACTCGCCAACATCTTCCTTCTTCAATATTTTAACTAGGTTGTGAATTTTATTCATCTATCTCTTTTTTTATTGGTCTTCTTTTTCACTCTGAAACCCTGACCAAAACAAGAATAAATCCCAAGTTCTTCCTTTTTTCTGAAGCACATTACAAATGATTAGTTTTATCAGTCCATGATGCAAAATTGATTGCTTAGTATGATCTTGATTTTCCTTCACCCTACTTGACATTTTCTGCAGACTCTTTAGGAAGAAGAAAGGGAGATTCATCTTTGATTCTTGGTTTAGGTGCTATAAAAACCTAATATGATACTTCAAGACAGAAGAAAATCTATCTTCACAAGTTAGATAACTCTGTAAAATCTTAATAGGCTCCCTCCACTCAGGTTTAAAATTATGTACAGGCACGCCTTTGCCCCAATCTACTACAACTTCAGGCAGTAGGAAATCCTGTGAATTGAACGTAAATGGTACTTTTTTAAACCAAAATTCACCCTCATCAGCAATATCTGTAGCTTCTACTATCAGCTCTCTAGTTAACTCAGTTTTTAGGGTATTGAACAGGACTGTATCTTTCTCTAACCCTTTATCGAACCCATATGATACTTCAGAATGATAACCATCAATTTTTTCAAAATGCTTAAACCAACCTGCTTTCTGAAACAATTTTGCACATTCAGGAAAACGTTTAGCCCAACCCATGTCGGAAGGCTCGGCCCTATTGGTTTTGCCACTCATCTTCATTTCTCTGCACTAAACCCTAACTGTATCTTTCTTTCACAAAATAGTTAAAACTATCTCAAAAATATCTCACTACAGTAACATATTAGAAGCTGAGAAACATCAGGACCATAACTTGTAATTTCTCACTTTCCCTTATCAGATTTATCCCTCTATCAATGCAAATCACGATTCAGTTAACGTTTTCTATGTTTTTTTGCATACATGTCACTATGATGATTTATAGTGCTGAAAATACACTCTCTTGTCCTCATTCATGTCCTCAGTTCCATCTTTGACAGCCACGATTACACCCAGGTCATTTAATAATTTTCCACAATCTTCTCAGTTTCTCATATGCCCGTCAAATTCGCCACTAACTTTGAACAAACTTAGTGGATGTGCTATCATTAATGTTTAAAAAAAATCCAATCTTCGAGACTCAAGACAGCTGCTATTTACCTGCATAATCCTTACCTTATTGTGTACGTTTTTCATAATGATTGCAAGGTCCACACACACATCATCTCGTCTTTACAGATGTAAAAGCTCCATCATTTACAATTTTGAACAACCAATGAGCTAATATTATAATTTTTTGAGTGCCTCAATTTTCTTGTAGTGCTTTAGTTCACGGTCCCTCCCTTTTGCGCTACAGGAATCTACCTAACCAATATTTTTGACACGACTCCAAAACAAAGGGTTAAGTAATATGATTTAACTTAGACCAAACCTTTTGATAGATTTTTTCGACTTCTTAGAAAAATATACACCTAATAAGCCCATTAAAACTATAAAACTGACAAAATAAAATAAATTCAAAAAGAAATGACATGGAATCAAATAAAAAATAAGCTCATGACTCTAATACCCCAAACCAAACTCAAAATAAAAAGAAATATGAAAAATAATGTTTTGGAAATAACATGTAATCTAGAAACAAAACCTAGCTATAACAGTCCACATAACCGAATTCCTAACTAACTTGACCAAAATAACCAAACTTTTCGATATCCTCTTTCACCACGTTTGACTTTTACTTCACTTGTCGGTACCGCGGTTTCCTTTTCCTTTGTCGATTCTCGTACTTCGTGCTTTCGAACCCCTTGCCAAAAGGAAGATGATATCTTTTTCCAACATGTTTTCTACTTTGTTTTACACATTCTCCTTGTATTTGTGACCTAATTTATAGACCATTTCTTTATAGGCTTAGCATTTGGGATGAGGTCGATTTTCATTTCTCCCATTTCTCCAACCAAACCTTTTAAAATTTTATAGTGTCATGAAAAAACATCCTAATACTCGTTCAAGAGGTTGACTACTTTTTCCTTTTACCTCTCCGATAAATAATTCCCAATTTAAGTCACTTTTGGTTGGTAGTCATTTTAGATATCAACTATTTATCTCTTCATCCATCCACTTTGGTAGATTCTATTAATCCAATATACCTTTGTGAAGTACCCAACCCCAAAACCAAATCCGGAGGCACCAAATAACCAGGGAAAGGTTGCTTTAAGATAATGCACAGTGGAATAAATTTTATCATGGATAGGAAAACATGCCAAAAGTCAAATAAATAAACATGCATCCTTGTAAATGAAATGTGGAAAACAATGTATACCATCCCCCCCGAGTGCACATGCAAATTCAAGGAAATGCAATCATGAAAGAAATCCTACTTGAACCCATAACTTAACATGTAACTAACATTAGTAACACATCTCTGGGATATCCTAAACATCCAAATAAGCCAAAATAAAATGGAGTTAGATTTTTACATGTGAACATTAACGGATTTTTGTTTCTTGGTTTACTAGTTTTCAGTTTTTCAAGTGATCAATTTTTGGTTTAGGGGTTTCCATATACAACTTTTAAGTTTTATCAAATTAGGTTTAGAAGTAGTTTCTACAACCATATACTATTTACAATAGGTATGAAGGATGCAATGTACATAAGAAGAATCAGAATCTAGAGAATAAGGAAAGAATGCTCGCAAGAAATTAAAGAGAAGCCATTCAACCTGCATCCAAAGGTTAGCATAAAAAGAAATAAACTAAATCAAAGTGCACTCAGCCTCCAAGGGAAAATTAGCTGCATAAAATACATAGTTTTAATATACCATAAGCTTCCATAATATACATATATCCTTTAGTTCTCATAAACAAAGATTATAAGCAAGATTCCAAGTAGAAAACCATCTGATTATGCATCTAATCATTCAACAAATGAGAATCTATTTAAATAGAGTTTACAACAGCCACCAAGAGTGCATTACAAGATATATACATAGAATATAAACACATTAATAAACATAAATCATAGTACTTATCTTATTGAATATCAATTGGATTCAACAAGACAACTTTCTTCCTGGTCGTAGGCACGGTCCAACCAAATATTAATTGGACAGCACACCCCCAAGATGATGCTAGGGAATCCATAGTGATTTTTCACTCAAAAATATAATATCTCAAGAACTCAACCATAGAATCTAGAACTCATACCCTCACCATATAAATTCCTGCTGTCTACCCTACCTAGTGAGTTCATGCTCCCTTCACCCCACAATTCCCTCAAGATATCACCAGTCCCTCAGGATTTCATCACCTCTTTCCAAGATTTATGGGACTCTATGGTAAGTACAAGAAATGGACTGGGTGAACTACTAACGAGTGATAAAATTCTTACCACACTGTAGTTCAACAATCAAACACATAGTCTCAATGCACATAGTTCACTAGCATTCTCACATAATATTTTACACGTAGCTTCTCCCAAAGCATGGATAACATGATATCCCTTTCTCAAGGAGGTGAATCAGGGTTTTTATAGAGAAATGGAAGAAATTCAAGTTCAATAGAGTAATAATGGAGATAATTCAAATTCATGAGGATCAATTCGAATTGTTGGAGAGAAAGGTTAAGTGAGGAGATTCCATTTTCCCGAAATATCAAGGACTTACAACTTTGATGAGTGGAGCCAAGGAGGGAGAAATTGGTCATGGTATGTGAGAGAGGGATTCAATAATTTTTATAATTGAACTGAAGCACAAATATAGGTATCCTATCCCATGAGTAGTGGAGCAATGGCTCCATCTCCAAGTGGGGCCCACCAATTTCCTAAGAGGGTGCACCAATGCAAGTGGAGCAACCAAATATTCATGAGGGAGTTAAAAATCATCAATAAGGTCCAAAAGGGTAAATTTGGATCCATAATCAAGTGTTTAGGTGGTCATAAATTCCAAAGTGAACTATAAACTCCCCATTCCCCCTCACATGTGGAGTCCACAACCCCCCATTCTCGTTAGTTCTCCATGTTGAGCCAGATATTGTATGTATTTACAATGATGTCTAGAGACCATAGTATTGGCACCTAGTTCTAGAATAACAAATCAAATAACAAGTACATATGATAAGGGGATTAATTCATGGGGTATTGCATCTCTCCTCCCTTTAAAACAATACATCGTCCTCGATGCATATTTATAACATACATGCCTTCACAAAATTTCAAAATAGATGAGGTATGCCTCCCTCATAGCATATTACAGCTCCCAAGTAACATCTTTAGGATTGTAATGGGTCCATTGGACCTTTACATTCCTAATCTCTTAATTTCGGAGCAACTTGACTTTTCTACCTGCAATGGCAACTGGTTATACTGGAAAATCCCCTTCTGGTTACACCTGGACAGGAGCTTGCATCTTCCTAGAAAATCCCCTTTATCTTCCTAGATCTGTAACTGACTACATAGATGTTCTGCGTCAACACTCCACCAATTCCTTTCTTACATGCATTTGTGCATGCTATAAAGCTTTCATTGGGATCTGCAATCTTCAGAACTGATGCACTGGTAAGCAATTCCTTGAGTTTCTGGAAGTTGTCTTCACACTTGAAGTCCATTTGAAATTCACACCCTTCTTTCTACAAATATGTGATGGGATGAGATAATTTTGAGAAACCTTCAATGAACCTGTGATAGTATCCTGCTAACCCCTTAAAATATCTTATCTTTGATATGTTCTTTGGTGTTGACCATTCCATTATAACTCTTATATTCTAAGAATCCATTGAGATTCCTTCCTCTGATATGATATGCCCCAAGTAGTGGATTCTACTCTGATATAATGAACACTTACTTAGGTTGGCATATAACCGATGCTATCTAAGTACTTGTATCACCAATATTAGATGCTCCTCATCTTCTTCTTCTGACTTGGAGTAGATGAGGATGTCATCCAAGAACACATTTAAAAACTTATCCAAGTAATTTGTGAAAACTCCATTCATTAGACACATTAATAGTGTTGGTGCATTTATCAATCCAAAAGGTACCACTATAAACTCATAATGTCCATACCATGTTTGAATGTCATCTTATTGATATCTTCATTCTTGATTCTGACTTGGTGATACCCAGATCTCAAATCTATCTTCAAGAATAATTTGGATCCTCTCAGATCATCAAACAAGTAATCAATCCTTGGAAAATGGTACTTGTTTCTGGTTGTTTCTTTGTTCAACTTTATGTAATCTATACAAAGCCTTAGAGTTCCATATTTCTTCTTTATAAACAACACAAGTGCTCCCCAAGGTGACACATTCCACCTTATGTAACCTTTATTCAACAATTCTTATAACTACATCTGCAAATCTTTCAATTCTGGAGTACTCATTATGTAAGGTGGTTTAGATGAAGGTATTGTGTCTGGCACCAAATCGATAGAGAAATCAATGTCTCTCTTAGGAGTCATTCATAGCGTTCTTGAAATATATCTACAAACACTTGTAGCACTAGCTAGTATTGAAGTCTTGGATCTTTTCCTCTATTAGCTCCTCCACATGAGCTACATACAATTGACATCCTTTCCTGAAACACTTCTTTAGCTGCAAAATATGATCTACCTCAAAGATATGGTTCTAGGTATACCTCTTACTATCACTCGATTACATTATTCATCTGAACAAGTATAAGTCTTGTTGTGATAGTCAAGCATGGAATTATGTGTATCCAACCAATCCATCATACTCAATACACCATATGAACCCAAGGGTATGATATTCAAATCTACAAAAGTATTCACACCATTCATGTCCAATGTACACTTCCTTACTCCTTCAGTGGCCTTCCTCTAGGTGCCTATAGCCAACTGCACTAGACTCATAGCTTCAAGCTTACTTGTCTTCAAGTGGCTCTCTCAACTATGTTAGGGGAAATGTAACTAAGGCTAGATCCATATTCAATCAAAATAGCTATATGTACATTAGCAATCTTACTTTCTACTTCAATCATTTAGGACTAATGATCAGCTTGTCTTCCATCCAAGGTTGCATAGATCCTTTGAATACTTCTTCCAACGTCTCAAATAGTTGAGGCTTCTTGAATGTTGTTAAGCATTTCTTTAATGCTTCTCTTAAGTGGACAAAGTAGTGATTCTCCTTACACGCCCAATATTTAACTGGTAGTCTTGATCCTTTATATTCTTCACCTTGGGATCTGCTTTGATCGGGATGTCTTTGTTGATTATTTTTTATGAAAGATGGAGGCTGAAAATATTTCTTCCTATGATCTTTCTTGTCTTTATTTATCTCCTTATAGTTATTTTAATAAGGAAATATGTTCTTTTTTTGGACATACATATGATTTTCCTTCAAAACCACATCTTTAAGGGTCCTTGGTCTATCATATTGGATCATGTCTTTATAGAAATATTGTATACCACTCAAGTATTAGAATTTGAATGCCATTTAGATATTCAAGAAGATAGTTCTAATAATGTTTGCAGAAAAAGAATGGAGAATGAAGATACAAAATGAACAAAACAAACCACATAGGAAACTGACAAGTATTGCTCAGGAAGTTACAGTATCATTCACAATAATAAAATCGGGTGTTACAATAGTTTACATAGGAAAAGAATTCGAATTCATGACATGCAATTTGAATATATCCACTGGATCTGACTATAGCTAACTGACCATCTAACTCATGGTGTCTCAATCAATGTCGGAGTCCAACAGATCAACTCCTAGATGTTCAACAACTCAAACAATTAGTGAAAGCTAGTTAACATAGTGCAACTGAGTGTGGTAGGTGGGAAAAGGCGCCTACTCCACATGCAGTCATGCATTATCCATGTAAAGCTTGCACTAGCTAACTAATTGTGAACTAGGGGGCTAACTGAGACTAACTAGTACTAACTCCAACTAACAGAAGTAGATTGGTGCTAGGACTCCTAGTGGCTCCTAAAATGTAGGGATTGGGCTAGGAGGCGCCCGAATTGATGCATGTACATGTAGTAAGTGGCAGTTAACCTCTAACAGTGTTCCCCACACTCCAGTGACTGGTACATGTGGCCCCATTAGGCCAAGTGGACCCAATGATACTAGTGGACCCAATTAGTTAATTAAGGTTCCTATGATAGGCTAAATAATCTAACAGACAGTATGGTCAAGGGAGGATTAATAATCCTAACACCCCCCCTGAATCCTAACTTGGACAACTGTGGGCCCTGGTAACAAGAAAATAGGTTGGACGAACAGTTTTGGACGCTCTGCATGCACTAGGGTTGGAGTAGCGGCTGTGTTGAGAGAGAACGGTCATGGCGGTGCCTGGGGGAGGGGAGCTCGCCCCCCACCCCCCCCCCTCGATATCAGATGAGGAAGCCTTTCGAAGGCTCCTCAATGGTAGAGGCAAGAAGACCTCTCCTCTGGAGATCCCAAAATTTATCAAGAAGCTGGAGGAAATTCCTGAAATCCCCCTTCCTGAAGAAAAACCAATGAAGATAGCTCTGGCATTGGCTAAGCGAGACCTCGTGGGTTAGTTTATGGGCTTATGGCCCTCTACCAAGTCTACTGATGACTGGATACAGAGAAATTGGAAGCCCAATCTGAAACATGGAGTAACTTGTTACCCTGTTGGGAGAGGGTTCTTTGTGTTTGAATTCATCTCAGAAGAAGATCAGGACTTAATATTTAGAAATGGCCCCTACTTCATGGGGACGTAGGGTCTTTACCTTAACAAATGGACACCTGACTTTGACCCCACGATCGATCTCCCCAAAGAAGTGCCGGTGTGGGTCAGGCTCCCTAATCTCCCGGTGCATTGCTAAGACTTCGACTCACTGCAGAGAATAGGGAACGGAATCAGACATTTCATTGACAAAGCCGATAATAAGAGACAATATACCTGCGCCAGAATTTGTGTTGAAGTGGATCTTGAAGCTGGCCTTCCTGAGGCAGTAAAATTAACAGTTGGATCTCAGACTCATTACCAAAAGTTGGACTACGAGCACCTGCCCTTCAAGTGCAGGAACTGCCAAGAGCACGGCCACTTCCAAAGATATTGTCCCAAACTGACCGCTGGGAAAGAAGATGCTGAAGGATGGCAGAAAGCAAAGAAAGGGAAAACCTCTAACAATGCCAAAAGCAAGGAGAAAATGGCCCAGGAACCTCCAAAGGAAGTCAACTCAAAGCCTATTCCCCAGGAATCTCCTAATGAAGCTCAAACCCCCACAAATGTTCCAAAAGTTGAAGAAGTTCGGAAGCCACAAGCCCCAATCGACCCAATCCCGCAACCTGTTTTCTCCAGTCCATCAAAGGAACAAATTAGTTTGGGCTCAGAAACAGGAGCTGAATCCTCTAAGGAAGGAGATACTGAAGCAAGAAGTGCGTCAGGCACCCCAAACCAACCAAAGTGTGGACAGAAGACTGAGAAGAAGAGAAGGGAAGAGCAGTCCTACAAGGATGTGGTTCAAGGCTCACAGCATACCATTCCAGAAATGATGAATACCAGATCGGGGATGAAGCTAGGAAAGACCCTAAAAGGGGGCCATCCCTCTCAACCAGGTAAATAATGCAATACGTCTCCTGGAACTGCAGAGGACTAGGCAGCTCTCTAAAAGAAGAAGCTATAAGGGATTTAGTAAGAGTAATGAGGCCTGAAGCCCTCCTAATCTAGGAGACGAAATTAGAGGAGGATGCTCTCCTCCGAGCAAGTAACTCATTCTGGAAGAAAGGCCCAGGTAGGGCTGTGAGTGCAAGAGGAGCTTCGGGAGGCTTGGCAACGTTCTAGAACTCTGCAAAGCTCGAACTAGTAGAAGAAGAAGGAACCACTCACTAGTTATTCACCAAACTGCTCCATAAAGAATCCTGTCATCTCGTAAGTCTTTTTAATATGTATGTTCCTGTCTCTTTTGTTGAGAAAAAAGAATGTTGGGATTCCTCAAAACTTTTTATTAACCAGCATAACCCTGAAAATTTAGTAGTGGATGGAGATTTAAATGTAACCCTTTCTCTGGCCGAAAAAAAAGGGGGATCAATAGTCCGGGATCCTGCAAGAGAGTGGGTGGAAGACTTGATGCTGGATTGGGAACTGGAAGATATCATTCTTGACAGTGGAAAGTTCACCTGGTCCAATAAAAGGATAGGACCTGGCCACATAGCTGCCCACCTAGACCGTTTCCTTATTCATTCATCTTTCCTTACCCTTGGACTTATGGCGACCTCCAAGATTCTCCCGCATTATACTTCTGATCATAAACCAATTTCGCTCTCACTTTCTCCTAGGAAAAATTTAGGTCCTATCCCCTTCCGGTTCAGCCCAATTTGGGTAAATAAGGAATGCTTCCTTGACCTTGTGTCTAATTCCTGGAAGGAACCTGTTTATGGATCCCCCTTCTATGTCTGGGAAGGAAAGCTCAAAAGACTCAAAGCTGAACTGAAAGCTTGGGCTAAAGGTCTAAGCTCTCCTACGGCTGAAAGGAAAAGAATTCAGAAGGCCCTGGAATGGCACCAATTGGTCTTGGAAGAGTCCCCAATCACTCCTTCCTTGCTCAATCGGGAAGCTGATCTTCAAAAGAAGTACCACAAAGCTTGTAGAGAAGAGGAAATCTACTGGAGAGTCAAATCAAGGACACTTTGGCTTCAAGATGGAGACAAAAACACTTCTTTCTTTCACAAGCAATCCCAAGCTATAAAAATCTACAACTCCATTAATGAAATTCAAATGCAAGACCATGTCATAAAGGATTTTAGTGGCATTAAGGAGGCAGCCCACTCCTTTTTCAAAAATCTCTATTCTCCCCCGGATCTGGAACTTGTGGACCCAAAATCCTATCCTTTCTCAGAGATTCCAAATTTGATCAATGATGATGACAACCAGCTGTTGAATAGCCCTGTGAGTATTCATGAAATCAAGAAATCCCTCTTCAAAATGGATCCAGACAAAGCTCCTGGGCCGAATGGATTTACAGCCCGGTTCTATATCTCTTGTTGGGACATTATCAAAAAGGACTTTTACAGAATGGTCAAGAAGGCTCAGAACTATACCAAGTTAGGTGGCAGTACCAATTCCTCATTCCTGGCCCTCATTCCAAAAGAAAAAGGTGCTAAGAAATTTAACAGATTTAGGCCTATCTCCCTTTGCAACACAAGATACAAAATCATTACCAAAATAATGGCTAACAGACTCAAAAGAATCCTGCCTAAGTTGATCCCGGAAAATCAAGGTGGGTTTGTGAGAGGAAGACAGATTCTGGATAATATTATTTTAGTCCAAAAAGCCATTCATACCAGCTATAAGAAAAAAGAGAAGGGTATGGTGGTAAAGCTGGACTTGGCCAGTGCCTTTGACAGAGTCAAGCACGATTTCCTTTTTGCAGTCATGAGAAACTTTGGGTTCAGTCAGAAATTCATAGAGTGGGTCAAAGCTTGCATATTAGCCCCTAGGATTGCCCCATTGGTTAATGGTCACCCTACCAACTTTTTCCAAGCCTCAAGAGGATTGAGACAAGGTTGCCCTCTTTCCCCTGTGCTCTTTGTCATCCAAGCCTCCATTCTAAGTTTCCAATTGAACAAAAGTCTCAAAAACAGGCCTCTCTCAAGCATCAGAATCGTCCCAAAGGTCAAGGATGTAAACCACACCCAATTCGATGATGATACTCTCTTATTGGGAGCTTCCAACCTCAATACAGCTAGGAAATTTAAAACAGAACTTGACTTCTACAGAGACAGCTCTGGAAGTGAAATAAACTTCCACAAAAGTAAGATCTATGGCTGGAATTGCTCTCCTCACGAAATGCTGGAGTTATCTTGGATTCTTGAAATGGAAGGCATCACAATCTGGGACACTTTTACCTACCTAGGCATTCCAATCTTTAAAGCTTCCCCTAGAGTTGTCCATTGGCTGCCTCTTCTGGACAAATTAAAAAACAATATCCATGCATGGGGGGCAAATTGGCTCAACAAAGCAGGTAAAGTTATTTTGATGAATTCGATCCTTACCAGTCTTCCAATCTATCAATGCTCAGTTCTTTTAGCTCCCAAAACCATAACAAACAAAATTGATGAGCTGCTCCATCGCTTCCTCTGGGAGGGTGGTCGAAACTGTGAAAAGAGGCTTCACCTAGTGAGCTAGGACAAGGTCATGAAGCCAAAGATGGAGGGGGGCCTTCAAATCAGAGATGTGGCTACCCAAAACCTAACCATGGGTGGCAAAATTCTCTGGAACATGATCACTAGGAAAAGAACTTGGAGCAAGCAAATCCTCCGGAAAAAATACTTCACAGGAGACAAGGAGAGATGTCTTGAAAATCCCACAAAAGTGCAGAAAGGATCCCCGATCTTCTCGCTCTGCAAAAGGGTCCTTCCTTACTTCATTTCAAAGCTCACATGGATTCTGGGAAACGGGGCAAAAATAAGAATCTAGGAAGACTTTATCCTTGGGGATTAGCCTCTCAATGAGTTAAACGACCTGGGAAACATCAAAGCTTGGCTTTTTGCCAAAAACTGCAGCACTCTGTGCGACATTTACTCCTGGAATAACAATGACAAAGAGTCTTGGGAAAGCTGGAACCTAGGAGATTATCTGGACGAGCTCAAGGAGGAAGCTTCGAAGCTGTTGGAATTCCTTCAAGGGAAGTCGCCCATTAGTGCCAAATCCAAAGATAAACAGGGTTGGGGTTCAGGATCAGGGAAATACACAGCAGTTGTTGGCTACGCTACTATATTGGAGCTGCCTTGGGTCCCTCCTAATCCTGCCCCGTGGAAAGCTCTCTGGAACTTCCTGTCAATTCCAAAAGTAGACATTTTCATATGGACTCTGCTTCACAACAGCATATTGACTAGTGAAAATCTAAAGAGGAAAGGCTGGGAAGGGCCCTCTCGCTGCCCTCTGTGTAACCGAGCTAAAGAAACTGTCGAGCATCTTTTCATCACCTGCGACTTCACTAAATAAGTATGGAGGCTTATTTTAGGAACCATCGTTGTCAGACTACCAAACTCAGTAATGGAGATTATAAGCCGCTAGAACTCCCTTTCTCCTTTCAATCTGAGCAAGAAAAATCTCCTCAAGCTCACGTGGATGTGGACCCCTAAATTTATGTGTTGGAAGATCTGGTTGGAGAGGAACAACAGAATTTTTAAGGAGGAAAGCAGGCTCCCTCCTCAATTCACTATTAAAGCTCAGACCATGCTATCAAAAGCTTTAAATGCTAAGCCTTTCATCAGAAATTCGACTACCCTCTCTGCTAAAGAAGATCGCTGGCTTAAGGAGTTCAATCCGAACCAACAAAGCATTGAAGCCATCAAACCTCCTCAAAAGACAAATTGGGAAATCAGGTTGGATGATCAGGATTTCAGTAAGTGGAGGTCAACCCTCAATGAATGGTGCCTTTTCTTTGACGGGGCCTCGAAAGGGAATCCCGGTCAAGCTAGAGGAGGAGGCATCATCTTTGAGCCCTCTAGCAAAATCCACTTGTCCTATGCATGGGGCCTAGGATACGCCTCCAACAATCAAGCTGAGTACCTGGCGTTATGGCAAGGGCTAAACCAAGCAAGGAAGCTGAACATCCAGAAGCTTACTATCTTTGGTGACTCCAGACTGATTGTTAAAGTTTTACACACTAAGAAGGTACCAACGGATATTAACCTTGCCCAAACGTATAGGAAAGTCCTTCTCCTTCTATCGCACTTCAGAAATTATAAGGCTCATCATGTTCTAAGGAATCTAAACAGTCTAGCGGATGTTGAGGCCAACCGTGGTACTCTTCTGAACAAGAGCCAGCTAATTATCAATGGAGAAAGTTCAAATTTCTCGCTTCCCTAAGACTAAGGATGCACTAGGCTGTTTCATCACGTGGGAAACTCAACAGCAATTGAAGAAACCAGAAATGATACATCCCAGCACAGTTTTTGCCATGTGTGTTAAGCTGGAGATGAATCTCAGCATAGTATATTCGAACACCCAAGAAACTGATATATTGCAGCCTTGAACAGGAAACCATGAGTGGTAAAATCAGCTCCAAGTGTAGGAGCAAGTGTCCATGCGGATAAAGAATGTCTTCCTCTTTACTAGTTCTGTGAGGAGATGAGCATGTGACCAAAGGTAGAGAAGCCCTGGGACTGTGGAGAGAGAATGCTTGAGATCCATAATCTGATATATCTTCAAAGTATCCATTAATTTACAAAATCTAATATCATCAATCTCACAAGATAAAACTAACATTGAATCCTCGGCAGCAAAATTGAAGGAGACTTGCAGTGCTTGATTTGTCACACCAAAATTGATGAAACATGTTACAAGCAATACTATAAGCTCTTGAATCTTCAAACCTGAAACACATATTATCAGATCAGAAAACAAATCAGATCCAAAAAATTTCATATCAGATCCAAAACTGTGAAGTGAAATCAAATCCCCAGCAGCAATTTTAAAGGAGACTTTCGTTACTTGATTTGTCACACCAAAATTGATGAAACCAACTACAAACAATACTGAAAGCTCATGAACCTGAAATATTGAACCAAGTAATATCAGATAAGATCTAAATAAGATCATATCATACCCAAATAATTCCATATCAGATCCAAAAGTGTTGAATGAAATCAAATCCCCGGCAGCAATTTTGAAGGAGACTTGCAGTACTTGTTTCTTCACACCAAAATTGATGAGAACAGCTACAAGAAGTACTAAAGGCTCATGAACCTAAAATATTGAACAAAGTAATATTAGATTAGATCCAAATAATATCATATCATATCCAATAAATTTCATATCATATCCAAGAGTTTGCTCCAACGAGATGGTAGATGCTCAATTTTCTCCTTCTTCAAAATTATGAATATTGGTGCATGCAATCATGTAGAAATTTGTTGGAAGCTCAAGATAAATGAGAGTGAATGGATCACTCCTACAACCTTAAATTATTTTCAAAATATCCAAATATTTACAAAATATAATATCAGCAAACTCATGAGAGAAAACTGACATCAAATCCCCAGCAGAACTTTTGAAAGAGATTTTTGGTACTTGTTTCTTCACACCAAAATTGATGAGAACAGCTACAAGCGGTACTAAAAGCTATTGAACCCTAGATCCAAGTAATATCAGATCAGATCCAATAAAGTCCATATCAGATCCAACAGTGTGCTCCACTGAGCTAGTAGATGCACAATTTTCTCCTTCTTCAAAACCTTTGGAAGAGATTTTTGGTACTTGTTTCTTCACACCAAAATTGATGAGAATGGCTACAAGCGGTACTGAAATATCTTGAACCCTATAAACAAGAAATATCATATCATATCCAAATAAGATCATATCAGATCCAATAAATTCCATATTATATCCAAGAGTGTGCTCCACCAAGATGGTAGATGCACAGTTTCCCCCTTCTTTAAAACCCTGAGTATCGGTGCATGCAATCATGTAGGAATTTGTTGGAAGCTCTAGATAAATGAGAGTAAATGGATCACTCCTAAAATATGATATTATTTCCAAAATATCCAAATAATTACTTATCTGCACACTAGAAACATCATTAGAGACAGAGAAATCAAATTCCTCACCCTTTCCTGGAGAAATCACTGGTAAACTATACACAGAATTTATAATAGAAGAATCACTGGAGAATTTTTGCATAGAATGGAAGGAGAGATTTTCTTCAACAAAAGAGATTCAAATGTCTTCTTCTAGATCATCCATGCGAGGAGATGAGATATCATATATCTCATACACTTCTAGAGCAGCAAGAGAAGGAGTCACTCCAAGGAGACTTTCTTCGGCTCGAAATGATTTTGAGGAAGATTCTACTTCTTCTTCTTCTTGAACAACTTCGTCAGAGAGAGTAGAGACCAAGACTTTGGAGTAAAGAATAATTGTGGTTCTAAATGTGACCCCCATATTGCTATAACAATCCTCATTATGCTTCCCAAAGATTCTATCAAGTTCTATCCAAAGATCCTTTGGGTATTCTACAAACTCAATAAGGTCTATAAGCAAGCTTCGAGAAAAAGTCCCACATATTGCTCCATAAGCTCTATCACTATAATTTAGTTATACTTTCTCATATTCATAAGACTCTTTACCAAGTCCCATAAATACCTCATAGAGACCTTGTCTCTTTAGAGATGCAATCATCTTCGACTTCCTTTATGAATATCTTATGGATGGAGTAAGAAGAGGAACTGATAATATCGAATCCATATGAAGTTGAACCTACAAAATATCACTACAAAACTAAAAATATCTGAAGTGTTAGAATCATGCTTTTCCTCTCAACATGAACATATTTTCAGGGTTTGTTACGCCCTCTCTAATGTTCTAAATAAATTCAGATCTGGCAAATTTTCATTGGGGACTTCTGTGGAAAACTAGGTGCTTCTGATGTTCAATGGAGAGAAACAAACATGAAACCTACCTGAGAAGGCTCTGATACCATATTAGAATTTGAATTCCATATAGATCTTCAAGCAGATAGTTCTAATAATGTTTGCAGCAAAAAAATGGAGAATGGAGATACAAAGTGAACAAAACAAACCACACAGGAAACAGACAAGTATTGCTCAATAATTTACAGTATCATTCTCAATAATAAAATCTGGTGTTACAAAATTTTACATAGGAAAAGAATTCAAATGAATGACATGCAGTTCGAATCTATCCACTGGATCTAACTGTATCTAACTGACCATCTAACTCATGGTGTCTCAATCAATGTCAGAGTCCAACAGATCAACTCCCAGATGTCCAACAACTCAAACAATCAGTGACAACTAGTGAACTCAGTGCAACTGAGTGTGGTAGGTGGGTAAAGGATCCTACTCCAAATGCAACCATGCATTATCCATGCAAAGCGTGTGCTAGCTAACTGAAAGCAACTGGGGGCTAACTGAGACTAACTAGTACTAACTCCAACTAACTAAAGTAGGTTGGTGATGGGACTCCCAGTGGCTCCTAAAATGTAGGGATTGGTTTAAGAGGTGCCCAAACTGATGCATGCACATGCAGTAAGTGGCAGTTAACCTCTAAGAGTGTTCTCCACGCTCCAGTGACTAGTACATGTGGCCCCACTAGGCCAAGTGGACCCAATGATACTAGTGGACCCAATTAATTAATTAAGGTTCCTAAGTTAGGATAAATAATCTAATAAACAGTATGGTCAAGGGAGGATTAATAATCCTAACATCAAGAACCTATGAATCTTCACATTTTCATCCTTCACAAAATTGATATGATTTAGAAGCTCTAGGAACCTTTTCTCATAGGCTTCCATGGTCATGTTTCCCAACTTGAGTTCAAAAAAGTCCTCCATCTTCATGTCATAGTAATGTTATGAGAGATATTCTTTTTAGAAGTAATTCTTGAACCTTTCCCATGATATTTTGTCTTCATCAATGTCCTTCAGCTTGACCAACTAATCCCACTAGATAGATGCTTTACCTTGAAAAAGGTAGATGGCTACCCTTGCTTCCATATTCGATGTATATTGGTGCAACTGGAAGAACTTCCTAAGTCCCAACTAAGCTTTAGCATCATGTCTTTGCTTTTTTCTCCATCAAAGGTAAGAGGCTTGATTCTTCTTAATTCTCCAGTCACTTCATTTCATGCAAATCTCTTCTTCTTATATCTAACTAGGGAACTTTCAGGACTACTTTCTGATTTTCTTGACAAATATCTTTCCCTGTTTACTGCAAAAGGCATGTGATGAGGTATTCATGAAGAATATCAAGACCTATCACGATATTTCCTTAGTGCTTTGTCTCTTGGTGTAGTTATTTTCAATTGTTTCAGATCAACCATGGTTTGTTCTTGCATATGATTCTTTTTTCATTGTCTTCTCAACATTTTCTTATTGAGTTCTCCAAACTTAAGGATCCGATGCTTCTCTTGTGTCCATTTGTGCTTACTTCTCTTGGCCCAAGAAAATCCTCTGCAGATATGTATAGATTATTTTCATCTTCAAAATCCATCTCTCAACTCTTGTATCTCGCTCTTTACTGCACTTATTGAGTCTACTTCTTGATTCACTAACTGACACTGAAATTTGCAATGTCTTCACTGTTAAGCATTGTTAGGGTACTATACATTTGAAATAATGTGATATCAAAGTAATTGAAATGAGGAGTAACCAAATTGATATTGAAATTGTAAATGTAACTTTGTAAGAATAACAAATCGAAACTAAAATCGTAATCGCAATATGGAAATAAACAAATTGAAATTGTATTTTCAGTCGTAATTGAATCTGCAATTATACTAGTAAAATTGTGACCATAATGCAATGGTAAAAAGGGATCGCAGATCAATAACAATAAACAATAAACAAGATGCAGATATTAAAACACATTACAAGAGAGAGACGGATATAACGTGGTTCACCCAAGATGGGCTACGTCCACATAGAAATTTCCAGCCCTTTATTATTATGCCATCCAACAAAATGAAGGGTATACAACCTACAACAACCCCGTTGCACTTCCTCTTCACTCTCTCACAGTCTCTGTCACACAATCAGAGAGATTTTTTTACAATGCTACAATACAATATGATGTCGTATTACAATGCCTTCCTTTTTATAAAGGGGATACCATGGGAAAATACCACAAGTTTCCCAAAACCATGGGCCCGTAAATCACCCATTATTAACCAAGTCATGAATCTGAAATTACAACATTTTACAAGGCATTTTTTCCCTAAATTGTCGCTAAGAGGGCGTTGCCCTTGAACCCTTGTCGAGGGGGGGCTCCCAAAATAGTCGTTTCCCCCATGGACCCCCCTGACAACTATAGTGTGGGGGGGATCCCCCCCACACCCGTTAAGCGTTGGGATCCAAACATGGCTGAAATAACATCTCTGGATCAAGAAGATTGGGCTTCATAACCAACAAAACACTATTATGGGACTATACACTTGAAATAATATAATATCAAAGTAACTGAAATGAGGAGTAACCAAATTGATACTGAAATTGTGAATGTAACTTTGTAAGAATAACAAATTGAAACTAAAATTGTAATTGAAATAAGGAAATAAACAAATTGAAATTGCATATGTAATAAAATAATTGAAATTGTACTTGTAGTCATAATCAAAATTGCAATTGTACTAGTAAAATTGCAACCGTAAATGTAATGGTAATTGTAGAATTGGAAAATTGTAATTGTAACCTTAATTGTAAAATTACAACTGTAATGCAATTGTAGAATCATAGAATTGTAATTAAAATTGTAGTTGTAACTACACTTTGTAAAATTGCAAATGTAAATGCAATTCTAATTGTGAGATTGTCAAATTGCAAGGTTGTAAAAATCATAAAACTATAAGGTTGTAAGATTGTAATAATTGTGAAATTGTAAAATCTAAAGAAAAAAAATAGTAACTAGGATTCTAATCGTAAAATTATAATTATAACATAGACTATAACTTGTAATTGTAACCTCATCCTTATAAACTTAATCTCTTAACATAATAATGCATAAATATAGAGTTCAAAATATCATGGAAAGCCCAAGGGTCTCTATGTTGGAATCTAAGCCGTTGATGCCACTCTGTGAAGTCCCTAAACCCAAAACCAAGTCTGAATGCACCAAATAACCCAGGGAAAGGATGGTTTAAGGAAATGCACAATGGAAAAAATTTTACTATGGATAGGCCATCATGCCAAAATTCAACTAAATAAACATGTATCCTTATAAATGAAATGTGGAAGACAATGTATACCCCCCCCCCCCCCCGCGATGCACATGCAAATGAAAGGAAATGCAATCATGAAAGCAATCCTGCTTGAACCAATAATTTAACATTCAACCAACATTATTAAGACATATATAGGATTTCATGGACAACCAAATAAACCAAAATAAAACAGAGTTAGAGTTTGACATGTGAACATTAATAGATTTTTGTTTCTCAATTTACTAGTTTTCAGTTTTGCAACTGTAATCGTTTTCGGTTTAGGGGATACCATCTACAGTCATTAAGTGCTTATAGAAACATATTTAGAAGTATTTTCTAAATCCATGTACTCTTTATAACATGTGTGAAGGCTTCCATGTATAGAAGAAGAATCAGAATTTAGAGAAGAAGGAAAGAATGCTCGCAAGAAACTGAAGAGAAGCCATTCACCATGCATCCAAAGGATAGCATAAAAAGCCATAAACTAAATCAAAGTTCACTCAAAATCCAAGAGAAAATTAGCTACATAAAATATATAGTTTTAACAGAGCATAATCTTCCATAACATATATATATCCTTTAGTTCTCATAAACAAAGATCACAAGCAAGATTCCAAGTAGAAAACCTTTCGATCATGCATCGGATCATTAGACAAATGAGAATCCATTTAAGTAGAGTTTACAACAGCCACCAAGGGTGAATTAATATATGTATTCATAGCATATAAACACATGAATAAATATAAAATGGAGTACTTATCTTATTGAAGAGCAATTAGCTTCAACGGGACAACTTTCCTCCCAGCCATAGGCACAATCCAACCAAATCTTACTTGGACAAGCCACCCCCGAGCTAAGTCCAAGGAATCCAAAGTGATGGTGCAATAAAAATTAAAATAGCTTAATAAATCAACCATATAATCCACAAATAATTCCCTCTCCATCTACTTTATTTCTGTCTAGCCTACCTGGTGAGATGAGACTCCCTTCACTTCGCAATTCCCTTAGGATATCATGAGTCCCTCGGGATTTCATCACCTCTTTACAATATTTATAGGACTTTGTGGTAAGGAAAATCAATGGATTGGAGGAACTATTGATTAGTTAGCAAAGTATTACCATGCTTTGGTTCAACAATCAAACACATAGCCTCAATGCGCATAGTTCACTAGCATTCAACACAGCATAGTTTACACGTACCTTCTCTCAAAGCATGGATAGTATGATAGCCCTTTCTCAAGGAGGTGAAGCATGGTTTTTATAGATAAATGGATAAAATTAATGTTGAATAGAGTAATAATGGATAGAATTCGAATTTAGGAGGAGAAATTCAAATTGTTGGAGAGAAAGGCTAAGTGAGGAGATTCCATTTTCCTAAAATAACAAGGAGTTACAACTTTGATGAGTGGGGCCAAGGGTGGATAAATTGATCATGGGAGGTGAGATATGGAGTAAATTAGGTGTCATAAATTACCTAAATCACAAAAATAGGTGTCCTCTCCCTTGAGTAGTGGAGCAAGGGTGCCATCTCCAAGTGGGGCCCACCAATCTCCCAAGAGGGCACACTAGTGCAAGTGGATCAAGCAAATTTTCATGAAGGAGTTACAAATATTCAATATGGTATGAAAGGGTAAATTTTCCTCCATCATCAAGTGTTTAGGTGGTAATAAAGTCTAGAGTGCACTATAAAGTCCCCATTTCCCCCACATTTTCCCTCACTCGTGGAGTCCATGGCCCCCCATTCTCATTAGTTTTCCATGTTGAGTGGTATATTTTATTTATTTACAATGATGTATAGAGATCATAGTATCGGCACCTAGTGCCATAATAACAAAGCAAATAACATGTACATACGATAAAGACCTTAACTCACATGATATTACATCCTTTCACATTCCTTAATTTTATTATATGTATGTGGGAAGTTGATCTTATATACCTCCTAGTTTTTTGAACTTAACATGTTTTAATAATTTTAAAACAAATTTTTATTTTTTTATCACCTCAGGGTGATCCCCTCTCCATATGAAGCATTTTCCATGAAAATTTTCATTTTCCATCTCAACTCTCCATGTTATTTGATTGTATTTATTTTGGCATGATACATTGTCACAAGTTGGGGTCGATCCCATGTTGATCTTCAAATTTCCTTTCTCTTCGCCATTTTGTTAATTGGTCACACTATGAAGTCTTGGATTTCCTGTACTACATTTTGTAGGTCAACTTCCATTGAGAGGAATTAAAAAATTTATATAAAATTTTCTTTAAAAGTTTTCCAACTCCATGTATTTCCATTGGCTTCTTCAAATTTGTACCACTTGTAAGATAGATCTTTCAATGCATTTAGGAATGTATGTGGCCAAACTCTCTCATATTTGTATCTTATTTGTCTCCATTCTTTTTTGAATGGTTGAAAGTGTGTTTTTGGGTCAAATCCTAGTTTAAACTTTGTTATGCTTGCAATGGATGTCAATTTCCTCCCTTCAATCCTTTAAATGAAATATGCCATTTTTACAGTCCAAGTCTATAGTCAACGGCAACTCAACTTGTCCCATAAATAATTATACCAAACTCTATAGTTGACACTACTTTTTTACCTTGTTAATACTTCCTCCATATTAAGTGTGACAAGTGAGTCTCATTTGTTGAATCACAATGGGGTGAATATGGTCATCTCTAATTCCATAGATATATATCCAATAAATATTGGATGCTAGCTGATTTTTTTCTCATATACTTTGTGCACTGCTTTTATTGTAAAACAAGATCTAAATTTCTTCTTTTGTATGCATTCAATTTTCCAACATCTCTTGCCTTCAAATCATAATTTTTTATTTGTCATTCATCTAATTCAACATTGCAATTCCATATAATAGACAAAGTAATCTAAATTGTAATTATTCCCTGGTGTTGGGATGAAGATTGTTTTATTTCCCTTATATTACGTGGTAAAGTTTTTTTGTCATTTTTTACATCGAAAGGATCATACTAGGGATTACCTTATTTAGGATCAAGAGGTAGAATGATCCTCCTACAATTCCCTCTCCTTTTCTAAGGAAATTGTTGTCTTGATTCTTCGACCCCATGGTCTCTCAACTAGACCCATGTAAATTGTATTACCATCGACTAGGTTGATAACTTCAAAGTTGAACACGGTCAGTATCCCCGTAATAGTCATTTTCATATCTTTCAACAAGTAAATATGTTTGATGAATTTTAAGAAACTCATTGACCTAACAAGGTTAGGTCTGCCTATTTTAACCCATGTTTCTTGGTAGTATATTCAGTTGTAATTCAAAGTTGAGTATTACCCAAGGAATAGGGGATCCTTTAATATCCATTTAGACTTGTAGGTCATAGTTGTCAAGATCCCTTTCATCCTGGTTCAATTGGCATATGTTTTTTATTGTTTTTTTTCTTCTTTGTTATCTTTATGTGTGTTCAATATTTCAAGTCATTCAGTAATTAATTATTCCTTCTTTAGGAGTTTAAATAATTCACTGTAACATACATGTTACCCTCAATAACCATTTGTGGGAAGTAGGGGTAAGAAAATTCTTTTTAAAACTAATGGGGATAACTATACCATTCCCGATCACATATGAAGTATAAATATCCACAACTATACCATGCTTCTCGACTAACAACCTAAGGTATTAGTCTCACTTTAATAATGCTAACTTGTTAAGGTATGACTTCCAATATACTAACATTATTATTCATTAATTAAGTTGCATAAGGAGTTCAATCAATATTCTTAACTCTTGTCAAGTCCTACTAGCATGGTTGGTATTTGAGGGGTTTCGTTTGTTAGGAAATACATGGTTTGAAACTCGGTGTAGGTGGGAGCAGACACCCAAAAAATATATCCATGCTAAGGGTTGGTGTGGTTTTTATGGTTGAGATGCCCTCAGGTCATGGTTTCTTAGACCAAATGCCAAGGCCTGCAAGTTAGAGACTTTCAAGCAAACAAACAAAAAAATCTTAACGCTTATATGCATATGAATAGTCTACCCTATAAGAAAGACATCATTTAACAACTTACATATAGAGAGCAAGAAATTAAATATACTCATAGCCAACCATGTCTTCTATTATACTAAACATACAACATATTTAGTCAAACAATAATCAAATCAAGGTTATAACAATCATTGAAGCCTATGCTTTCATTTAATTGCATGTGCAACCAATGTGATGATCAGAACATCTATTATAGAATTTGCATGTTGACATGTCATTTATCCATTGATGACAAGACCATGGATGCTAGCAAATGCAAATCACCGACCTTTTATTTTAAACGTCAAATCTTTTTTATGTATAAATAAGCACATAAAGTTTATTCAAAATCAGTTGTCAATGATTTATTTTCACACCCCAAGAATAATGTTAAACGAAGATTCTGGCCAGCCATTCCTAGCCAAACAATATATACATATGCTGCAATCTTTAAATTTTTAAGTAGAAAACATATTATTAATTATAAATTTCACATAATCAGATAAATCCTCCATGGCATATTCCCTCACATTCCAAGTATGCTACTTGATTTTAAGCTCATTTTTAAATATAAAGGCTAGTTACACAACCAAGACTTATCATAACAATTGTATGAACAACCAAATACATTCTAGCATGGTCTAAATCTTCTAGATATCTACTCATTCATATAAAAGTTTTTCTATGTCATCATAAAGCCTAACACTACCTCAACCCAACAATTAACTAATGTAAGCAATATTTCAAGCTTGTAATATTCCTTATGCATTACATTCATTTTATTTATAGTTATTTAACTATAGAACCAGCACCTTGACAATGACACTAACATCATATGTCTATGAGTATTTTAACGAGACATGAATGAGTAATTAGCAAAACGTTGAATAGAGAGCATTTATTCATCTCTAATTAATTAAAATAATCGAACAACATAAATGTAATATGTAATAAATACGTATCTTGAATAAGTTGTCTTGCCAACTGAAAGTGCAAGTGCAACATTCCTTCCCAACCATAGAGCTCGTCTCTGGCCCATGGAGAACACGTCTCATTGAATGTAGCAAATGTAGCAAATAGAGTTGAGAAAAAAGATTGGATCTTGGCTCTCACACAAAGTGCGGATCGGATCTCCACAATTATATCAAATAAAACAAAGTGAAACTATTAGAGCTTAGCTCTCACACAGAGCATGGATCTCCACACAAATAGAACAAGTGAAATAATTAAAACTCGGCTCTCAAACATACCACAACTCTCCATGATTTTATCAAATAAAACAAATGAAATGGTTAAAGTTTGGCTCTCACATAGAGAATGGCTCTCCACATTTATATTAGAACAAATGAAACGATTAGATCTCGACTCTCACATAGACCATGACTGTCCACGATTATATCAAATGAAAAAATGAAATTATAATTAGATTTCAGATCTCACATAGAGTACGGCTCTCCACACCAAATATATCAAACAAAACAAATGAAATGGTTAGAACCTAGCTCTCGCATAGAGCATGACTCTCCTCAATTATATAAAATGGTGCTTGGATTTCACACAGAGCACAACTTTCCATGATTATATCAAATAGAACAAATGAAATGGTTAGAGCTCGACTCTCACGTAGAGCATGACTCTTCCTAATTTACCGACGCATAAATCAAGATATATAAATACCACTAGAGTGACTCGATTCTCACAGTGGAAAACACATTCAATATATTAATATTGATGTATATATAAGGATTTACTGTAGGGGTTCTTACTGTAAGGGTCGATCCTCCTCTTGTTGTAGATGAGAAATAGAAAGGTGGGTTGAACCTCAAACATAGGACATCCTTTTTTTTTGCAGATTCACAATGTAAACAATGGGTTGATCCTCTTATGGAGGTCACCCTTTTTATTTGTATAAGTAATCATCAAACAGTGAAATAGGGGGTTGTCCTCTTCATAGAGGTTTCCCTTCATCTCAAGGTCACCCCTCCTCTTTTCAATGTAGAAGTATATTATATTATAAACACATAGATTTTTAAAATAAAGATCACGAGGTTCAACTCTCCTCAGAGAGATCGACCCTCACTTTTATAGAAGATTTTATCTTCTGTCAACATCGAACTCTCCCTCCAAGGAGTCGACCCTCTCCTTTTAACTACCTGTGAAAAGCCTAACTAACAATCACTGGTAGAAAAAGTGAAATATATGACAAAAAAATTACTAAAAATTGCACATAAATTAATAAGTTTGGTCACGTGATTCTTAGTCATTTATTGCCAGTCATTTATTGCCAATCATTTATAACGCGACTAAATACATGACTAAAAAAATTTAGTCATTTATTGCTTGTTCTTATTGGTCAGTTTGGTAGTATATTTAGTCGTTGTTTTAACCATTGATTGTTGTTAATTGGTCATTTATTTAGCCATTGATTGTTGTTAACTGGTCATTTAATTAATCGTAAAAGTCATTTATTGTCGTCACAAGTAGTATATTTAGTCATTTTAGTCTTTAATTGATGTCAACTTGTGGTATATTTAGTCACTTTTGTTTACTAATTTTTGTCCATTGGTAGTATATTTCAAGGTTACTTGGGAGCGGGAAGCGAAATTTGTAGAAGCTTCCGGTTTGAAAGTGTTTAGGAAGCGTTTTTTATATAATATATATTTTTAATATATTTTGATGCATGTATGCCAACAAATGCTTGTAGAATGTTGAATTAGTCATGGAAAGCATAAAAACATGAAATAAACCATAACATGATCAATCATAATACCATATAACATCATTTGTCAACCATCAATGATTCAATCAATTAGCATATACTAGTGACTTCATCAAACATAGCTCCATTATCCATAACATCGAGTTATCAACCTTACAGCTTCAGAGTTCAACTTCAAACTTCAAACTTGAATTGCCATGTAATGTTCACAAAATATACCATAATAAATATAAAAGAGTCAATGACTCAAGTTCTTGAATCTCAACAATGCAGAAACTTGAAAGTACTGTAAATAAGAAAAGACAAGAAAAGTAGATTTTATGGATGTTTCCTCTTGCCACGGGAAATATCTAATTTCTTTTGTCGTTGTCTATGTTCATGAAAAAATGGAGCAGGATTTTCATCCCTAGTAGCCACCAATGTTGAGCGGCTTGAGCCATGTCCAAGACTTGATCCTGCATGACCGCCCCCCCCCCCCCTCACCGATGCAGGTGGGGGTTGTGAAGTTGAACCTAGGGGCAAAGGAGATGGTGGCATTGTTGTTGTTGCTACTGTTGCATGGTCATCCTCATCGCCCAAAATCTCTTCCTCCAAGCACTCTAAAGTTAAGGCTCCATCCTGTTGATGTATTTGTAACTTTGAAATGTATTCACTTGTATATTTTACCTCGATGTTTATTCTGGCAAGTATCTGTAATGTAATTGAGTCATGTCATGCCCCGATGTTCCTATCGGGAGATTCAATAATGTAAACAAGTCATTTAAAGTCATAGAGGGTAACCCTCCTTATTAATCAAGGGTCAAAGTCCCCGCAGTTGTGGGGCCCTAGGGATATTAGACTGTCATAGAAAAGTTGACCCTAGTGAGTTATTCTCAAGTTGAGAATTAGTATAAATAGAGAGTGAGCCTCTAAATTTATCACACATTCACTCACACTCAGTTGTAGCGCATGACTGAGAAAGAAAGAAGAAGCTGGGACAAGAGAGAGAGACTACTACTGTCGAGAGATCATCTTACTGTTTTTTGGGTTTTACTTTTGGTGTTGATTCTATCTCTAAGGAAGTTGTGGGGTTTTCTCCTTTATGGTTTCCCCGAGGAAAATCTTTGTGTCTATTGTCTCTTGTGTTTAATTGTTGTGCTTGTTATTCTCTCAGTTAAAGATCCTAAGATAATGCTAGCTTGAATGATAAAAATCTAACATGGTATTAGATCTAACCTGAGAAGAAGACATTGTGTAGCTGCGGAAACTAGGGCTTCCTACTTTTTGGATCTCTCTCCACATATTTTCAACAAAAGAAGGTGTTGCAGCTGCAACAAATTCCAAAAATTCCAAAAAAAATTAGGATCCTCCTTTTGCTTGGATTAGTTCGATTTTCTTCGTTGAGTTGGTCTAATAATGATTTCTCAAGATGATTAAATTGATTTACCACTTGTTTGGTTTCTCCTTTTAGCACTTGAAGTAATCCACTGTATGGTCAAGCTTTCTCGCTGCCTTTGAATGCATTTGAAGCATGTCTGAATAGGAAGTTATTTGGTTTGGTTTTCCGCCGTTGCGGGCGGATCTGTGGTTTGGTTTTCCGCCGTTGCAGATGGATAATTGGTTGTCTTTGATTTTCCTTCTGACCTGTTGGTTTTCTCATCGGTCGATCTTTTGGTTTCCATCGGAGGAATTTGTCATTTCTATCTCCGCCGTTGCGGACGACAAACCACTTCCTCTCCCGATCATTGCTTAACTGTTTCGTTTCCCGCTCGGCTGACTTTTGGGTTTTACATCAAAGCTGTTTATATTTTCTTTCTCCGCTGTTGCAGAAGGTGTTTGATGTTAGCTTCCACCGTTGCGGATGGACATTCGGTTGTTGGACTTCGACTTTCTTTCCAATTTATTCATTTTTACCTCGACTGAATCTTGGTTTTGCATCGAAACTTGTATCGTTTCTTTCTTCCGCCATTGCGGAAGGAAACTGCTTCCTCTTCCGATCAGTCCTTTAACGTTCGTAAGTCCTGAGCTTTCGCCGTTGCGGCTGCGGAAAGTTTTTTTTTTGCTCCGTTTCATAAGCCATTTTGGCTCCGACGTTGCGGAAGGCTACACGCTTTACTCTCCCGCCATTGCAGATAAAAGAAAGATTAACCTTGCCGATCCCTAGTGGTTTCTCTTCCAATTTAAGCGTTGTATGATGGGGCGCGATACCCTTTTGATATCCGCTGTTGTGGCCGCGGTTCTGCTTTCGATTCCGATGTTAGAAGCCTGGCGCATGGTATTTGTCACCCGATTATATCCACTGTTGCGGATGGATCTAGGGTCTGGTCTTCCGCCGTTGCGGAAAGAGATTCACTTTCGGCTGCCGATCCAAATGTCTCCGACGTCCGACTTTTTAAATTTTTTTCCCCGCCGCGAGAGTTGACCGTATGTATATATATGAGGTAGTGGGGGCATGTTGGATTATTCTATTGGTATTTTCAACTGCCGTGCTCTGTCGCCATCGTGCTATCGATCGCTCGAGCTTGTTCGGACCCCATCGCCGGTACCCACGTCCAGGTGGCAACTGTGGAAGCCCGATTGTCTTCGTCCTGCCTTACACGCCGGTTACACATCAGTGCCAGGTAGGCCCGTTGTTGCCCTACCCTGTTCCGTTCGAAGCATTGGATTGATGTTTGTTGCGGTTAGGTTTGTCGTGACTATTTCTCTTCCCCCGTGATTGCACCTATATATTGAAGAGTTTTGGGGGTCTTACTGTTCGCGGTCGAGGGAGATGCTTTTAACCCATGGAGTAGTTTTGCCCGCGACCTTTCGCAGCCTTGCGCATAGTAAAAGGGTTTGGTGTAGATGGTCGTTACGTCGTCTGCACCAAACTGCCCCGGGCAATGATGATTTTAGTAGGGGAGAGTTTTTGTTGGTTTTTCTGTGGCATTTGGTAGTTTTCCCCTTCTTGTGTGGATTTCATATTACCCGCACTTTCGAATAGCAAGCGTTTCCCCGTGGCATTTCGCGCATCGATTGGTTTTTGTTTTGAATCCGAGCCGGAGAGGGAAGGGATGTGCCATTGCATTTAGGCTGTTGACCATTAGATTGCATGGGAAGTCCGTTTGAAAGTGCCATTGAAAAGGATTGCAGGGGTTTTTGTCCCTTGTTTGTCCGGCGCAGCGAAATAACAATGGCGCCCGTAGAACAGTGGGAGTTTTCCTCATGTAGTATAGATGTTTCCCCGCTCGATTATATGGTTAGAAGTGTTTAATAGCCTACAGCAGTGGTAGATTGCATATTCTACTGTATATGACTGTATTTTCCTCATGCTAAACATAAACTAAGTCGTTGCACATTGGGTTTTAATAGTTTTGTAGTTAGGTCATTTCAGGCTATACATGCATATATTTGCTTCATTGACTGATTGCTGTCATGTTAAAACATAGAAGAAATGATACACTGCCCATTGATGTAAACAAGTTTGTCACTCAGCCAAAATGGCTTCATGTTACAATTTTGTGGAAGGAAGAGCTCACCATGTCAAAGAGAAAAAAGAAAAAGGCCCCTGTGGTCGAGGAGGAGCCAGAAGTAGAAGTCGTCACTAAGACAGAATACATATACGAAGACATGAAGTGCATTTCCGGCATTGAACCTGAATACCAGTGGGGGGAAATCTATAGACTGATCACACGAAGAGAGGTTCCTGACATGGGCTTAGAAGAAGAGTCCATATATGCCAACATAGAAAATTATTCCCTGATGAAGATCGCCACCAGACCAGAGCTGTTCCCGTGCTCTGAAGTAATCGGATGGATTCTGCCTCGGGAAAATGTCACAACAATGATTTTGGAGGATGTTAACAAACAGGGCTATGCTGCATATAGCCCTAGCTATGTAGCTCTGGCTTACCACCTGCCAGAAGCCCAGGTCTTTTTATCTGATGACTGGCTAAACAACATTAGAATGGATCTAGTGGAGACATTTAAAAAGATGATGTTGCAAGGAAAACATTACAGATACGGACCAACAGGTGATTATGATACAGCTATCTTAAGGGCTCCCTCCAGGTTCATAGGTTTAATGCTGAACATGATTTTTGGAAGAGCATATGGTAGATTCTTCAAGTTAGAATGGATCCCAATCATTTTTCATGATGCAACCCAGGGGACAATTTTCAACTGGGCTAGTCTTGTATCAAATAGTCTTTCAGCTTGCTTGGCCTCAGCTTTGGGAGGGGTGGCCCAAAAGAGGTCTGAATTCTATGTGAGTTCCATACTCATCGATTGCATATTATGTAACCAGCCTTTCCCTAGTCTCAGGTGCATCTGGGACAGGGAAAGAATGCCTGTCTATGCTGCTTATAAACCATTGTGGGCACATAAATATCACAACCATTACAGAGAAGTCTGTGAACACTTCCTTATGCCTCTATACACACTCATTTTCCTGAAGGAGTGTGATTGTATGTTGGAGGAGGCCCTGCAAGTAATAGCGGAGTATGCAGACTACTATTTGACTGAAAATGGCCTGTACTTCAGGATGTTTGGAGGTTCGAGAGCACCTTCCCTGCTGCCCAAATACGCAACTGATTACATTATTCACAAGGAGGCAATCAGACAAGTGTTCTTGGATGGAATAGGCAGCTTTTTGTTTGAGCACAAGAAGACAGCCTATCCCCCTTTGCCCTTCAAGCTAGGAAGCTACAAGTTCACCAAAGTGAAGAAGGCCGATGAATTTGTAGAAGAACTGGAAAGATTTCATTTTGGTGAAATGCCCTTCCGTAGGAATGATACTCAAGGCAAAGTGGCTGAGCACTGTAAAGAGCACAATGTGCATTTTGAGTATACCCACCATTTTGATAAGGAAGAATCTGTCTTCCGAAATGCCCCGAACATGACAGCACTGAGGAGAAGATTCAAGAAGAAAATTACCACCAAAGGTGGGAAGGGGGATGAACAGGCTAAGGCTGAGGAAGAAGCCAAAAGGAGAAATGAAGAAGCTCAGAGGTTGGCAGAAGAAGCTGCAGGATGGCTGCATACAAAAGAAGAAGCGAAAAGAAGAGCTGAGAAAGCAAAAGAAGCAGCTAAAGAAGCAGAGGAAGCCACTAGAAAAGAAGCAGAAGAAGTGAAGAGAAAGCTCGATGAGGAGCTACAAAAGCAGGAAGCAGAAAGGCTGATACTGACACAAACAGAGACCGAACAGTCAGCTGCTGGTACAGCTGGAGGGCAAACTCAAGATAAGGAAAGCCCAGAAGTCTAGGACCCACAGTGCCTGCTGCCAGCACACCTGTGGTCTCCACACTGAAGCTAGTCCCCTTTGTGCAGAAAAGGGGAGAAGAAATCCCTGATTTTAACACTGTGTTTTATGATAGGGCTACAAAGAGGATAGTAAAGAGAACAGAAAAGAGGGTTGAAACAGGAGATATGCCTGGTAAAATGATCACGGATACGGCTGTTATGTTAGGAACAGACCAAGATCCAAGACTCACCCTGAGAGCTGGGTCTGCACTAATCCACGCCTCAGAAGATAACATGGACAAGGTAATAACTGACTTAAAGCAGTCCAAGAAGTCCTCTGCTCAGTTGAAAAATACATTGAGGAAAGAGAGAGAGGAAGGCAATAGGCTGAAGCGGAAGTATGAAGACATGCAGAAGGAGATAAAGGCTTCTAAGGCTGAATTGCAGGCCCTCGAAGTAGAAAGACAGGTTAGAGAAATAACACAAGAATCCCTGGAAAAAAATACAGAAAGAATATTAAGAGCTGAAGATAGAAAAGGAACGGCTGCAGGAGAAGGTAGAAGAGCTACAAGAGCAGCAAAAGATTATCTTGCAGGCTAGTGAGATACACTCTCAAGAACAGAGAGAGAAACATCAAGAGCAGATTTCTTCTCTGACAGCTGCTCTGGAGGAAGAAAGGGAGCAGCAGGTTAACCTCCAGCCATTCAAAGAGCATGTCTTGGCTCAAAAAGCCAAGATGCTGCAGCTACAGACTGCTGTTGAAGAGGAGAGATGTAGAGTGCTGCAGATCGATGGCCGATTGGAAGAGATGTTGGAAACTGCATCTTACTTTGTGGACAGATCTCAGGACGTCCTTGAGGTCCTGACTGCAAGAATGGCAAGGTTGGAAAGCAATGAAGAAACTCCAGTAGAGCTACCATCAAAAGATAAACAAGCCCTCAAGTGGGATTACGACTTAATAGAATTTGCTACTAACACCGCAGAAGATTTCAAGAAAGCAGTCAAGAAGACTAAGGGAGCCTACACAGAATTTTTTAGGAGAGTCCTCATTACATACAACTGGTGCCAAGTAGAAGCCGAGCAGAGGCTGGATGATTTCCCAGACCACAATTCATTTGTGGAGATATTGCAGAAAATACATCAGGATGAAGAAGCAAGAATACAACACATTAAGGCCATTGATGGCCAGATTCTGAGAAGCGAAGTGGGCCATGTAGCCGTTAGTGTGCAGCTTTTGGAAGTCCAGCTTCGGTTGAGCGCAGTCAGAGTCGAAGCTATAAAGAACCAGGCTGAAAAATTTGAAATCAACATTCAGTTTTTGGAACCCTGCGCATTTGAGGGCATTGCCTCTGATGCTGCGGCAAGGAAGAAGTTTCTAGATTCCCAAGTGGGACCCTCCTCATGAAGGATCGGTCATTATTGTAATTTGTAACTATTTTTGTAAAACATTTAAGAAAAGTAGAATGTTGGGAAACGAGGGGTTGGGAAGCCCAAAGGTCACTTTGGACAGCCCAACAGTCTCACCCTTTTTGTATAAATGTAATGGACTAAGAGGGAAAAAGGACTTTTTCCCAGTGAGACATGAAATGCTATATTGTAAGAAGAACTATTTCTCTTTGCAATAAAGAAGTCTTGTTTGCCTGTTGGAGGAAGATTGGTGGCACTTCCAAATGTTATGCTGTGGATGGCTGAAAGATGAACTATTTTGTTTTTCCAGTTTCTGTCCATTAACCGTGAGATCGTTCTAACTTTTAGAACCTATGTTCTTGTTTAAATGATTTCTGGTGTATTTTGTGGAATTACCACCATGAGTAATGTAGGCTGTTCATAAAACAATTGGCTATCTGATTGTTGAAATATCTTTTAATCATTCATGTGTTGTAGAAAGAAACATCAGCTACCTGTAATTTCTCTTTATGATGCATGCACAATACACATTACTCATAATTAAATTACAGTTTGCTCCCCGGGGATAGGTAGATAGATTGATAGTTAGTTTATTTCACTGTTGCACACGTGATTTAGATTCTTGTGAGCCTAAGACGAGAGGTAAGAACCTGCGCATCACATTGTGAACGCTCCATGTATCTTTATCACCTTGCATGGTTAATTAGGTATCTGCATATCATAATAAAGTCAAAAAATACAAAAAATATACACGGTGGACCGAGCCGCAACCGGTAAAACCTTTGTTTTTTGTTACTTTGACCTACGGTAGCTGTACCGCAAACCGGACGGATTCCCCATACCAAACAGTCACGGGCTAGTTGGGAACGTTGACTGGGGAGAATCCCTTTCTGTTGTTGCCTGTGAATTTCCAGGCCTCAACAGAAGGTTGGGCTGACTCTCCTCTCTAGGGTGCATCTTTCTGTTGAAACAAAATCTGATTCTGAGCATTTTCAGGTTTTGACCCGACACTGCTGGAAGAAATTAGGTCTTTCTACAGAAGTGGAATTTTTGAGTGAGCCTAGGCCTGGATTGATATCCTCCCCAAAATCGAAGTTTAGAGATCAAGACCAAAATTTTTTGGTAGGGAAGAACTCTGGGAAAGTCAAACCCTATTCTGCTCCTAAACCAGCTCTGCAAAAATTCAGCTCCAGATCCAGTTCCGACATCTTAACCTGGTAAGATCTAAATATTTTGTATTTCCATTTGAGGTTCTCAGTTAATATGTCTCATCATACCAAACTTGATGAAAAGCTTGAGGGAGCTGATAACTTCTGAGCTTGGAAGTATAAGATCTCCCTAGTCCTAGAAGAAAATGAGTTGGACTCTTACATCAGTGAAGAGGTTCCAGTTCTAGAGGGAGATGAGGCTAAAGCCTTACACAAAAAGAAATTGGTCATGGCCAAGAGGATTATTGTTGATTCAATCAAGGATCACCTCATACCACATGTGTCCTCTCTAAAGACACCTAAAGCAATGTTTGATGCCCCAACCAAAATGTTTGAAGGAAAGAACATAAATCGAAAGATGACTTTGAGGAACTAGTTGAAGAATGTAAAGATCCAAAATGCAGAGACTATACAATCTTACTTTGCAAGGGTCTCTCAGATCAAGGAACAGCTAGAAGCGGTAGATGAAGAAGTGGAAAATGCAGAAATTGTGATGACCACCTTGAATGGTCTACCTAGATCATGGGACTCCTTAATTCAAGGGATTTGTGCAAGAAAGAAGCTAGTTAAGTTTAGTAGACTGTGGGAAGAATGCTCACAACAAGAAGCTCGAATAATATCCCAAGAAGAAAAGATGGGAAGTGAAGATCAAGCTCTCACAGTACACTCCAAGAAAAGCAGAAGAGACTTTCATCACCCCAAAGGTAAGCACTTCCACCGGAAAGATATCACTAGGAGATCTAACAGAGATTTATCTAAACTCAGATGCTATACATGTGATGAAAGAGGACACTTGCCAGAGATTGTCCTAGAAATAAAAATGGCTCTCACAAGAAGAAGGGAAACAATAAAAGACATCATGCTCATGCTACAGAGGATGATGAACCTTCCACAAAAAGAATCAAACAAGAAAGTGATGATTCTTCAACTGAAGAAGAAAATGTTCTAATTTTCACTCTCACGGGAACTACCACACATGGAAGCAATGATTGGCTAATAGACAGTGGGGCTTCCAAACATATGACGGGATTCAAAGAATCCTTTGTGAAACTATCCGAACATGAGTCACCTCACAAGGTGAAACTTGGGGATGACTACCAGTACCCAATAAAAGGTAGTGGTGAATCCTCCTATAAGCTAGACTCTGGAAAGTATATGAAGATGAAGGATGTATTATTTGTACCAGGACTAAAGAAGAATATCCTCTCCATATCTGCATTGGATGCAAAAGGTATAAGAGTTGCATTTATAGATGGTCAAGTCATCATGTGGCCAAAAGGAAAGACTATTGACCATGCAGTAGTAAATGGAGAACAAGAGGGAGGACTATACAAATTAAAGAGCCAACCAGAACAAGCTTTGGTTCATGACTCGGTATAACCAAATGAACTTTGGCACAGAAGGCTTGCACATGTGCACTACAGAGCACTACCACTTGCAAGCAAAGTTGTTGAAGGTCTTCCAGAAATACAGACAAAACATGATGGTGTCTACAAAGGATGTGCGAAAGGAAAGAACACAAAGAAGACATTTCCAAGTAGCGAGAGCAAGACAAAAGTAATCTTGGAAATCATTCACTCTGATGTATGCAGTCTGATGTCATCCAGTTCATTAAGAGAGTATGTATACTATGTTTCTTTTATTGATGGTTTTTCTAGAAATACATGGATATACTTCATGAAGAACAAAGATGAAGTATTCAGCAAGTTCAAGGAATTCAAATCCTTGATCGAAAACTACACAGAAAAGAAGATCAAGATTTTCCAATCAGACAATGGCGGAGAATTCACATCAAATGAATTCAAAGTGTTATGCAGAGACTCAGGGATTAAGAGGGAGTTAATCACTCCATATAATCCACAGCAAAATGGGGTTGCAGAAAGGAAGAATAGAATGATCATGGAAGTTGCAAGGGAAATGCTTCATGATCAAGATCTTCTCATGCATATATGGGAAGAAGCTACAAGAATAGCTGTGTATGTATAGAATCGTACTCCACATAGAGTGCTCGAGAACAAGACACCTAAAGAAGTATTTTACGGCAAGAAACCAAAGGTCAACCATCTCAGAATATTTGGCTGTCCTGTATACATACACATTCCAAAAGAAAAGAGGACAAAGTTAGATCCTTATGAAAAGAAGGGTATATTTGTGGGATACAATGAAATCTCGAAATATTAGAGAATATACTTCCCAAGATTCAAGAATATTGACAAAAACATAGACGTAACATTCAATGAAGATTCAACTTACAACAAATCCAAAAAGAGACCAGTTGAAGACTCTGAAGAAACAGAAGTACCCAGAATTCAAGATACAACTATGAACGATGCAAATAAAGATGAAGATTAAGAAATAGAAGAACCCCAAGAACCTATAGATCCACCCCAAGAAAAGAATCCTCACAAGAGGAAACTAGCATGGGTACGAGAGGCTATCCAAGGTACAGAAAGATATGGGGCTCCAGAAGAAATACACAGAGAGAGGAAAAGAACTAGGTCCTGCTCTGGTTATGTTGCACTGCTATGTGACATTATTGATAAAGAACCTTCCAACTATGAAGAAGCGGCAAAGAAGAAAGAATGGAAAGATGCTATGATCAAGGAGTACCAGACGATCATGAAGAATGATGTTTGGGATGTTATCCCTAGACCATAGGGGAAGTCTGTTGTGACTTCCAAATGGATCTATAAGATCAAGCATGCTGCAGATGGTAGCATAGAGAAATATAAAGCAAGATTTGTGGCTCATGGCTTCTCCTAGAAAGAAGGAATAGATTATGAAGAAACTTTTGCACCTGTAGCCAAATACACTTTCTTTAGATCAATACTTGCTCTGGCTGCAATAATGAAATGGAAGATACACCAGATGGATGTCAAGTCTGCCTTCTTGAATGGTGTAGTGGAAGAGGAAGTGTATGTGGAGCAGACACTTGGTTTGAGACACATGACAGGGAGACTCATGTGTGTAAATTGAATAAAGCCCTGTACGGTTTGAAACAGGCACCCAGGACATGCTATGGTAGAATTGACAACTTCCTATCCAGTTTGGGCTTTACCAAGAGTAAAGCAGATTCCAACCTTTGCTACAAGGTTGAAGAAGGGAACCCAGTGATACTCCTACTGTATGTAGATGATCTGTTTGTAACAGGTATGGATGGGTTGATTGCTGATACAAAGAGGAATCTTCCTGCCGAGTTCGAAATGAAGGACTTGGGCATGATGCACTATTTTCTAGGCATGGAGGTGTGGCAAAATGTAGATGGAATTTACCTAGGACAAGGAAAGTATGCAGTAGAGATCCTGAAGAGGTTCGGGATGATGGACTACAAGTCCATGACCAAACATATGGCATCGAACCTGAAGCTATTGAGTGATGCTTCATCAGAAGTGCTTGATGCTACGATGTATCATCAGATGATTGGGTCCTTGATGTACTTAACGAATACGAGACCAGATATTTGCTTTGTTGTGAACACATTGATCCAGATCCTAGACATGTTCACTTGATTGCTACAAAGCATATTCTGAGGTACCTGAAGGGTACAATTGATTATGGGCTCAAGTATGAGGTGAATCAGAAGATTAACCTGGAAGGTTATGTTGATTCAGATTGGGCAGGCAGTGCCATTGATAGGAAGAGCACTTCAGGGTGTTGCTTCAGTATGGGATCAGGTGTGATTTCTTGGTTTAGCAGGAAGTAGTCTTGTGTGGCACTGAGTACAACCGAAGCAGAGTATGTCACAGCTTGTTCGGCTAGCTGTGAGGAAGTGTGGCTTAGAAAGCTACTGTCTGATTTGTTTGATCTCCAATTGGATGCTACTTAGATATATTGTGACAACCAGATTTGTGTGAAGTTCTCTGAGAACCTGGTGTTCCATGACAAGTCAAAGCATATCGAGATCAAATATCACTATATCGAGGATATGGTGCAGAGAGGAGCAGTGAAGCTCCAGTATGTTGCGATGGACAAACATATAGCTGATGTGTTGACCAAGCCATTGGTCAAAGTGAAGTTTGAGTACTTCAGGGAGAAGCTTGGTGTTCTCCATATCAAGGTTTCCTCCAAGGGGAGGTGATGAGTCTGAGAGCCCTTCTGACATGGTGGTAGGCGGGTCCTCCCATGGTGAGATGTAAGTGCAAAGCCCTTTTGACATGGTGATAGGATTAGTTCCTTCCATGGTCAGATATAAGTGCAGATCCATTCTGATATGACTATGGGATTGGATCCCACATGATCAGATGTAAGTGTAGAGCCATTTTGATATGACTATGGGATTGTCTCCCACATGGTCATATATAAGTGCAGAGCCTTTCCACGACTGACAGATGGTGTGTCTTATCATGCCAACGGATGTAAGTGCAAAGCCTTTCTCTGGATGGTAGATGGTGTGTCCTACCATGCCAGTAGATATAAGTGTTGAACCCTTCCTTGGATAGTAGATGGTGTGTCCTACTATGCCAGAGGATGTAAGTGTTGAGCCTTTCTGACTGGGTTAGATATAAGTCATGTGCCTTTCTCTGGATAGTATATGGTGTGTCCTGCTATGCCAGTAGATGTAAGTGTTGTGCCTTTCTCTGGATAGTAGATGGTGTGTCCTGCTATGCTAGTAGATGTAAGTGCTGAGCCTTTCCTTGGATGATAGATGGTGTGTCCTATCATGCCATTGGATGTGAGTGTTGGGCCTTTCTGACATGGTGGTGGATTTGTTCCTCCCATGGTCAAATGTGAGTGCTGGGCATGCCTTTCTGACATGGTTGTTGGATGTGTTCCTCCCATGGTTAGATGTAAGTGCTGGGCAGGTCATTCTGACTAAGGGTCAGATATAAGTGCTTAAGAAGACCTACATGGAGGCTAGGACTACAACCAGCATGAAAAAGGGTTGTCTCTGTAGAAATTCCTATGACGAGAATAATCAAGAGATAGCACCAGTGATGATGATCCAGCAGTGATGATCCAGATCCAGTGATGATCCAGATCCAGTGATGATTCAAATCCAGTGATGATCCAGATCCAGTGATGATCCAGATCCAGTAATGAAAATGACTTGAAGATGAAGATGACTTGAAGATGAAGATAACTTGATGATGATCCAGATGATACAGAAAAGAAGACTTGTGTTGATAAATTGTGTCGAGAGAATACCTTCCTAGTTAAGAGGGAGTGTTGATGTATTTGTAACTTCGGAATGTATTCACTTGTATATTTTACCCCGATGTTTATTCCAGGAAGTATCTGTAATTTAATTGAGTCATGTCATGCCCCGATGTTCCTATCGAGAGATTCAATAATGTAAACAAGTCATGTAAAGTCATAGAGGGTAACCCTCCTTATTGATCAAGGGTCAAAGTCCCCATAGTTGTGGGGCCCTAGGGTTATTAGACTCTCCTAGAGAAGTTGGCCCTAGTGAGTTATTGTCAATTCAGGAATTAGTATAAATAGAGTGAGCCTCTCTATATCACACATTCACTCACACTTAGTTGTAGTGCATGACTGAGAGAGAAAGAAGAAGCTGGGATAAGAGAGAGGGAGACTAATGTTGTCAGGAGATCATCTTACTATTTTTGGGTTTTACTTTTGGTGTTGATTCTATCTCTAAGGAAGTTGTGGGATGGTTTCCCCGAGGAAAATATTTGTGTCTATTGTCTCTTGTGTTTTATTGTTGTGCTTGTTATTCTCTCAGTTAAAGATCCTAAGATAATGCTAGCTTGAATGATAAAAATATAACACATCCTCCAAGTTATGCTCCTCCAGATTGTTGTCCCAAGTGGCATATGATCTATCAGTTTTGGCCCGCTCACAGTAATGAGTCAACAACCTCAAGTTGTAATGTACATAAACCAAGCTTTCTACCCGATTTTCATTTAATCGGTTTCTTTTCACCGAGTGGAAGAAGCTATAGGTGGTCCAACACCTTTCTACAGAGGAACAGTTTACCACCTGTGAAAGCACTTTGGTTGCCAATTTATTCAAGCGTGGGCATGATGAGCCATACATGTTCCACCACTCAATAGGAGGCACCCTATCTCGATCTTTTCTAGCATGAAAAGTACCAAACAAACCAATCTCACTGAGGTATTTGCTTAATTCACTACGCACTAAGGCACATTCCTCTTCATCAGGGACCAACTTGTCTATAGCAGCTATGTACCCAATATGCACCTCAAGATCTGTGTGGGAATTTCTCCTAACCACACCCCCAGGTGCTGGTTTGGCCAACCAAGATGGAGAATAATATTTTGGTGTTAATACATATGCTAAGGCATGCAGTCGAATGTTGAGATGACCCCACCTTTTGACCACATGTGTGTGAATATGGTCATACAGGATGGGATCCTTCGATTCAACAATATCTTTAATCTGGCCCAACATGCTATCCATCTACTCATACACCTCCCCAATTACCGGCTTATCGGTATCTGGAAACTGAATCATGTGATAAATGGGCTTTGTGAACTGCAAAACAAACTTGACACTTGCCCAAAATTGACCATCAAGAACTATGTCTTCCACGTCCTGAAAATCACGCTTGTCAAATGTGGATGTATCCGTATGTTTCAAGACTTTCCATGATTCACTTAATACCATGCTAGCCAATCCCTCTCTTACCTTCAAAAGGCACCTGAAGGTGAGGTAATAGCTAGCAAATCTATTCTTTGCTATCTTTAATAGCTCTAACTTTGAGCCAGCGCAGAAAATGCCTTGGGCATTGCTATGATTGGTAATAAATCTTATCATGTGCTTACCCTTTTTGTACAGTTCACCAATCCATTTGTATTCATTTTCCTTCAACTTAATAATGTCACACATTAAAATGTTCAATGTGTGAACCATACACCCGGAACAAAATATGTTGGGTTATTTATCTTCAATGATTGCTCCTGTCGCCTTACAATTAGCAGAATTATTTGTTATGACTTGGATGACATTGTATGGACCAATAGCTTCAATGTTTTTGAATAGGAGTTCTGAAATGTTCATGCCGATCTTGAATTTATCTGAGTAATCATGTGCTGAAAGGAAGATTGCATTAGTAGCAGAGACACCAAGAACATTTATCAATGGCTTACCTTTCACATTGGTCCAACCATCTGATACAATAGATACCCCATACTCATTCCAAGCATTTGTGAATTGCCCCAAAGCATTTTTTATCTTGGATTTTTCCTTATCAAGCCCCACAGTTCTAGCTTTGTCATACTCGGGGCTCTTGTATCCTACTGGGGCAGTGCGGATGGCCTCTACCATTTCATGCCAATGGGGTGAGCGAAGAACATTGAATGGTATGCCACATGCATAGAGAATCCATGTCATCCCTACCACCTTGATCAAGGAAATCTGATATTGTCCTGCAACTGCCACGTGATTGCATGCGAGAGAATCCACTGCCTTGGGAGGATGGACCTCCAGTTCTTGGTGAGCATGAAAGTTCATGGTCATCTGATGATCATTTTGATGTGTTTTGTGCTTCAAATTCTTCCTTCTTATAGATGGCTCTTTGTGTTGATACCACATTTGGGCAAACACACACTCCTACAGTTTTTCTTTCATCACATGGCATGTGCCCACATAGATGTCTTCTCACACGGGTATATGAACCTGTGTATGTCTTGTTACAATGGGGGAAAACAAATTTAGTGGTTCCTTCCCCTCTAGTTCCTGCCTGCCTTGTGACATATTTCCATAAGGGTGTGGGGTCCTCTTTGGTTTTCTTTCGGCTTTCCGTCTCCTCTTCCCCCTCCTATTCCTCCTCCTCCTCCTCCTCTCCATGGTATGTGCCACTTCCCACTTCTTCATCCTCTTCCTCATTCCTCCTCTGGTTTCCAACCACCACCATCAAAATAACAAATGGAACCAATAAAATAAACCATAAACCCATCATCATGGTTGATGCCAAATGAAACTAGAGGTTTAACCTGTTGCTTGCAATAGAATGAGGGAGGAACTAGAGATTTAAGTTTTTAACAATGTACATTATAGTCACTATATTTAAGTTTTTAACAATTTACAAACTTACAAAGAACTTAGAAGGTTGTAGAACCTGCCTCTTTGGTTCCCGCTCTCTAATGGTGGCAAGCTGCAACTTTCTCCTCTCCTCTCCTCTCCTCTTCTCTTCTTCTCTTATTCTCTTATTCTCTTCTCTTCTCCTCTCCCCTTCTCCTTTCTTCTTTTGCAATATGACAATGAGGTAGGAGAAGAGGGCTTTATCCCCCAAATCCCTCCTCCTTCCCTCCAAAACACCTTCTCCTCTCCTCTGAGGGCATGGGTAGTGCGTGGGATACGTTAAACAACGAAAGCTTAAGGGGGAGCAATAAGAATAAAAGAGGGAGCGTAGGCAGAAGTGCTTAGGAAGCGATGAAGGGAGCGAACAGGAAGCGAAGTGAGAGCGTGCGGAAGTGAACGCTTCCTGAATTGGCAGGGAGCAATTTTTTTTTGTGGGAATCACGCTTCTCCATTTGCTTTGGATCGAGAGCGACACTAGAATCGCACTTCGCCTTAGCTCCCGTAGCACTTCAGTCCGAAGCAAGCTTCCGGAGCAAGGGCAAGGGGGGGGGGGGTACTTCCCCGTAACACATGTATATTTAGTAGTTTTTTTAGTCATTGATTGTTGTTAACTGGTAGTTTTTTTAGTCATGATAATCATTTATTGGCATCAACAAGTAATATATTTAATTCATTTAAAATTGTCGTCAACTGAAAGTATATTTAGTCATTTTTATTCACTGATTTCTGTAGCCAAGGCATGGAGGAATCGAAGCACCAACCTCTTGCATGTAAGTCAAGTGCCCTTCTATTGAGCTAGAACCCTTAAATAGAATCAAAGTTCACACTAGAAAAATAAATTTAGTTAAATATATAAATAACATTTTATTTTGACTTTTTTTCTTTCATGAGGCACTAATAAGTGCTACAACTTAAGTTTTTGAAGTCACACATCACGAACTGCAAAAATTTGGCCCATCTCAATGGTGATCCCTTTAGCTATATCGACCTTTGCAGAAACCCCGACAGGATCTTTCGTTCCACAATGACAACACTTATTGGGGTGTTCATTGGCTCCATAATGGAGAGGTTTCTTCTGCACAACTTCCATAATTGTACCATCCCTTGATGCTACTCCTTGATCATCCTTTATTTGGCCAGAGTTTGTAGAAGTTAATTCCATCATGGCCCTATGTGTTAAATTAGGGATGTTTACATTCAAGAGGATTCAAGTTACTATAACATGTCAAAAGTGGTTACTGTTGGTTGGAAAAACTTACCAGAAACACTATGAGTAACAATTCCTAGTAAATTCTTCTAAATTATAAGCACATACGTTAAACTATGTATTTTGATTTCTTAATAAGCCTAGGGTGATTTTATCCTCTCAATATCTTTTGAGGTATAAGTCCTCCCACTAACACTTTTTTGTGTATTGTACAAAGGATTTGTTTTGGAAATTTCAATATTATTTCCAACTCTTAAAGGCTCAACCTTGATGTTGGAGTATCAAGGCTCCAGTCAATAACCATATGGACAATTCTACCAAAATGGGGATTAGTAATCAGAAAAGAAAAATGGTATATCACTATAGATTGATAACAATGATAAATAACTTAGGCTAGCAAATTTCATTCCATGCTCAGTTCAAGACTATACCATACAACAAATCCAAAGAAAAAATTTGAAACTGAACCAAACTTTCAATCCATATTTTTCTAAAGCAAGGTGCATAAACAAAGGCAATGATAAAACTTGTTTTCCTTGAAATACCTATTCCAGAGGAACCTGTGGGCACTTCCCCTCATTCTAAGGATGGTACTCAAGGTCAACTAGAATCTTCAATGCTTGAGGTTGTATCAATGATCGGATCATGAAAATAAAACATGACACTAGCAAGATTTGAACCAAGGTGGGGAGGATAACCACCTGTGCTAGGCTCATCTGACAAGCCAATCATTTATAAAAAATAAAAAAAAACTTTTACAAGTTATTTGTTATACATTGGTTTGGTTTTCCACAAAAGTTATAGAACTCCTTTCATACAAGTTACAAAAATGGACCTTACTTGCGTGTTTTTAAATTTTCTTGGAGAAAAAACTTGTACATTTACCATTTTGACTGTGTTAAGGAATAAAATTTTATGCTTATTTATCATACAAAAAGAAAATATCAAAACATAACTCAAAAATATGTTAAGAGAATTCATAGTTGGAATGACAATAACCTACCCTTGGTGAGGATGGAGGTGAAAGTAGTGCAGTTGAAGAACCAACATGAGCTACAGAATAAACCACTGAGATAACTATTGTAGGCATTCCAAGTAAGAGATTATCGGTAGAAACAGTGTTCACATGACCATGGAGACCATTGCATTCATAGTCCTTTGGTTCACCTGATAGTAAACACACATTAAACAAGTTAATTTTGCAAATTCTAGATAATAGCTCTACTTGTTCTTCAGATAAAAGAGGATTCAAATTATTACCCTATAAAAGAAAATAAGAAGTAACCTAGCAATTTTTTCTTGTTCTTTAGTACATTTATTTTCGTGTGTCGACAATTTTAATCGACATCAATGTAATATAAGTAACAAAGGTTTTGACAATGATCTACATGTTCCATTGTTTATTTTCTAGCTATGTGTAATTTCTAGATTCTAGCATGTTCAGATTGCAGTTTTGATTAGTCCTAAAATATGACTTTCTTAGTTTCCTGTAGGTTCAGAATCTGGTTAGCATGTGCTAGAAAATTCTACAAAATACTCTCTGAACAACATGTAAACTAATAGTTTGAAGGCTATGTATAATTTGGGAGTTAATTTGTGTTGGCTATTTGACAACTTATTTAATATCATACCCCCATTTTGACCCTTAGAATGTATTGGATTTACATGTGAATATTGTGCATATATGATGTGTGATTCCTAGCGTGGACCTCAAGGCCAAGACCCCGCTAGTGAATGCTCGAGTATTAAATCCAATATTTTATATTTTTCTAGCCACACACTAGTAAGCCATGGGGATTGTAAAATCATCTAAATATTTATATTGCAATAAAATGCCAAAAGTTAGATATGGAAGCAACTAAAATGAGGGGGCCGTGTGTATCCAATAGGGACAGGTGAGGGGGGCGTGTGTATCCAATAGGGAGAGGTGAGGGGGTTGTGGTATTGAACCCATTGTATCCAAATTTCATCTTGAGAACCCATCTTGACTCCCTTGTTGATATTTAATTTTGCAATAAGAGGGTAGCTGAAAAATCAACTCATGAATTTAATGGAGAATGGGAAAACCTAGAAATTTGTATGGTTGAGTATGGGGTCATTTTACTTAACCCAGAATTCAATTTCCCTCATGGTAATTCATTCTCCATGATTCCCATTCCATTGTAGAACCTTCGGACATCAATTCCCAACACGTTTGGCATTCCCAGCAGTGGAAATTGGAGAAATCGCAATCAGGAAAGAATCCCTGTTTTGAAGTGCCAAAAACTCTCATAAATTCATGTGAGATGGAAAATCAAGTGGGGAATTCATAGATATAGACCATGGGGAAAATTTGAGTGAAAAACACCCAAAAATGTGTGGGAAGATCCAGATTTAGAGGCTTGAAACGTGAATTTCGTGACTGACAGTCATGTGGCCAAAATCAAGAAACCCAGGAGTTGATTGAATTGGAAAACAGAGATCGGAGGTTGAAGTGCTTGATAAACCCAGTGAAGGAAAAAATATCTGAATATTTAGCAGCATGGACCTTTTTATGCCCACTTTGAAGAGCACTAGAGGGAAGGGGCGCCTGAGGGACTGTGTAGTAGAGAAGAGGACCTTCCTTATGTTGGGTGTGGTAGGTAATGTGGGCTCCAAGGATGGCTTAGATCAATTGAGATGCATGTAGCTCTATGGTTGAGCTCACTAGCTTAGCAATCTCCTTCCTAATCTCTCTACATGTTTGATAAACCTATTTGTGAGCTCGCTTAGCATGAGTATTGTCCTTATGATTGTGAGTGAACCTGAGTAGTTCCTCCTTAGTGGATATACATCCCAGCTCAGGGGTGTTCTTCAGCTGAAAGAATATAGGATAGATAGAGGCCTACGGTTGGGTTGAACATTCCTCTACCATAGCCAGTTGCTCGAGCAATTTCAATAAAAAGATAAGTGCTTACTATTGTTTCCAAGTATGTTAAATTTGTGTATTATAAATGACTGGTTATTTATGTCAAATTGAATAAAATGCTCCAATTTGAATTATTCATTAGATGCCTGTAAATAACATGAAAATGATTTTATTGTTGTGCATGATTTTGTTGTTATACATGTGATGAACATGTTGGTAATTGCATGATGTGTGTGTGCATTAATATAGTTTAATTCTATTGTGCATTTTAATTATGCCTTGCACGCATTTTGATAGTTGTGAAGTTCGTAATATGTCCTTGGGGACGAAATTATAGTACCCCCGCATATCGTTCATGTTCCCTCCATGCGTTGGATTGACAGGAGGGGATGTGACATTTACTTTCCATCTACTTGATGCATCGCCACCTTTGACTCGTCAACATATATATTAGGAGATTTGTTCCCATTTTCACCATGCACTCACGTGAGGACAAAGAAAGGTCTTGTCAATTGTGTTTTTCAAGTAATACTAAATTATTTTAGAACGACAAATGAACACTACTGTAATGTGCCCAAAGAATGAGTACATGATGAATGGTAATACAAAGAATTGTTACCATTTTTCACGTGCACCCTTCTAAGGAAGAAGAAAGACCTTGTTGGTATCTTAGTTTTATGACAAACACTATTTTTTATTGAATGAACTAAATATTTTAATGTGACCACAAAAGATGCATGCAATGGATTAGTAGCACAAAGCACCCAAAGAGACAATTTTTGGTGATTTTATGGTAGTGAAGATTAAGGATCAAACATAACTTATTAGGAAATAACTCTCTCCCCATGGATTGGGAGGTCTACATTAGTTGTTTATGAATATATAGTAAACTTTGAGTGAAGAGTATTTGGGTATTTTGATCCTGTGGATGACATCAATCTCACAAGTATGCTCTTATACATACCCTATACAATGACCAAAGGTACATCTATCACTACATGTTTTTTTGTGAAAACAATCAACTTTGTTCCAAATGCCACTTTTTACAACCAATTTTATAGGATTGAACTTGTTGTAGCTGGCATGAAATAGTTCAAATGTCGCCAAATCCAAAGTATTTGAAGAACCATCCAATCTTCGAGGTAACCAATCCCTATAGATAAACTAACGACAAAAAACAAGAAATTCCCCATTTAGTCGCTCCCCCTCCTATCGGTTTAGTCACCTTTCCATTGCTAAAAGGAAAATATGCGATATATTATATTAATATTTTTCTCTTCATTTTTTATTTTCAATTTATAATCCTATGCACCAAGTTTCTATGAATTCGTAGAGTGATTGAAGTTTTTGTCTAAAACCTCTAAAAATATCGGTCTATGACTATGGAAAAAATGAAAGAAATTCTTTTAAAGGTTTGAAAAAATCAGCAATTTCACACTTTGCAGAGATCACATCCCTTATTTGCAAGTCTCCATAGAGAAACTAAGAACTTAATGAAGTTAAAAGTATGATTTCATGGCATGCTTGACAGTGTGCAATGCAAACAACAACAAAAAATGCCATGAAATTTATTTATATTAAAATTGGGGAGGGGCTTAAATTATCTTATTTTACCTGGCAATGCTCATGAGAACATTAATGGGTTCCATTGAATCTGATATGTTCTTCTTCTTGATTTGTTCTTTTTCTTCTCATTGAATCATACTCCTCTTATATGAATTCATCACCACAAAAGTCAAAAGAATAATAACATGTGATCTTCCTTGCGAATATATAAAAATTCTTTTTGAAATATAGGTTAAATTTTATACTTGCTCTCAACTACTTCAAAGCTTTAGGACAACGAATCAGAAAATGTATGATAAATGACATTGTTTTGGTTGTAGTAGAGAAATTATGAAATCACCTATAATTTCGTTCGAAATATTTTCTTCATCTAATACTCTGACCAGTAGAACACATTTATGTACTCCATTAGAGTTTTTTTTTCTCCTCTATAGCTTTGGATATCTTACTAGTCAAAATCTACCTTTCCTGAGAATCAAAACTCAATTAAAGACACCATTAAATTAAGAAATTGTATAAGAATGACATTCGAAATATATGTAGTTGAAGCTAGTACGAATACCAATTAAAATGATGGTTGATATCTATGATAATATGAATTATAGAATCCTAATTAAACAAAGTTATCTAGGTTAAAATTTGCAGCCTTTATAGCTTTGAAAAATGCAAAGCGTGATACTTTATTGGAATCGATAAAAATCCATCTACGAAATAAGAGAAATGAGTACACGTTTCTTTTATTTCATCTTCAATAGATACACCCAAAAGTTGGTTCGCCATTAATCCAATAGCCAACTGCAGTTCATATATGTGTAATGTTAAGGACAAGAAGAAACAACTATAGTAAATGAATAAAACAATTAAGCATTGCAGATCATGATAATAGGCCATTATTATGCACTTGCCTTCATGCACTCATTTTCAAAAAACAAGTCCCATTGTTCATGAATATCTGCAATGAAATTGCATTTCAACTTCTCTTCAATCAACTGGCTGACAAATATGGCATGAAGCTTCTTGTGTAGGTTTCCATGTTTAGTAATCAAATCGTTCTAAACATATTATGTGATGAATCTGACATTCTCAGCTATATTGTGATGCCCCTAATATTCTTAGTAGTAAGAGGTATTATAAATAAACAAAATATTATTTTTATGCCTCTAATATCCTGTCGGATCGGTTTACTAACGATTCGGAGTAGCTGGTTCGTTGATGCCAATCCTGTGGATTTTTTTATGTTAAACCCGATCGTAATGTCACATGGGCTACGACCTACTCTACTATCTTCAAGTGACACGCTATTGACTTAGCAGGGTGTTGTCTCTCTAGGTATTGGGTATTTTGTTCATATGGATTTGACAAAGAAATGAATCGTGCCTTACGGAAATTATAACATTTGCAACATAAATCAGATCTATAGTCAAACCGCTTAAGAAATCAAATCCAGGTTCGAAGTGTTTATGGAATTTGTAGTGAAAGGCAGATAGATTTAGTATTTTGGGTTTTCAAAATGTGGTAGTATCAACTTATCTAATATGCTTAATCTCACTTGCGTTGATGAGGCATTTGGTCGAATATCACAAATAACCCAAATAAAACTAGCAATTGCCCCAAAAGGTGCAACAATATGCCGATAGGTTGTTGTTGGAGGGTGAATTGGTTGAAAAAGGGAAAATAAATTGATTTAATTCTTGCTAGAACTATTCATCCTCTATACCTCTAATCTCATTGTTTTTTTAAGAAAACGAGTCTATCTATCTATCAATCAATCTTATCATTGTAGTAAACTTTAGGTAAGTGATCTACCCACTAATCCATTGGTGCTTTCTTATCATTAGAGATTTTGATTGAAGGGTTCCATCAAACTTAGGGACATTCCTATTGTCCTTTAGGGAGAAATGAGATTTTTTTTACTTGTACTTTATCATTGTATTATGTTTTTACATATATTAACATAATCATCATTTTCCCTAATAAAAAAAATATATTATGTTGTAAGAGGGGCATATGAGTCTTGTGGATTAATATTATAAAGAACATAATGCACTATAATAAAGATAGAAATGTCACAATCTTAGTTGTTGCTATAAATTTTTAGGTCTACTTTTAAAACTTAGCAAATGTTAGTTAATCCTCAATTTTAATATATAATTTTTCGAAGATACTTAATTTGTCATTGAAAAGAGTCAAGTAGACTACTTATCATAGTGCTTAATACATAGTTGATATTTTTTGCATATTGAAGTAAAATATCTTACAATGTACAAGAGCATCCATGCCCAAATGGTTAAAAAAAATCCCTATTGTAACAACATTGAACATATTCCCTTCTATATGTTTAATGAGGTGACCAACCTGACAAATATGTGGTGATATTACAATCCCAGAGGTTGAAGAAGGGAAATATACAAGTCTTTCTACTAATAAATTACCAGTCCTAGACCGTCTTCAAAATTGCTAGAGCCATGGGCCATCATTGGTTCAGTTTTAGAGAGCACCTTCACTTGGCATGTATTTGGATGATAATAATGATAAGTCTACCATTCCTAAGATGTAAAGCAGTAACAATAGAGGGTGAAAAAATAAATTCCACTATAAAGCGATTAAAACCTTGTAATAGATCAAACCGTCTCATCCATGGATTTGAAAAAATAAATTCCACTATAAAGCGATTAAGACCTTGTAATAGATCAAACCCTCTCATCCATGGATTGGGTAGTGTTCCACCATCAAACACTACCTTAAACTTGGTGCCATCCCTTTAAAATTTATGCAAGCAAAATTATGTGAGATCTTATTCATTTATGGAAGATTATTTCTTCATGTAGATTTGATCTATTTATTCCAAATCAATTTTCTAACTACATCCACTCATTTGTTTCAGTAGCTCCATTGACCTTTCCTATGAGTCGGCATTGGGTTTCTTGACTAAAAACCATGTACCATGCATGTAACACACCTCCTTCCAATACATATATCTCTACTTGAATTAAACAATCCTTCCACCATTTTAATATGAAACAATATTCCATTTTTTACAATTTTAAAAGCACATTTATGAATGATTATGATATGGTATTGGTCAACAAAGAAACTCCCCATAACAAAGGTAGGAGACAAAGGCATTGGAAACAACTAGACACTAACCAAGAATTAAACACCTTAATTATTGATGTCACTTGGTTTATGTTTCTACATTTTATTTATTATTCATATATTTAGGAGAATTTTCAGCATTCTCCTATCACATATAGTAAAAGTGCTTTAAAAATTTTGTTTTATGTCCAACTTTCAATATACTAAGGTAATATGGAAAATTTTGAAAGATGACATAAATGAATTATATAAAATAAATGAAATGAATGCAAAAATTAGAAACAATATTCTTGTATAATCAATATGTTTTATGATATGTCAACATTTGGCTATGGTTGAGTCAAATCACCCTAAAGGATTTTAATTAACCTTGCAGGAATTAAGTTGTTTTAATCTCCACTTCCTATTTCACTATGCAAAATGTATAGTACTTGAATGTGTAAGTGTATTAATAAAATAATGTTAAAGAAATTGATCATAAACCATCAACAAATGGAATGGTTTACGTTTTTGTGTTTAATGGGTTACTACGAAATAGATTTGTGTATTTTTACTCTTTTGTTGTACTAACAAGAAATGTCATTTGTTTGTTTAAGCAAATATTACAAAATGGATGTGTATTCCTATTCTTTGGAATTATTTTGTTGACTTCTATAAAGAAGCTCAAATTCTTCCTCATCCTTGTGTCTATGAGGTCTTTGTTACGTGTCTTCAATCTTTCCATTGTTGGACCCTTATTTTCCATCCTATGTAGTAAATATTAAGACACATATCATTGTAGTGGCACTTAGCTTAAGACACTTAACGACATCTTCTTAATTAATTATAAAACCTCATAAGTAACCTTGAATGTCATTTTACAACAATCTCGTAGAGGGAGAGAGAGAGATGGGTGGGTGGTAAGTGGTAGGGGGATGTGGAGGGAGAGAGACAGATGGGTGGGTGGTAAGTGGTATAGGGATGGGGATTAGGGGAGAGGGGGGGGGTAGGGGTTGT
>LPNX010606643.1:736216-810606 GCA_001517045.1 Pseudotsuga menziesii
CTCATTTTACAATTTCTCTTCCTATAAAATCATCATCTTTACAATGCCTTGGGAATCGAGATTGATTTTTTAATGGAATTGTACTCTAAGAAAAATAGCTTCCCAATGATTGTTCACAATAAGGTAGCCACCCTAGTAATTTATCAATGTCCTCGATGCATGGATTATTTTGTTATGGACAAATAATAGTAGTAAGCAAACAATGTCTCACTATTATCCATAAAATATGGGTGATGCATAGAATTTGTGATAGACCTCTTAAAATTAGCCTTCCTTCATAATTTGTTTATGGAACTTTGCAACTTATTACATATCTAAATTTATTTGAATGACAATTTCTATGAGTTATATATCTAAATAAAATAATCTCCATCTTCTACTTAATCACTTAAAAATCCCACTTCAAAAGGAAAATGCCCTCCAAATTGAAAATGGTAGATTTTCATGTAAATATTTAACATGGAAACCCATGAAGTCCCTTGAGTTATTTGTCTAGACAACAATATTTAATTTAAAGTAAACCCATTCCAACAATATTTAATTTAAAGTAAACTCATTCCAATCAATAAAAATGATAAATTATCATCATTATAGAAATCAAATAACCAAAATATTATCATCATTTTGGAAATCAAACAACCATTCGTTAGATTGTCATATTTTTGCAATGTACTTTAGAATGTGTATTTTGGCCATATTTTACTTCGAAAGAACCTAAAAAATTTGTCAATGTTCACAAGATATGTAGAGCCCGCAATATGACTAAATTCTTTACGATGTGGCATCTCATAAATGGGAGAATGCAATGAATTCTCTTTTCTACAAAGCCCATTTGCAAGACCTCGTTTATGGGTGCATTGGAGTGATCTTTTTCTAAAGAGATAGGTGCAATCATTACAAAAGGAATTGGTGGTTACCTATGCAAAGATGACAATTTCAAAATAGTTACTACAATACAACCTTCTTAACTTTTTAAGTCAACACAATTATGGTGATATAGAAATGCTTAAAACTTATTGACCATAAAAAGTTCTATAAATTAAAATTATTTTCAAGTCAATAATTATCAGCATCCTTAATATAACTAAATAATGAAAAAAATAAAGCTTACACCTAAATCCATATTCATATGTTATTTGTATTTGTATGTTAGTAATTAATATGATAATGACTATTAAAGTTCATTGAAACTTACTAACAATATGTTGTGTGTATAATTCATAACTAAGTTAATAACTATTTTGATATTTTATGATAATAGTTAATTATTAATAATGTTGAGCCTATAGTTTATCAAAGAATTATGTGTAGGGATACCTATCTATGTGGAGGGAATAACTAAGAGGACTACGATAAATGTATGTGGAAAGTTCTATTTAATGTAGCAAATTAATTAAGAGAACTAGGGTAAATTTGTTTGTATTTTGTGTTTTTATTTATTTATTTAATAATATTGTAAAAATTAAATATATTAAAACTGATATATTAATATATTGTTTTAGAAGGGAAATTATTTAAGTGTTGTATATAATACAAAATGATTCACAAAGTCTAAGAATACACAAGTTGGAATTTATTTATTTATTTTTATTAATAACATTTAGGAAAACTAATAATATGGTATTCTCTATAATACAATGATTATGAATATTCTATTGTAATAAATAAAAAAAATACAAGTCTCAGAAGAAAAAAGTTTCATGGTTAAGAATTTGCAAATTGCAATTTGAGTAAAGGATCCCAATTCACAACTTCAAACTTATTGAGATAAACTTATAATTAAAATAACTCACTACTCAACCTTAAAACCAAAATAATCATCATTAATTTCTATTAACAAAAACTTATTATTTTTATGACACAAGGTCGAGGGAAACCTGGTTGGGATTTGATCTCGTGACCTCCATTTACAACAAGTGACTTGATATCAATCGACCCTAATGAGCCACACCTGTTCCAACTAACTTATAAATTTTTATTATTTAATAATAAAAAAATATTATTAAAAATCATAATTTATTTGCAGTCAAATCTCAACTCCCAACTTCGAACTGGTTGAGACAAATTTCATCATAATTCACTATTCAAATTGAGAATGAAAATAACCATCAATAACTTCTATTAACAAAACTTATAAATTGTTTTTTATTATTAAAAATATATTTAATAAAAAAATTATTATTAAAAATCATAATTAATAAAAAAAGTTATCATTAAAAATCATAATTAATTCATTGAATCACAAAAGCAATTAGTATTAAGACATCGTGGCTATATGCAATGATCTGCTTCTTGACATCGTGGCTATATTCAATGATCCATTTCTTGACTTCGTCGATCATCGATAATGATGTTTCAATATTTGCGCTCCTATCTAGTGGAAAAGGAAGGTTTACGGTCATTACTACCCCTATCTAGTTCCTCGTATTGTGGTATTTAGTAAGCAACGATCCAAAATATTAATGATAACCTTTAATGTGAAATTCAATTTAGCTAGGGAAGGAAATGCAAAGCGAGGTGTAGTGATTTTGGGGTGACTCGGGTCAGCCAAAAAAGGTGTAGTGATTTTGGGATTTATTTGTTCACCCGAACAAGTGGATAAATCGATCAATACAACGTCATGTGTTTCCGTTCACCTCCTGCTTCCATCTTATTATTGTCATCGTGGTTTGGAACAAATTTCAAATTAAAGATTGCTTACCTAATTGTTGAGGCGTCGATCATATGCCAATAATCGATTCCCCTTCTTATTTTCTCAGCCATTATTTGGTCTCGTAGCCAATCACCAAGGCGTTGAAGGCGTTGTCAAGCGTCCCCATAGAAGCTTCCCACAGATGCCCAAAAAAAAATCGAACAACATACTCGTCAAAGCACAACACACAGATAGGTGGACAAACACATGGCAAATGTTGATTGGATAGAGGGACAAAGGCTTCAAGTTCTGAAATGTCTATGGCCAGATTATTCATGAGACTCGTGTGTTAGAGGCACCTGGTGAGGCTCATTTTATTTCAAGTTAGGATGGATTTTAGTTGTGATGCGAGCCATAGAGGGAATCAGGAAGAAAAAGAGCGGTTAGGGTGTTGTTGGAGTCTCAATCCTGGGAGTAGCAAAGAAAAATAATACAAAGCTTACATCAACAATATGAAAAATAAAATATCACGGTGCTGGTCAATGTGTAACAATTTTAGTGCCATTCTTTTTTATCAAATTCCCTGACTTTAATATACATATGAGTTTGAATGACTATTTTGAGGAAAAGGAAGGGAGAGGAGAGCAGGAGAATGGTGAGGTAAAATCTAGATGAAGAGCATAGAGAACGTGACCAGAATGGTAAGCTATTACCTGGTAGATATTTAGGAGTCTGATAGCAATGATTTCAGTATTGTTGTGAAATTTGTCTTGGCCAGGGTCAACTCATTTTTTGAATACATGGGATCCCCCAACTCAACTGAAGGGCCCAGATTATTTACCGCGACAATGTATATTTTGTTCTTCAATAAAATATAAATAGACTTGACCTTAAGAAGAAAAATTTATTTACCATTCATTCACTTCATACCGCAGGCCAATAATATTTGAGACTTCGTTGAGGTCGCCTTCCGTTCCTCGATGTCTCTGTCGTCGTGCAGGTTCCTTTCTAATACTTCTGCTCCCTAAAAATGGTAATGGTGATATGAATGGAGGAGCTCTGAATGGCTTCGAAAATTGCAACACATACGCACCCCACACAATGGAAGGATACTTCCTGAACACGAAAGACGAACCGTGGCAGTCGAAAACACCCTCGATAAAGAATTACATCGAACTGACAGACAAGTGGCGAGCAAGGAGTAGTTGTAGGGACGACCAAAGTGCACTCACAGAAAGAACACTGACGGCGTAAGTATCAAACCCTATCTCAAACCCTAATGTGGTGGATGTTTGATGGTTGGCCATATGGAGGACACACGTAAATTAAACATTGGTTGGAGGGATGACCTCCCTTCAACCAATAAGGTCCATTTTTTTTCAAAATGGACCTCAAAGAAAAATGCCTATCGGCGTAAAAATAAATAATAATAAAAAACAAAAACAAAAAATATCATCCCGAAACTACTAAAAACAACTAAATATGCTTTAAAAAAAAAACTAATCGTGTACCTAGGTCCGTAAACGGGAAGCCATGGATGAAACTTGTTCAAAAGATCCACAGAAAACTTCAAATTGGATGGAAAAACCCATAAAAAACTTCGATCTTCACTGAAATCCTTCGCAGAAAATTTCAATTGCCTTTACAAACTCAATCTCGTGTGACGAGGATTCTATTCCCAAGTGATCCCCATAGAAAAATATATAGAGATGGATGTGAAGGAGCTCAAAAACAAAGCATCCACATTAGAAGTATCATTTTCCAAAGTAAACAAAATATTTCTTCCCAAAATGGAGCAAACCAACATTGAACTAAAATTCTGAAGATCTTGAGAGTGTTTGCCTCCTCCTTCGAAAGGTTACACAACATATTGATAATCCCCAAAAAAAATTGCCCAGTTTTTCCCCTTTTTTTTCTTTTCCCACGTGAATTTGACTTTTTTAAAATTTGTTAATAATATTATATTATATATTAGTATAATATATCATATAATATAGTCTCGATGGGTAGCTTAGTTGGTTGGAGTATGAATCTAAAGATCATTTGATATTGAGGTCAGAGGTTCAATTCTCGCGAATCCAACTCTCTGGGTCCTTCAGGGTTAGGCTCCCAAAACTGGAGTCGATAGGGCAAGGCCCCTTTGGGTGGGCCCCCTATAATTATTACTGTGGATGTAGCGTGCACCGACCTCTATTCTCAAGGTTGTGAACCACACACACACACACATATATATATATATATTAAAAACATATAATATTATATATTATATGTAAGTTTAACATATTATTTGTATATTAACATACTATATTACAAATATTTTTCAAATGTGAATTATTTTTTATTAGATATGAAAGAAATATGGTTAATGTCTATTAATTGTTAGGTGTGTAGGACTAGTGGTGATTGTGTCTTCATAGTCTACCATGGTCATGTATTGGACAAGGAGGATCAAGGAGATGTTCTGATAAAAATGCTTGTACGTTTATAGTTTTATTGGAAATTCATGGAGTAATTTGAAAATAAAAATTTAGAGACCCCCTTAAAATTTCATAAAACTTAACATTGAAGATGGATTCATAGAGTGCCCACGCCCTCGCCCTCCCTATTTTCATAAATTTCAACACTACATATGGAATCAGAGACCCCCTTAGTGGGGGTATCTAAATCCATCTACAGTTTCCCCCACAACCCCCTATTCATAAATTTAAACACTACAGGGGTCTTTAAATCCATATACAGTGTTAAAATTTATGAAAATGTTAAATTTATGTAATTTTCCATTTTGGTTGGACCATCTCCCCAATGCAATTTCAGTTATTGAAACTAAAAATTTCAATAACCCGTCAAAAATTCTATTGGAATTTTAAAAAATGCAAGAAACATAGGGAAGAATATGCTCCATGATTATAAGTTTTCTCCATGTTTGGACTAATTCATATTAATCTAGTTGTAGTTGTTATCTAGTTGTTTTTTATCCGTGGACTAAATTAGTTATTTTGAGTCATTTTTATTTGTGTGACTTATTATTTAGTTCTATTTTCTATCTGAGACTAAATTAGTCATTTTTTGTTGCATTGCTCAAATTTCTTAGTATTTAGCTTAAAAACATTGTCATAACTAACTTTTTGTCACGTAGTCATTTATTTGCTAAATTATACTAGTGAATACTTGCCCTCAAGGAAATTATTAATCATTTATTTTTCTTATATATATATGATGGAACATCGCTTGGGAAACCCTCAAGCACTTCTCCATTTTTTTAAGATGGTACTCAAGGTAAATCGTCAGCCCTGATTATGGGGCCAAACCCAGTGTGGACATCGAGTGAGTCCCCTGCATAGCCACCCGATTTGACCCTAAGACCTTCTATTAGCGCAAACAACTCTCAACCAATTGAGCTAACCCATCGAGCTCTAATATATATATTAGATCGTTTTATCTAATATATTAATGGTCATTAATAAATTAATAATTGTGTTCTTATGTTAATGGTCATAATAGAATGTTTTTTTTTCTTTTTAAACTCCCAAACTAGGTGTAGTAATAATAATTTACCATAATAACATGTTAATAATAATCTCTCTCTCACACACACACATATATATATATATTGACATTTTCAGAGTAATTGTAGCACTCTTGAAATGGAGATTGACTTTCTCCTTAGAGAATCGACCTTCCATAATCATTTGCTTTTAATTAATTAATAATCATCAGTCCTAAGCTAATAAGCTCATAGTACTACTAGTTCAATTTGTGCTCATGCATGTCTAGTAATCTATTTGCATTATTATGCAAATGATGTGTTGTCCTACAACGCTCAGAGGCTAATAGAGAGTTCACATTTCTATATATTGGTGTTACAAAAATAGGCGAGTAATAACAAATTGTTTCCTTAAAGGTGCCATGATGACATCTGATCATCTTTAATTGGATTCACTATCCTCTCACTTCTTCCCCTATTCTGTAGTGCCCTTACTAGTGGGGGCACTAACTCTATATTCAGTCGAACTTATGTACTACATACCACTAGAGCTATGAGTAATATATATAACAAAAAAAATTAAATTAAATGTTTATTTGTTCCCTATAATACCTTTAGCATTCATCTCTAATAAATTCTAAGGGTTTCCATTGAAATGTTCAAATAGTTGGATTTAGTCAATATTTCTAACATCATTAGGAATTTAAAATATGCATTTTCCTTTCAATTTCTAGTACTGAAATTGACAGATTTAATTAAGGAGAATACATGGTTTTCTGTAGATTGTAGTAGCATTCCTTAGGTTTCTATAGCTCTTCCTTAACCAAACCTACTAACCAAAATAAATAAACCACCCTATCGGCCAGCTATTATCTTGTTGGCCCTAGGAAATCAACGGATTTCCTAGCCCTCAAGCCCACAACCGATAACCTCGATAACAACTTCTTACATAGTTTTGTAATGCAATCTCTCGTTAGCTTTCAATATCCACCTTAGAGTTTTCCCCCTCCTCTAAGCTTCGAGTTATCCCCCTCCTCAGAAGACTTCACTTCAAACAATTTTAAATTACCTCATAGTTAACTCTCTCCCCCAAAAGAACAAAGAAAAAACCCTTTCATACCCATAAGTTCTCACCTAAAACCCTTTTTCCTCCTCCTCAAGCCTTCGAGCTTATTGCATTGCCCCCCATAAAATCCCAAGAAACCCCAAAACATTTATTTTCTTTCTTGTTTAAAATTTCAAATCACAATAAAATATTATATATTGTGTACCCATTGTCTCAAGCAGTTCAATACCGTTATGGTTAATTAAAACTGTTGACTATATAACATTTATTATTTCTCTTGAAGTGTTCAATCTAGGATCTTCACGAGGCGATGGGTTAAATTACAAGTCACACTCACTATTCAAACATTAAATTGATTGAATAAAATAATAATTTATTAGTGATGAGGTTGACCCTTCAAGTTTTGTAGTGGTGGTTATCTTTATTATTTTATTCAATTCAAGATCTGAAAATAACGGTATTAATCTAATGAAATCCTACCTTATATTGTGGGTTTAATTAATTAATTTAATATGCCTTTTTAACTTATCATGGAATGATTTAGTCAAATCCAAAATTTATTTAATCAATTCATTTATTATTGTATTTATTCAACAATGGTTATGAGAAGGGACCTTATTATCATTAATAATAATAATAATTAAATAATATTAGATGGTGAACTAATAACCACATTTGTAATTATTTACTTAACAAATAAGTATCCCACTACCAACATAGTAAGCTTGTATTTATAAACAAGGCACCCTTGAGGGTTTAAACAATCCTGTTAAACAATTGAACAATACAATTATATTATTTATGACAATTTCCTGTGACAATTATAACTAACAAAACTTGGTGAATTACCTATCAGAGTGTTCACGCATAATTAATGAATACTTAAATTACTTTTTTAACACATATCTTAATAACTTAACATTCATTATCTGTTTAGGATCAATGCATAATCAACTTACATATTCACAACAACTTACACAATTATTTAACATGAAGGTATTTGTATAACCATACTAGCATACATATGTAAAGTGTGCATGCACGACCAGTGCATGCATAGTTCGGACATGTATTATAAACATACATCATATTTCCTATGCATAACTGCTAACTAATACAAATAATCCGCCATGCAAATAGAACAAGTATACATAATCATAACATTTATAAAACATCATCAACTATTTTATGAGTTAACCTTATAACATTTCATATCATTTTTTTATGTTTACATTAGTTTAATCAATCAAGTACAAGGAAGGGTACCTACTACCACTAACTTGGTATCAAGGAATCCTTAACCCTCATTAGTACTAGCTAACAATATCCTCCCATCCTAACCTACGTCCACATCCTCCCTATCCTTCCTCTGCTAGTAATGATGTGAATGTCGGCTTTACCGACCTGATCACATATAAACCTGGGAGTGGTAGCGTCAGTTGAATAACAGACCTATCCTCTTCTAGCATGCATCTGACCATTATCATCACAAAAACATGGGGAGCGTGTCTCATCATGGCCCTCCCTTGACCCTAGGTATTATAGTAACATAGAATGGGAAATACATCCATCCCTCACAACATACTAGGTCTATACCCTGTCGAATCATATGTTGTTGTTGTCATGATTATCGTCATGTGTCATTGTATCATCCATTTGTTTGGTTGCTAAGGTTTACTGCATAAACAAGTTCTTATTCCACATATCATATCAAGTACCCGACTATCAAATAGCCCATGTGTCACGTGGGTTAGTATTTCACACAATACACATTTATAACAAGCATTTACACTCAATCTTCAATTGATCCACATCATCACCATCATCATTTCATGTAATAATTTAATTCATCATAGGTACACCTGACATATAATAATTCAATCGATCACATCATAAGATGGTATCCACATACCATATCATATATTTCACATTTTATCAATGAAAACATTTAAACATAAACTATCATCATAAAAGAAAGGAATCTAATGATAATCACAACCTAGTAACTACATAAACATAGTAACATCATAATCATAGTGAACACAAAAATATATTTCAACCGAAGGAAACCCCGTGTGAAAAATGCAAAATTCTCAAGAATTTTGCATTTTTCACATGGGGTTTCCTTCGGTTAAAACATGATTACCTGTGAAAGCACAAATGAAACATATAATAAGAAAATAAAGTTTCCTTCAGTCCATCATGTCGTTATAAAGTTTACTTAATCAAGCTAAGTCCAACATATAATAAGAAAATAAAGTGCAGTATGTCTAACAGATAAATATGCCCAGTCAAAATGTGGGGCATTACATATTGGATTGCCCCTTCAATTTCGTTGCCTTGCACATTCAGTCCTAGGTTTTGTTTTCATTGATTCGACATTTACAGTTTACATCCTATTTAGGATGTCGCCATGCCTTGCTAGTGCATGGTTCCATTACATAGTCAAATTACTATTAAATGTTATAATATTCATTGGTAGGGCCTTAGCCTTCAACTCTATGCTATGAACCAGTACATAAATACATTTACATCAATTATATTTCATTACAATAATAGGGGTTAAGAATGAGGTATATTACATTCTCTCCCCATTAAAGCAACAGCATCCCCGGTGTTCCTAGTCTTTCTTGACTTCCAAAATTTGTCTTTAATCCTCAATTGCTTACACACCGCAACAATTTGTTTCTCCATTTTTTAGTTGCCTCGACTAGAATTTTCAAGATAGACACATGTTCAGTATATATGCTTAAGATGTCTCCAAGGCTTTTTAGTTCAGTATTGCTCGTTTCTTTCAATAAACAACACATGATATTTCAAACTGTAAAGAAACATGTACATATGTGTGATCATTCAAAATCAAAAGAAGAAGGCATAATAAAAGATAAGTGTTTTTTCATGAGTTACTGATCTCCAGGAATACCATCCTACCCTCTTAAGATTGTTGTAGTAATTTGCTTTCATGGATTTCATTGGATAATTATACTTCATCCATTTATCTTTACCTCGTAGCAACAATTTCTATAGTCATCTTTGCCATGATATATTTGATATCTTGGTTCAATAAGTTAGTTTGCACATGACATAAATATACATTTCCAGGTAAATATCCCTAAGGTGTTACAACCTATTATTGCATTCAACTTGTTTTTGGATTAGTCTTACATTGCACTTGCAATATTCCTAACATCATATGATATACACTTATCATAATATATATGCACAATGAGATTTGCTCCTTCAATTAATTTGCCTCTCACTATGCAAGCACATTTAACATGACAATATATAAAATTCTATTTAATCAAGGCAAATGATATTCAAACATATACTTGTCGTATGGTTGTATTTTTCTGAAGTATCTCTCGACTGTGCATGCAGGAGCATTCAACTTCTCTTGGAAGTTCTTACCATGCTTAACACATGAAGATCATCTCTTGATGGAAACACCATTTCTTGTGCAAGCCTCCTCATGGTGCACACGTGTAAATATATAATTTCATGATCATTATTTCAATATTTGTAAATAGAAGACACACCCATGGTCATTCACCTATTGCCTATTCTCAATGGGCAAGTAGTGAATACCATAAGGGGAATTGTAGTCTTTCTTACATTGTAGTCCAAGTCTTAATTTCCAACACTTTAGGGTTCCCTAAGCCCAATTGAACTTTCTACTGCTTTACATGCCCCACCCAACACAAGGATGATACCCCTTTGCGGCTATACAGTCCCTCATGTGTATCTCCTACATGTGCTCTTCAAGTCGTGCATACAACCAAGGTGTCCCCACAGTTGCTAAAAATAACATCTCTTGCTCACTTATATTATTCGTATTATTATATATCAATTTAGGTTCGTTTGTTAAGCAGGGCACCTTCCTCCTCCTCCTACTTGTGTTAGTAGGTAAGAGATTTATTAATTTATTATTTTTAACTTTTACCACTTCAATTTAGCATTCCCTTCTCTTTGGAGCTATGTTTCTTATATAAACCAAAGTATGAGGTTCTCCCTCAAGCATTTGATTTCTCGCAACCATAGGATCTTGGTTCTCAATATGGCCTTATTAATATTACCATAACCAAGTCCTTTTACCAGCAACTGCTTCAAGGACAATCAATAACAATATCATATCATCAATTCATATAATCGATGATTTTTCAAAGTAAATTTGCTTATAATGATTTTCAATTGTCTTTCATTCATTGTCAGTCACATGTATGTCTTACATAACTGCATCATAAATCCATGCATTTGTCCCGATTCAATTACTTGAAACTTTAGTTATAATTTGCATTTTCATAATTAAAATTTCCAATCATTGTGCTTCTTACTCATTGTTGTTCAGGAGAATACAACCTTATAACCTAGGGTCTCTGGGGTTACCAACATGCTAAATTAACTTGTAGAAAGTCATCCATTTCAAATTTTGAAATAGAAAGAGGAAGAACTTAGGCATACCTTTTTTATGACGGTCGATCCTAGCTTTTCTTCTTCACTTCAAATTGCTTCCACAACTTCCAGGGAATCTCCAACGCCTGCAAAGAGAAAGACCTTTCCTGCAATATATTATATATTATATAGATGGTTAATGAATCAATATGCTTGCTATGGAATAACAAGAAAATTCATAAATCATAATACATACTAGTGCAAAGACACAATATTGGAAGAAATACTCTTTTTATTGATAAACAAGTGAGGTAAGGTTACAACCAACATCTAAGACAAATGCTCCTTTGCTAGCCAAGGACACTAAGTTCTATTGCTCCAAGATATCTAAAGGAAAACCACCGGCAGAACTTTGCCCTAGAATTCATGATGTTTAGCCTCAACCACTACCCTCTATTTATACATGAGGAAAGAGAGAGGTTATGAAGGTTGATATGGTTGGGGAATTTGGGATAGTTATGATTAAGGCCCCAACTATCCTCAATTAAACTTGTTTATATTATTTAATTTTGGATTAAGGCATATGTAACTATCAATACTAGTAGGTCGTGTATGATATGCGACTTTCATAAAGGCAACCCACGGATTTCAACCATGATCATATATACGCGAGCTGCAGTGTCAATACTCATGTATGATACGTGGGATGCAATGGCAATAGTCACGTATTCACCTCAATGGACATACAAAAATTAGGTCTGACTAGTAGGAGGATGATGCATCAAAGGTCATACCCATATATAGTGTTTTGGTCACTTCCATCCATTTTTTCCTTTTGTGTACCGACACATTGAGTGTCAGTACTTGGATGGAGAAGTGCCATTTTACATGATAGCATATGCCCCCTAATGTGTGAGGTCAGAGAGAAGCGATGGTCGAAATACATTACAATCTTTAATCTTGGAGAACTCAGTTACCAAGGAAGCAGGGAGGTACCTGAAACAAATACATATCAAAGTCATATACAAAATCATATATGAGGATACCATGTTCAATAAAGCGGAACAATATCTCCTTTACAATATTTGATTACATCATATGATACGGGTAACAAGACCATGAATATTACAAAGGTGGATCGAAGCCACGATATACAATGATATGTCTTCAAAATCTGGAAGTAGTGTTGTTGAACATAACACAATCTTGCGCAACTTAGTTTATAGAGATTGAACCTAAGGTCTTCAACCAAATCCAAAGGAACCAATACAATCCCTACCACGTGAATAAATGAAGCAGAAGTTGAACATGGAAGGAACCCGACAAAATGTCAGGAAATGAGTGATGCTGACAACTGAAGCAAAGGAGTCCACTAATAAGGGTAGTGAATACTAAGGTACCATCGTCAAAACTCTAGGTCTTCATCTTCAGTAGATGCTGATGAGAAACCATGATGTGAGGAGGAAGGCAATGAATCCTTCAACAAATCACAAGAGTGACTAGGAAACTGGATGCGGGAAGGTAAACACAAGGAATTCTCAGAGAGGATAGTGACGAGAATCAGGATAATGATCAAATGAAGGTATAGATCCTTGAGCACTGAGCACGACACAGAGATGACCCAAGGCAACTTTTGACTTGCAGATATGACAACTAGACTTATCTGTCATGCAGGAGACATGATCAAATTCCCCATGTATAAAGGACAAGTGGAGGAGTAAAAACTCAAAGTAGTAGTTGAGTTGAAAGTGTAAACTGAGACATGAGTATCGAAAATTTCAGAGTACTTTGTTCAAAGATGACATGCTGCCATTGTTTATAACCCAAAAAGAGTAATTCTTCCTTACCTTTCATGTTAAATTTTTATGAGTCTAAGAAAGTCAACTCCAGTCTTTCTTCACTTTTTACAAGCTTGAAGACGGGAGAGAATAATGGTTGATTATTCATTGATTCATGGATTTTACAAGCCCGAACTAGTACATGCTCGCTGGTGTTTTCATATTTTGAGACTCTGAAAACTCCGAAGAAGACTCTAGGGGGGTGCTTTTTCATACAATTTAGTCTCCTGAGGCCGGAAAAGTATAAAACAATCCACATAAGAACTCTCTTAGCTCCCGGAGTACTAAGGTATACCTTTTTCGTACTTGTCGGCAAGGTCCTAAAAATGGGTAAACTAATACTAGACCGACGCACCTTCAGAAGCAGCAGATAGCTTGAGTTTAACGAGTGTGAAGGAAGGAAATATCACTCGAAAAGATCCATTTGATTATGATAAATGGGTCTTACAGCAGTAAACTCGATGCTTTGTTCTTTAGGTTTTGCGAGCATGACAAAGACATAAAGTACGCTCATAATATTTTTCATGTTTGGGTCCAAAGCACAAAAAAGAAAAAACTAAGCTCATACTGGGTGTTCATTTTCCATAAGTTTAGTCCCTTAGGTCCAAAAAAGTGATAAACCTATGACTGAAGATACTCTTCTCAATTTCGTAGAAAAGAGAGTATTCCTTTCGCGTAAATAATCTACATGGTTCGAGAAAGAGATAACTTACCACCAATGTAGATGCCCATTCATTTAATATGGTCTCATAGCATACTAAATATGCAACACAGTTAATCGAACAATAATTATATCAAGATTATAGTTGTCATGTCCCCTCCCCTCTACTCGATGGAGAGGACATTACTACACTGATGTTGCTACTGTCAAAACGGACAATCTATCCCCATGAATATAATCATAAAATGCATTGAAATAAAATACATATGTAGATGTATATTTCATTAAAATATAACGGAAGCCAAAATACCATTCAACACATTCATCATGCTCATAATAACTCATAAAACAAATACATTGCAGAGTTAAATACAAGAAATACTTATCTTGAAAAGGAGTTGTCCTGCAACCAGTTATATCGCTGCAACGTTTCACCCAACCGTATGCCATTGTGCTCATCAATCTTTCAGCACCGCTGCCACCCCTAAGTTGGGCATGATTTCCACAAGGAACTAGGGAACAATAGACTCACACATAGCCATATACACATCAAAAATTAGCCAAGCCAAACATAGTTGGGTTTATCAGGAGGCTAAGGCAGTGGAAAGGAGAATTGCTAAGCTAGTGAGCTCAACCATAGATCTATGGACACCTACACAAGATCTAGCTTGGCCTCCATAGTACCTACACAACCCAACACAAGGAAGTATTCCCTTCACTGCTACACAGTTCCCTCAAGCCATACCTTCCCTTCTAGTGCCCTTTTGGGTGTGCAGAAAGGATTTGCAAGCCCCTTTTGATTTGTCTGTGAGGTTCCTCTCTTCACTAGATTTATTAAGCCAATTCTGGGCCTCTTCCACTCCTAACAGTTCATACCAAAGAAGGATTTACAGAACCACAAAATGCAAGTGTTGGGTATGGAAAAAAAAGTCCTGGGAATCAATATCAAAAGTGGTAAATGGGGAAAAACGACCCAGGGTGAGCAATTCGTTTCAAAAACATTCTATGGGATTCACGTGGGCAAAAATGACCTCTTCAAACCCCCAATTCATGGATCTATTTTCCCATTGATTGTGTAACACCAAAAATGAATTTCCCCAGCCGTGTGAATGAGGACATAACAGAAAAACGTCAGGGAGAGAACCTAGCCACTGAGCATTACAAAAACTACTTCCCCACCATGGGGAAAAAGAAGGAAACTGCTGAAAAATGTGAGGGAAACACCCAAGAGATCCAAAACACGTGAGAGAGCAAAATGTATGGGTGAATGTTGGAATGGGCAGCCATTCATGGGTGTTATCTTGCCCCATAAGTCAAAATGGGTGGCTTCCCCAATACAAAATTGACTACCATACTCTTCCCATCCCAAGGAATTAACTACCTCATCCAATTTATGGAAGAAATAAATGATTGGGCACAAAAGACAAAATGGGTAGTTGAGAGTTTAATGGGTTCTCCCTTTGACATTTTTCTTTACCCTATTGGCTCAAGGGTTTGAATATTTCCCCTCCCTATTCCTTGTGAAATCATGCCCCCATCTCTTTAATGTTGCATTGCCATAGCTAGTTGTGGGTATTTTTATCAATTTTCATATTTACATGATGTCCAAAATATAATGTGCCTGACTAGCAATAAACCATATGCATCGATTTTACTGGCCGATACGTAAAACATTAAATCCATGGTGGGGCCTTGGCCTTGAGCTCCACACCATTATTTAATAACGCTATTTACATCATTTACAATTTAATGCGATTTTTAATATAATGGGGTCAAAATCGGGATATTACAATAGCGATCATTGAAGCCTATGCTTTCATTCACTTGCATGTGTAGTCGATGTGATGATCATAACATCTATAATAGCGTTTCACATATTGACATGTCATTTATCCATTGATGATAAGATCATGGATGCTAACAAATACAAACCACTAACCTTTTATTATAAACTTCAAATCTTCTATGTGTATAAACAAGAACATAAAGTTTATTCAAAATAATATATCAATGATTTATTTTCATGTGCCAATAATAATGACAAACCAAGATTATGGCTAGCCATTCCCAACCACATAACATATAAATATGCGGTGATCTTTCAATTTGTAAGTAGCAAAGATATTATTAATTATATAATTCACATAATTAGATAAAGCATCCATGACATATTCCCTCACATTCCCAATATGCTAATTGATTTTTAAGCTCATCATTTAAAATAAAAAGGCTAGTTACAAATCCAAGACTTATCATACGATTGCAAGAACAAACCAAATACCTTTTAGCATTGTCTAAGTCTTCTAGATATCTACTCATTCACATAAAAGTTGTTCTATGTCATCATGAAGTCCAACAATGCCTCAACACAACAAGTCGCTTGTGTAAGCAATATTGCAAGCTTATTGGAATGGACTTCCAAAAAATTTATTTATTTATTCAATGATGATTTTTACAAGAGAATGAGTGGTGTTATCAACCAAAATGGCACTTCTCCGTCCGAGTACCGACATTCCTTATGTTGGTACACATAAGGACAATTTCGATTGAAGTGGCCACAACACTATAGATGGGCATGACCTTTGATGCATTATCCTCAAACCAGCCTTGTATATTTTTATTATGACTTTTGGGTTGCATACGCGACTATGTGCATTGCAACTCGCATGTCATACGCGAGTATTTGCATTTCAACCCACGTATACTTGAATACACGAGTTCCCTTTGAGAAACTCGCGTGTCATACACGAGTTTCCTATATTAATACCCGCGTATACCTTAATTTGACATTAAAAAATATAAATCGAGATTAGATGAGATTAATTGGGGCCTAACCCATAACTATCCCAACCATCTCAACCATCCCAACCTTCGAAACCACTCTATTTCCCAAAGTATAATTAGAGGCCTTAGGGTGGGGGCTAATTAATCAATTTTGGAGAGCAAAGTTATGCTGGTGGTATATCCTCAGAGTCTTGGAGCAGCAGAACTTAGAGTCCTTTGGTTGTAGAGGACTCCTTGTGTCAGACGCTGAGTTGTACTCTTATCTTATTCACCACTTGTTAATAAAGAGAATTCTTCTTCCAATCTTGTGTTGAGTTTATTTCATGTATATTGGCTTAATGAATATGTTTGATTATGTTATATATATGCCTTTCATCTAACCTCTAATATATATATGAATGAGATATTACTTGAAGGATTTGCTCTTTGTAGGTGGAGAAGTGCATCCCTGAAAGCTTTGGAGAGAAGTGGAGCGAGAGAAGATCCAGCTTGGATCAACCATCGTTAATCGGGAAAGTCAAGATTTTCTTCCTATTCTCTTTCCATTCTTTGTAAAAATATGATTGTCTGCAAGTTAGTAGTAAGTTGGTAACCCCAGACCCTAGGTTACAAGGGTGTTTTATCCTGAACAATAGAACTGGCGACTCCACTGGGGAGCCCAGCTTACTGTGGGTTTATCCTGTAGGTTCTTGACCAGTATTTGCTCTGATTCTGAGTGTGGTTTCTTTATCCTACCTTTGATTTGCAGTATAGTATGTCGAGATCCCTTTTTTATATTTTTTCTTTGAAAAAATCTTGTTGTATACGTGGGTTGTTGTGATACATAGTCACATATAGCAACTTGTATACGTGGGTTGTTCTATAAGACAGTCGTGTATGGTACGCGAGTTGCTCTACTGAGATAGTCGCGCATATCCTGTAGCAGCATAAAAAATTTGGTGGGGTTGGCTTGTCCCTGTCTTGGCTGATTTTTTGTCTGCTTAGGGGTCTTCTGTTGTTGGCATAATACTGTAAGTCCAAAGTCCTATATGCCATACTTTTCACTTATTGTTTAAGCCTTTGAGTTTGATTTCTCTAAATCTCCTTTCATCCAATGGCTTGAAGTTGACCCTCCTGCTTGGCCTATGAGTTCAATGGTATGTATTTGAGTCAATGATCAGGGCTTTAGATACCTTATTCTCTGTACTGCTTTGTGTAGTGTCAGTTAGCCACTTGTTCTTTAGTAAACCTAGTGGATTTTGTTCATTAGTTTTCCAAGTTAGGTTTTTTACCAAGTTTCCTTCCTGTTTGGTTGAAGTTTGGTCATTGTAGGTCCTCTATACTTGATTTTTGCTTTTGATATGTTGTGATCATTCAAACTTACTCAAAAAAATTGCATTTAGATGCATTGTAGTTTTTGAAGAATTTGAAAAAGTGAAAGAAAAACATTTCATGCTTTTGCATATAGTTGCACTTAGTAGTTTTCTTTTCAGTATTTTCAAATAAAATTTCAAAAATTATAAAAAGTCTTAGTTTTCCGACACTTAGTTTTAATTTCATTAGCTAAAAAAGAAAAAAAAATTGGTTTAAGTAGTTGTATTTTGCTTTGAAAGTTGCTTTATACATCATTTTACTTTTCTTATTGAGTCTATAACATCACAGTCCCTCACGCCATTTACCTTCTGACTAAGAACAACCCTTATAATAAACGATATAATTTAAAATTTATTAGTAAGTTTTATTTTATAGGGTCATACACCAACTAGCTTAAGCTAGACTTGTGGGATAGGGAGTTTAAACTCTCCACAAGTGTTTAAATTCATACATAGTTGGCCAATCGATAAGTAAACCCTTTCCTATGTTGGTTGTATCTGGGAAGCTCCTCTCAAACGGGAGTTAAACATGAGGCCACGTGGAGGCTTGGACTGAGGAGATAACCCTCTATTTCCTTGTCAAAGCATAGACCAAGGTTTTTGTGCATCTAGGGATTTTGTCCTAAACAAAGTTTCAAGATTTGTTACCCTTCCCATGCGTACAAACCAGGCTTGTGACTGTCCCCCCAGACTGTCAATATAGTTAAGGTAGCCTATAGTCTCTCAGACATCTAGGGTTCATACACAAGTACACCAGAAGGCTATTTATGGTTGGCCTTGGATGAGCTTAGAAGGTAACCCTTGTATAAAGTGTGGGAGGGCGGTGGGTGATTCCTCTGCTTGTGTCTAAGAACATCTTCAAGGACGCCAAGTAACTGTCTCTCAGCTTTCTTCTGGAAAGCATATCTTATACCCCTTGTGATTGTTGAAGACTTTAGGAAATTTTGTAGTGATTGCTCTATGGTTTGTTTGTGTTTAGTCGAACTTAGGGTGTGAAGAGTCAAATTTTCAATCGTGGAGGACCAACCTTTCAGAAGGTCAAGAAATTTGCAAAACCTTCCTCCGCTCACTACCGTGGAGCCTCCACCACCCCCTCATAGGAGGAGATTAGACACAAATGGTTCTTTAGAACCTGTAGGAAATAGTAAAGTTCTGGGTGAACCAGAACTTAGGACAAACTAGCTTCATACAACCCCAGTAGAGATAGAAGACTTACAGGCTGACGAGTTTGCGAGAAACTTTAATTCACCTCTTACTGACCTAAACAATCCAGTGATCATCCAGGTTTGTCCTTTTAATTCACCTATGATTGGTGTTCCTGTGGGCATACTAATGTTTAGTGTAAGGGAAATTCCTTCTACCTCCACCTTAGCCACTCCAGCTGAAGGGGTACCACCTCCCCCGAAGGGTGCCCATAAAGCAAACATACCTGCTACTCCTTTGACTCCAGTTAGTCGGGTGTTCCGACCCCCGACTTCAACAAATGTAGTAGTCACTTCTGGTGGGGTGGTCATTGGGATCCCTAGTGCACCTTCTATTTCAACTTATTTTGCACACACTTCCTATAGTGGTCCAGTGGGATCCTCTTAATTTGTCCAGGGTTTCCCTTGGAATGGGGGGAACATTCCCCAATCTACTCCATATGTAGGTCCCACACCTACATATATAGGAGTGCAGTTTGGAAACACTGACCCTTATGGTCAAGGTTTCCAAGCATCGGTTTCGGCTCCTTTCACGAGCTCTCTTTTTTCGCTTTTTAGCGGAGGGATACCTGCTCCTGTTTTCCAAACCCCAATTTCAACTAGGGTAGCTCAAACCTCATACACTGCACCACATAATCCACTAGCTTATCGGTGGAATCCTTTCCAAAGCAATCCGACTACTTCGCAACTGGTAGCAGGGGGAAACCCTGCCTTCACATTTGGGAACCCGAGGGCAAGTCCTTCTACTTCCCGAGCTGGTACTTTTCATGCTCCGGTTAGGCCCAAGCTTCCTTTCTTGGAAACTTTGAATTTGCCAGATTTGTCTAAACTAATGAATGATCCGGTAAAACACGATGCCTCTTGGACACCTGTTCCTACCAAGCTACCTTCGGATATCCCAAAATTCGAAGGAAAAGTTGGTGAAGACCCAGGGGCTCATATCACCACTTTTCACTTGTGGTGCTCCTCCAACTCACTGAACGATGACACCGTTCGGTTGAAACTGTTCCAAATAAATCTTACTAGTGTCGCAGCAAAGTCGTACATTGAACTGCCCTCTACTGTGTTTGATAGTTTTTGGGACTTAGCCAATGTGTTCCTTAACCATTTCCAACTTCATGTCCGATATGATGCTGGGAAAAACTTTCTGTCCACCTTTTGGTGGGACAAAGCCACTCATATTTTAGATCACATCCAAGAGTGGAGAAGGCAAAAGAGGCTCATTAAGGCCACTATCCCTCCCGATTTTTTACTAGAATGGTTCCTTAAGTCCTTATTTCCATATATATCTAAGGACGTGTCCACTTTGGGAGTAACTAATGAGGAAGAGGCTATCCTCAGGGCCCAGCAGTTAGATTTGATATATTCTCAGTCTGGGATTCTATATGAAATCATCCCTGATGCACCAAGACCAACCCATAGTGTCGAAAAACCTAAGCCTGGACCCCATGCCGATGGTATGGTTGGTTCAGTGAAATATCCCATTGTAGAATCTTTGGCTAAACAACTCCATGAGTTGTCCATCAAACACTCTACGACGAAGGCAACAAAGGCTGCCCCCTCACCCCAGAATGCAAATGTTTTTGCGTAATCCTCCAAAAAGGGCAATTAGCAGCTCGGTGGGAAAAAGAAAATGGGGAAGAAAGGTGAGGGAAACCAAAACAAGCCAAAACCCACAAACAATGTTGATGGGGCAAAAAAGAGAAGAAGAAGGTGAAATTCCCATGTAATTTGTGCCAGGAAGATCACCTGACCGATCAATGTCCCCTTATGGACCAAGCTCAGAAGCTACTCAAAAGCCAACAACTGGTTGTCCTGAAGGATCCTTTTCCCCCAGGACAGAATTCTGCTTCAGCTTCAAATGTAGCAGGGGGCACCCCAAATGCTCCTGACCCAAATTATATCAACATGGTTTGATCCCAAACATTACTCCAGACTAGGAACAAGAACTATGAGGCTAAGGCTCCAGAGAAGGGTAAGTCTATAGGTGAAACTTCTAACCCTCTCACAATTGAAAAACCTACCGAAACTATGCCCAAGATACCAAAGGGTGTCTTTAAGAAAACATTGCATAATCCTAATGCTAGGGCTACAGCCAATTACTCTGTGGTTGAAGTTCTAGCCCAGACCCCTTGTGCAATGTCAGCTTTAGAGGTGTTACAAAGTTGTCCCACACAGCGAGATGCACTCTTAGCAGCCTTAGGTAGTATTGATTCATCGAGCCTCATGGCGAAGTTTAATTTGTCTGACGTCAAAATTCACCTACCATATCATGTGGCCTTATCGGTAGATGTCATCCATGGTAGGAAAACCATTAGAAGGGCAGTTGTCGATGAGGGCGCTTCCACATGTGTCATGTTCTTGTCTTGTTGGAAGGCTCTTGGATCTCTAGAGCTAGTTCCATCGAACACCCTACTTACTACTTTTGATGGAAGGTAATTCCGTCCACATGGTATCCTACCAGCTTTCGAAATAAAGTTGGCAGGGAAGGCAGTGTCTGTTGAGGTAGAGGTGATTGATGCACCATTGGATTATAACTTGATCCTGAGGAGAAGTTGGAATTATGCCATGTATGCTATTGCATCGTTCGTTCTTTGGGTAGTAGTGTTTCCGCACGAACGGAAGTTGGTTACTGTAGACCAACTCAGTTTTACTCAAAAGGGATGCATGGAAACTAACGAGTCCACCGTTCCATTGGTTTATCAGGTTAAACCTGCTTCAAAGAGCTTAGGGGTTGGAATGTATGCATCATTGATGGGCACATTAGATTTTCCAGCTCCGATTAATTATTTAGGTTCTACTAGTGTGGGGAATTCTATTGCAACTGTTTGTCAATAGAACGGACCATTGGGTTCTTCCTTCCCACCATGAACCTAAAGTGCCCTTATCGGCAGCGGAAGTAGCTTATCAAGCTATCGTTCATACCGCTGTTGATCCCATTCCGGTCCCTCTCACAGTCTCAGAGGAGTCGGAAGAAGCCTATCTGCCTGCTTGGGAATAGAACTCTTTACATACTGAAGATTGGTTAGATATGGTTTTGCCATTTGACGACGCCATTCTAGAAGCTATGTGTGGATGAGATAAGATCTGTGAGGATCTTCACCATCAATCATATTTTCTTCCAGAGTTAAGCAGGATTGAAAATCAAGAGTTCCATATGAGACTGGTAGGTGATGCTGATACACCCATTAATCCCTTACCTAGGGAAGGAATATTTACTGAGGGGGATATGGAAAACATTTTCGTTACTATTCCTATCAACATCTTTGCAAACCCAAACATTGTGGAAAATGTACATATTAGTGCAAACTGCTCTCCGGAGGAGATTGCCATTTATACAGCCTTGTTTAAGGAATTTCGCGACGTGTTTTCCTGGTCATATGAGGAGATGCCAGGCATAGATCCATCGATAGTCGAACATGAAGTCTGAACCTATCTTGATGCCAAACTAGTTCGACAAAAACTTAGACCTGTCAATCCGCGTAAAGCGGCAGCTGTTAAGGTTGAAGTTCAAAAACTGTTGAAAGTCGGTTTCATTTACCCAATAGCTTTGACAAAATGGGTATCCAACCATGTTCATGTTGACAAAAAGCAAGGGACGATACACATTTGTACTGACTTTCGCTATTTAAACAAATCCTTTCCTAAGCATAACTACCCCACACGAATAATAAAGCAAGATCACTGGCTCGCTGGCTCTGAGGCTGCGCTTGAATAGCTGTCGCCTAAAGTTTCGAGCTCTCTGGCCGCCCCCATGGCTACGCCTGGGGGAGGGCACTCCCCTTCCTCGCCTCTCTCTGCCGAGGAAGCCTTCAGAAGGTTGCTTTCGGATCCGGGCTTCAAACCGGCAGCCCCCTCCATTCCAAAATTTATCAAGAAACTTGATGCAGTCCCGGAAATTGACCTACCGATAGAACAGCCCATCAAGATCACTCTGGCCCTAGCTGAATGTGGACTGGTTGGGCAGTTCATGGGGTTATGGCCCTCTACTATAACCACTGACGACTGGATCCAAAGGAATTGGCGACCTCAACTCAAGAATAGTGTTACCTACTATCCGGTTGGAAGAGGATTCTTCATTTTTGAATTCATCTCCAAAGAAGATCGAGATCTTGTCTTTAGAAACGGCCCGTACTTCATGGGAACCCAAGGGCTGTACCTCAATAAATGGACCCCGGACTTCAACGCTGAAGTAGATGTCCCAAAGGAAGTGCCAGTGTGGGTAAGGCTACCAAATCTCCCAGTTCACTGCTGGAACACACAAACCCTCGAAAAAGTGGGGAATGCCCTGGGGAGATACATAGACAAAGCAAAGAATAAAGGTCAGTACTCCTGTGCCAGGATTTGTGTGGAGGTCGACCTGGAAGCTGGGCTACCTGAGGCAGTTAAGCTGAAAGTCGGAGATTGGCATCATTACCAAAAGCTGGATTACGAGCAGCTTTCGTTCAAGTGCCGCCATTGTCACGAGCATGGACATTTCCAGAGAAACTGCCCACAAATTCAGGTCCATGAAGAAGAGGAAGGCTGGAAAAAAGTTAAAAAGGGAAAATTTGGCAACAAAACTCATGAAAAAAAGACAGGAAGTAACATGCAGAACCTGCCATCGAGCTCTTCCTTCCAGGAAGCCATCAAAACAACCCCAATCGTCATTCAGGAAGAAGAAGATCCAAGAAAAGCCAACGATCCTGCTGGAATTCAAACCAGCAATCCACTTAAAGAAAAAGAGGTCGCGTCCCATAATGAAGATCCTTTGGAAATGGGGGAAATTCACCCGAGGGCATCCTCTCCTGCCGATCCCCCTAGTCCTCTCAAACACTCAAGCGTGGATCCTCTACTGCTAGACTCGGATAAAGGCGAAGAAACGGATGAAGGGGACTCCTCAAGTAGTCTGCCAACGGTTCCCTTCAAAAATTCAAGAGGCCGAAAATCAAAAAAGAAGCAGAGAGAAGAAGCTACATACTTAACGATCCTTGATGGCTCACAAAAAACTTTGAAAGGTATCATGAACACCAGATCAAAGAAAGGCACCGGTTCGGCCTCAAAAGGGGCCACCTCCCCCCAGCATTATTAATGTGATACATCTCCTGGAATTGCAGAGGCTTAGGCTCATCATTAAAAGAAGAAGCAATGAAAGATCTGGTCCGAATTCATAACCCTGAGATTCTGCTTGTCCAGGAGACAAAAATGGAGGAAGCCGCTGCCCTCCAAGCTGGGAAAAAGTTCTAGAAAAAAGGTACCGGGACTGCCGACAACTCTAGAGGAGCCTCGGGAGGTATTGCAACCTTCTAGGATTCCAATCTCTATACTCTTGAAGCTGAAGTTCGTGAGCTTCGTTGGATCTTTACTAAACTCATCCACAAAGGCTCAGGGCATTCGGTAAGTCTCTTCAATCTCTATGTTCCTGTCCTACATTCGGAAAAAAAAGACTACTGGAATAAGCTAGAATCCTTTCTCAATCTTCAGCGCCTTGATAACATTATTGTGGCTGGGGATTTGAATGTTACTCTGGCCTCAAGTGAGAAAAAAGGGGGCATGCTGGTCAGGGATCCCTCGAGGGAATGGGTGGAGGATATCATCCTCGGTTGGGATCTTTTAGACATAAAACCAGCCAGAGGAAAGTTTACTTGGTCGAATAAGAGAGTTGGACCGGGCCATGTGGTTGCACGGCTTGACAGGTTCCTAGTCCACTCCTCCTTTCTCACCCTTGGTCTTTTGGCCTCCTCCAAAATCTTTCCTCACTGTACCTCTGACCATAAGCCCATCCTTCTAGAGCTTTCTCTCGCTCCTAACATCAGCCCAATCCCCTTCCGCTTTAGCCCCCTTTGGATCCAACATGAGGATTTTTTACAAGTTGTAACCAATTCCTAGGCCACTCCTCTTAAAGGATCACCCTCTTTCATCTGGGAATCCAAGCTAAAAAGGCTTAAAACAGATCTGAAAAAGTGGGCAAGACTCCTTGTCACGCCCTCCTCAAAAAGAAATACTGCCCAAGCTAAATTGGAAGCTCACCAATTCCTCATGGATGCCTCAACTATAACTAACTGCATGCTGAAAAAGGAAGAGGAACTCCAGAAAGCCTTCTTCTCAGCCTGTAGGACGGAAGAGGAATATTGGAGGCAAAAATCCCAAAATCTTTGGCTCCTGAGTGGAGATAAAAATACCAAGTATTTCCATAAGCAGGCTGAGGCTCGGAAAAACCACAATGCAGTCTTAGAAATCATCTACAATGGAGACCTTATCAAAGACTTTGAGGGCATTAAGCAAGCCACCCACGCTTCCTTCAAGGAGTTATACACAGCCCCATTGAGGACCCGATTGACACCTCCGCCCATTCGTTTGACCTCATTCCAAGCCTTATCAAGCAGGAGGACAACAATCTCCTCACAACTCTGGTTACTGTGAATGAACTTAAAGAGATCCTCTCGATTATGAAACCGGACAGTGCGCCTGGCCCTGACGGATTCACCACTAGATTCTTCACCAGCTGCTGATCGATAATAAAGTATGATCTCCTAAAAATGGTTCGGCATTCTCAGTTAGTAAATAGGTTGGGGGGAAGCACCAATTCTTCCTTCCTAGCTCTGATCCCGAAGGAAAAAGGTGCCAATACATTCAATCGCTTCAGATCGATCTCCTTGTGCAACACAGGGTACAAGTTCATTACCAAGATCATTGCCTCCAGACTAAAAAGGATTCTGCCCAAAATTATCCCCGAAAATCAGGGAGGCTTCATCAAGGGAAGGAAAATCTTGGACAACATTATTCTCGTCCAAGAAGCCATTCATTCCAGCTGCCAGCGTAATGAGAAAGGTATGGTCATTAAACTTGATTTAGCTAATGCTTTTGATCGTGTCAAGCATGATTTTCTGTTTGCAGTTATGGAAAAATTTGGCTTCTCCTCCACTGTTATAAACTGGATCAAAGGCTACGTAGATGCTCTTTGGAGAGGCCCTTTAGTGAATGGGAGACCTACGGGCTTCTTCAAAGCAACCAGAGGTCTCAGGCAAGGCTGCCCGCTGTCCCCCCTTCTTTACGCCATTCAAGCTTCAGTTCTCAGCTTTCAGCTCAACCTCTGCCAGGAATCCCAATCGCTGCCTGGCCTCAGAATAGTGCATGGTGTCCAGAGCATAAACCATGCTCAATTCGCAGATGACACCTTGTTATTAGGAGGAGTGAGCTCCCTTTCTGCCGAATACTTCAAGCATGAGCTGGAAATTTACAAGGAGGTGTCTGGAAGCAAAATCAACTTCCATAAAAGCAAGATCTTCAGCTGGAATTGTTCAGCAAGAGAGCTTCGGGGTATAACCAGAATTCTTGGAATGGATGGCACAACGGACTGGGAGACCTTCCCCTACCTTGGCATCCCCATCTGCAAAAACAAACTCAAATCAGCAAACTGGGATAACATCTTAGACAAAATCAAATCAAAAATCCAAAGTTGGAGTGCCAATTGGCTCAATACAGCAGGTAAAACTATTATTTTAAAAGCTGTCCTTAATAGCATGCCTGTTTACCATTCGTCCATCATCCTCGCCCCTGCTTTGGTCATTCACAAAATGGAAGGTATGCTAAGAAAATTTTTGTGGGAAGGAGGCAAGGGGAATGAAAAGAAAATTCATCTTATTAGTTGGAATAAGATACAAAAGCCACGTGATGAAGGAGGGATGCAAGTGAGAAGTCTTTCCTCTCAAAACCTGACTTTAGGAGCTAAACTGCTCTGGCAAATTGTAACTGGAAAAGACAGCTGGAGCAAGAAAGCTCTCAGGAAAAAATACTTTCCCGGCCCAAGAAAGAGATGCTTGGATATGCCTCCCCAAAACAGAAATGGTTCTCCGATCTACAAGCTGTGCCTTAAAGCTTTGCAACCTTTCCAAAGTAACCTTTACTGGATCCCTGGTGATGGTAAAACTTTAAGAATTTGGGACAATTCAATCATGGGTGATGCCCCTTTAGGATCTTGTGGGGAAGTGGATCATCTCAGAGTCTGGTTTTTAAACAATGGGGTCAATTCGCTTTGGGACTTGTCTCAGTGGGAAGATAACAATTGGATAGGATGGGACCTAGGCAACCCCCCTCCAGATCTAGCTGCCGAGGCTGAATTGCTTACAGTCCTCCTCGAGGGCAAATCTCCCATCAATGAAGGAATAAGAGACAAAAGAGGATGGGGGAGTAATTCAGGAAATTATTCCTCTGCTGAAGGATACAAGAAGTTTCATGCTGTCCCTTTCGCTACTCCCAATCCGACGATCTAGAAATTCCTGTGGGAAAAAGTCTTCATTCCAAAAATAGACATGTTCTGCTAGACTATGGCTCACAAAAGTATCCTCACTGGAGAAAACCTCAAGAAAAGAGGGATGGAAGGCCCCTCTAGATGTTCGCTGTGCAAAAGTGAGAATGAAACTTCAAACCACCTCATCATTGGCTGCAATTTCTCCAAAGAAGTCTGGAATCATGCCTTGAGGATTAGCCCTAGCATAAACATCCCAACTACTATCCACGATCTGCTCTCAAGCTAGATGCACCTCTCCCTGTTCCTGCTTTCCAAGAAACCTCTCCTTCATTCTGCCTGGAACTGGATCCTTAAAGCCACTTGTTGGAAAATTTGGACTGAAAGAAATAATCGAATCTTCAGGGGGCAAGAAATCCACCCCTCTAAAGTAGCAGCCCAAGCAAGAGCTCTTATTGGGGAAGCACTAGAACAGAACTCCTCCCTGTCTAACACTGTTCCTCTCAAGCCCGAAGAATCTCTTTGGCTTGCCCAGTTTGTCCCCAATCACCAAAATCGAACTCCATCAAAAATTCTCTTTGCTAATTGGGAAATTAGGCTAGATGAGGATGCCTTCAACAGGTGGAAACTCGCCAGGAATGATCTCTGTCTTTTCTTTGATGGAGCAGCAAAGGGTAATCCAGGGCTTTCCGGTTGTGGTGGAGTTATCACTGAGGCAAATGGTAATTTGGTCAGCTCCTACGCCTGGGGTCTTGGAAATGGGACAAATAATAAGGCAAAGTTTTGCGGACTTTATCAAGGTTTGAGGATTGCCAGGACTAAAGGTATTGCAAAACTACTGGTTTTCGGGGACTCTAGGCTGCTAACTCAAGCCATCACCAATAAGAAGCGCCCCTCCCATTTACAGCTTGCTCAAATTTTGCAAAGAATTCGGCTGCTTTGTAAAAATTTCCAATCTATTAGTTTCTTTCACATTCTTAGAAACCTGAACTCAATGGCAAACAAGGCAGCGAATGATGGATCCCTATTAGGCAGAGGAATCCTGCACATGGATGGCATGGAGATTAGATGGGACGTCCCCTAGCAGGGTCAAGCATCCTCATTCGCCTGCCAGAACTTTGTTGTTCCAAGATTCCCGTCTGGCACTGCAGAGAAAATCTCTGATCTTCGATTCTGCTCTCATGCTGTCTGTGACCGAATCGACCCCTGGACTGCTTTTATTCCTGCCTCTATCGCCAAGCATTGCACTGCTGTTGATCCATTTTGCTGAAACTGCTCTGAAGGTAAAGATTTCCTCTCTGTGGCGTTCTCCAGAAGCTGATCCCCATCTCTCTATGGCATCGAATAGTTCCTCCTCCTCGGGTCTATCTGTGGAAGCACGAATCCAAGAGCTAGAATCAGCTATGGGGAGAATCCGAGGCCGTATGGCTGGCTTTGAGAAAAAACTGGAAGATTCCACTAAGGCTGGAGATAAAACTTGGGATTTACTGAATGCCGATATAAGGAAATTGAGAGATGATCACGCTGCATCAGCTGAGAAAATGAAAGATTTCAAGGCCGAGGTGCATACTGGCTTCAAGGAGGAGGCAAACGTTCATGGGGACTTCGGCAAGCGTCTCAATGCTCTGGAAAAGGTTGTGGCAAAGCTGGAGCTGGAATGAAGAGCTGGAGTGCTGTTCCCGCTCAAATCCTCTGCCTCTCTTTGATCTACTATGTTAAATAATTATAATAAGGCCGTTGAGCCCCACTGGATCCTAGTTTCACTTTGGGAAAACGAATTTCTGCTATGTTTTGTTACAGCACCCGACAGTTGATTTGCCGGAACCTTATAATCTAATCCTTTGTTTTAGTTTAAAAAAACTACCCCACAACATTCATAGATCAAATAATTGATGCTTGTACGGGGGGTGAAGTCTTTTCATTTATGGATGGTTTCTCCGGGTATAGTCAGATTCAAATTAAGCCGGAAGACCAACATAAAATAGTTTTCATTTGTCTATGGGGTACATTTGCGTACAAGAAAATGCCTTTTGGATTGAAAAATGTAGGGGCTACCTTTTAGCGGGCAATGAATTTTTCCTTTCATGACATTAAGTCTATTGTCGAACCCTGCCTTGATGATCTGCCAGCACATTCTCGTAAGAGGATCGATCACCCAGATCACTTGTGTTTAATCTTCGAATGATGCAGATACTACAAAATTCGCTCGAATCCCCACAAGTGCGTTTTCTGTGTCGAGTCGGGCAGACTGCTCGGGTTCATTGTTTCTAACAAAGGTATTCAGGTGGATCCTTTGAAAGTCGAGGCCATAGTAAATCTGCCTCCTCCTCGGTCCATCAAGAAGCTTCAAAGCCTACAAGGGAAGTCCAACTTCCTTCGACATTTTATCATGAATTATTCCAAGATCACTAAAAGTTTCATGCGCATGTTGAAGTAGGACACCCCATTTGTATGGGATGAAATCACACAACTTGCATTCGAGGCATTAAAGAAAGCTTTGTTATCGGCACCATTACTGTGTCTGCCAGATTACTCTCATGATTTTATATTGTATCTGGCCGCATCCGAGTCGACCATAGGGGTAGTACTAGTCCAGGAGGATGACAAGCTCCATGAGCATGTCATCTACTATCTTAGCCGTGCTTTAGCTGGCCCTGAACTTAGGTATTCCCATGTCAAAAAGTTCGCATTAGCAGCTGTATATGCTATTCAGAGGTTGTGTCACCACATCTTACTGAGGACTACGACGGTAGTGACAGATGTTAATCCTTTCCAATATTTTTTGTCCCGACAGATAGTTGGAGGTGAATTCAACAAATGGATAGTCATTCTCCAAGAGTTTGACTTAGATTTCCAATCCGCCAAATCCAAAAAGTCCTTAGTTTTTGCGGAACTCATTGCAGAATTTTTGGTTGAGGAAGATGTAGCCATTGAAGAAGAATCATTCCCAAATGAGAACATCTTTTTGATTTCCACCTTTGAGCCTTGGTACAGAGATATACTTGTCTATCTCCAGACTCTAAAGTGCACTGCAACCTTTTCGCGAGAAGAACGGTGCAAATTACGCTTACATGCAAAAAACTACCTCATTATTGGAGATACTTTATATCGTAGAGGGGTTGACTCTGTTTTGTGTCGATTTCTTATCCACGAAGAGGCCAAGATTGCCCTAAATGATGCCCATAGTGGAGTGTGTGGGGGTCATTTATTTGGGTTAGCAACGACCCAGAAGATCTTACGTGTTGGTTATTTATGGCCCACGATCTTTAAAGATTGTGTGGAAGCTGTGAAGCGTTGTCATCCTTGTTAGCTTTACACCAGAAAGATGCGGTCGCATCCTACTCCATTATTTCTCATCATCTCAGTGGGCCCCTCCACTAACTGGGGGATAGATTACGTGACGTTCAACCCAGTTTCGGCTGGGGGGCACAAATACATCATTGTCACTATAGATTACTTCATGAAGTGGGAAGAGGCAATGCCCACCTATAAAGCTGATGGGAAAACTGCAACTTTTTGCGTTTTCAACCAAATTATCGCACGTTTCGGTATTCCTAAAGAGATTGTCACCGATCATGGCAGTCACTTCCAAAATAGCATGATGATTGAATTGGCCACTATGCTATGGTTTAAACAAGAACATTTGTCTTCTTTCTACCCGCAAGCGAATGGTCAAGTTGAGGCTGTAAATAAGACCTTGAAGACTATTCTCAAGCGCACTATTAATCCAGCCCGGTCAAATTGGCACATCATGCTGTCTCCTGCACTTTGGGCTTATCGCAATGTGAAAACTGCCACAGGGTTTTCTCCTTTCCAACTCGTTCACGGAGTGGAAGTAGTAACCCCGGTTGAATGCAAAATCCCATCTTTAAAGATTGTTATTCATGTGCTACCTGATACGACTGAGCTAGAAGAATGTTTGTTACACTTAGAACATCTAGATGAACAGCATAGGGATGCACTGACAGCAAACAAGGCTCATAAAAATAGGGTCAAAATCAGTACGATAAATCGGTCAAACCTAGGATTTTTTCTGAAGGGGAGCTTGTCTTGCTTTGGGATCAGAACAAAGAACCCCTGGGGCCAGGGAAATTCAGGTCTATGTAGTTAGGACCTTATGTCGTGTCAAAAGTTTTAAATAAAGGTGCGTATACCAACCACATAGGTGGGATACCAACCACCAACTCTTGCATAACGCCAGGGATCTACTCAATATGTAAAGTAGGTACTCTTTGGGTAAGCATGGCTAGCTTCCCCTCAAGAACCCTAATCAGACCGTGATCCTCTCCTGCCACTGGTCGCACATACATACGAGGATGCCCAATAGGGCGGACTCGTCCAATATCTGCATTTTTAAACATTTAAAGGATTAAAATTCTTATACATATGTATATATCTTTATGACTAAAATTCATAAAAAATTAAAAAACTTGAAAAACCAAAATACCTGACGCTCCCCATGCTCCTCCATGAGGGAGGACAAGGTTATTGTCACCCCAAAAATCCAACCCAGCATATGGAAACTGTTCCAGTGCTGGTAGCTGTCGCTCCCACCATAAGTAGAAGTCATCATCGTACACACTCTGAACCGATCCTTCGCCGCCCTAGCGAAGGAAGATTTCTCCCCACCTACTTAGTCTAGGCTGACAGGGAGAGAAAGCTGGTAGAAGTACTGTAGGACTGAGACTGGGCACTCTCTCAAAGAAATACGCCACCAGTATGCTAGAATAATCGAAGTTTTTTCGTCAACCTCTCTTGCAGTCAGAGAGTTGTTTCTTCATTATCCGAATTACTCCTGAGCACCAGTCAAATAAGGCTCCCTATAGACATTCCATTGCAAGTCTCATTTGGTTTCGAGTTGCAAGATTAGGTGATGATGATCCTGCAACCCTCACTATTGTGCTTACCAACACTTGTAATGGCAAGCTAGGAATATGAACAATAGGGATGCAAGTACCCATTTTTTGAGTTCCAGGTGCACAGTAAGTGCCAATATAGTTCTGAACACTTAGAAGGTCGCCGCCCCTACCGGTACCTTCCATGTTGACAGAAGCTCCCTGTCGTGACAAACCGGATATGAAATAGATGTCTTCAAGTGTAATCTCTAAAATCTCACCTTGTAAGTCAAATGCACCCAGATCATGATCTCAGTAGTTGATCAAGAACTCTAGTAAGTGGACATTGGATCGCATAGGTGAGGTACAAAAGAATTTAAGCAACCCACTTTGTCGCAATGCATGCACTGTGGGGGCAGTTCGAAGAGCATCTTAGTCCATGTCTTCATGCTCCCTCTCCCTCCACTCCAACACCATGTTTCAGCCTGTCAACAAGGCCATTTTCAAACATTAAACTCATTGAAAAACTTTTGATTTTGGCCCTAGATAGCCTTTTTCTATGTCACGCAGTATATGCGACTGTCCTTTGGACACGTCGCATATCATACGTGAGTTTCCTTCGAGCAAGCCACGTATAAAATACATGTAGGTAACTATCTACGTTGCATACCCGCGTATACAGCGCGACCATCTTTAAATTGGTTAAAAACATCAATTTTTTCATAAAATCAAAAATTTTCTTGGATGAAATGAAAGAGCATGGAGAGTAGATTTACTTGAAACTTGCGGATTTGAAAATCGTCTAGTAGTTTGACCACAACGAGCAATTGAAGGCAGAGGTAAAACTTGTCTATCTTGGGTAAAAATTTCAAATGGTGAATTTGATTTCTATTTTTGCACTATTTATAGAAATTGTTTCAAAAAGTGGGTTTTTTAACCTATAGTTTGTAATTTTTATTAAAATCAAACTAATGCCATGTCATGTTTACCTAATGAAACAGGTCCAAGGTTATTCAAAATTGTTTTCCACTCATATAGGGTAGGATTTTGATCATTTATATGCATTTTTGCATTTATACTTAATCCGCTTTACCTCTAGGATTACTATTTTGACCATGGACTATGGTATTCTAACCATTACTACCTTGTCTATATCATTGTTCCTTTGTGGATAGGGATTTCCTAACATGAGTACCCTAGCTTAGAACACATTTATTATCTTTGGTACTCATTCCGCAATTGTCGTAGGTTCAAGGGAGCCTTCTTAGCTATTTTTCACGCCAAATTGAGCCTCATTTTGGTCTCTTTTTACAAGTTATCCCCTTTATAGGGCTCCCCACCCTTATGGAGTTTCTTTAGGCCCAGGTCTAACTCCTCAAAATAGACTTGACTTCCGATTAAACTTGTTCATTCAGGCTCATTAGGAATATGTGAATGGGCATCCACACTGGTGGTAGGTTATCTCTTTCTAGGACCATGTGGAATAATATGAGAAAGGATCGCTCTCTTTTCTACGGAATTGAGAAGAGTATTCTCAGGTATAGGTTTATCACTTTTCCGGACCTGGGGGACTAAACTTACGAAAAAAGACCACTCGGTATGAGCTTAGTTTTCTCTTTTTCATGCTTTGGACCTAAACATGAAAAGATTTCGAGTCTACTTTATGTCTTTGTCATGCTTGTTAAACAACAAGAACAAAACATCGAGTTTACTGTTGTAAGCCCCATTTTTCGTACTTAAATGGATCTTTCCGAGTGATCTTTCTTTCCTTCACACTCGTAAAACTCAATCTATAAGCTGCTCTTGAAGGAGCGTTGGGTAGGTGGTAATTTAACCTTTTTCGGACCTCCCTGACTAAGTACGAAAAAGGTTCACCTTTTCTTCTTCGAAAGTTAAGAGAGTTCTTTTGAGATATGTTTTATACTTTTTCGGTTTTAGGAGACTAAATTGGACGAAAAAGGACCCCCTTGGAGTTTTCAGACTCTCTAAACATGAAAACGTCAAGCGAGCATGTACTAGTTCGGGCTCGTAAAATCCACAAATAAGTGACATTATCAAGCATTATTCCTTCTTCTCTTCAAGCTTGTCAAAAATTAAGAGAGACCTGAGTTGAATTTCCTGGACTCGTTAAAATTTAACAGGAAAGATAAGGAAGAATTTTTCCATTTGGGTTACAGTCGGTGGCAACATGTCCTCCTTGAACATAGCACTCTCTGAACTTTTCGATACTCATGTCTCACTCAGTGTACACTTGTAGTTCAACTATCACTTCGAGTTTCTTACTCCTCTACTTGTCATTTATGCCTGGGGAATCTGATCATGTCTCCTACATGACAGATAAGTCTAGTTGTCCTATATGCAAAGTTAAAAGCTGCCTTAGGTCACCTTTGTGTTGTGCTCACTGTTCAAGGATTTATCCCTATTTCTGCTTCTTATCATGATTCCATCATTATCCTATCTAATATCACTTGTGTTTACCTTCCTTTATCCAGTTCCTAGTCACTCTTGTGATCCGTTGGAGGATCTATTACCTTCCTTATCACAGCATGGTTTCTCATCAGCATTTCCTGAAGACAAAGACCTAGAGTTTTGACGATGGTACCCTAGGATTCACTTTCATCATTGGTGAATTCCTCTGCTTCAGTTGTCAATTGTCACCTATTGATTGACAATCTGTTGAATCCTTTCCATGTTCGACTTCGATACATCTATTCACATGGCTTGGATTGTACCGGTTCCTTTGGATTTTGACGAAGACCTTTAGGTTCACATCTATAACCTAAGTTGAGCAAGATTGTGTTGTGTTCACTTACACAGCTTCTGGATCTTTGAAGACTCATCATGATTGTATATTGTGGATTCGATCCACCTTTGTAATATATGTGTTCTTGCACCCGTATCATATGATGTACTCAAATATTGTAAAGGAGCTAAGTGTTCCAGTATATTGAACATGGCATCCTCAGATATGATCTTGTGTATGACATTTGATATGTATTTGTTTCAGGTACTTTCTCTGCTTCCTTGGACTCCTGAGTTCTCCAAGAAAATGATTATAATGTATTTCAGCCATTGCTTCCCTCTGACCTCACACATTAGGGGGCATCTGTTATCAGGCAAAATGGCACTTCTCTGTCCGAGTACCGACATTCCTTATGTTGGCACACAAAAGGACAATTTGGATTGAAGTGGCCAAAACAATATAGATGGGCATGACCTTTGATGCATTATCCTCAAACCAGCCTTGTATATTTTTATTATGAGTTTTGGGTTGCATACGCAACTATGTGCATTGCAACTCGTGTGTCATACGCAAGTATTTGCATTGCAACCCGCGTATACTTGAATATGCGAGTTCCCTTTGAGCAACTCGTGTGTCATACGCTAGTTTCCTATATTAATACCCACATATACCTTAATTAGACATTAAAATATATAAATCAAGATTATATGAGATTAGTTGGGGCCTAATCCATAACTATCCCAACCTTCGAAACCACTCTATTTCCCAAAGTATAAATAGAGGCCTTGGAGTGGGGGGTAATGAATCAATTTTGGAGAGCAAAGTTATGCTGGCGGTATATCTTTAGAGTCTTGGAGCAGCATAACTCAGATTCCTTTGGTTGCAGAGGACTCCTTGTGTCAAAAGCTAGGTTGTACTCTTATCTTATTCACTACTTGTTAATAAAGAGAATTCTTCTTCCAATCTTGTATTGAGTCTATTTCATGTATATTGGCTTAATGAATATGTTTGATTATGTTATATATATGTTTTTCATCTAAACTCTAATATATATATGCATGAGATATTACTTGAAGGATTTTCTCTTTGTAGGTGGAGAAGTGCATCCCTGAAAGCTTTGGAGAGAAGTGGAGCGAGAGAAAATCAAGCTTGGATCAACGTCGTTAATCGGGTAAGTCAAGATTTTCTTCCTATTCTCTTTCCATTCTCTGTAAAAAGATGATTGTCTGCAAGTTAGTAGTAAGTTGGTAACCCCGGACCCTGGGTTACAAGGGTGTTTTATCCTTAACAACAATCGACATTAAATACTATGGAAGAGACACATCAGAACAATGTGTATTTTTAATGCCGACATTTAACTAATAAAAATAACAAATATTATTTAAATCATTTAATTTACTAATTTTCTCTAGTTCTATTACAAGTCGTCCCTCTTCAAGATACTTTGTCCATGAAGTATTGGTAAGGGTAGGCGTCGTGAACAAAAATCTTCTGTCATGTCCCCAATTAAATAATTTTGAAATAAGGCTATTTGCAAATAATATTTCACCAACCTACCGGTTCCCTAGGTTGAAATGGAGACATAAAATTTGTAGGGGATATGGGACCCAAAAGGACTTTATTTTACAATATTCACATTTAATTGGGTCGTGTAAATGATAAATGCTAAGAAAATAAGGTGGCATGAGTTCATGAAGACACTTGGAAGCCTGTGAAGACTTTGGGTGACTAGATTCCCTGCGCACTTGGCATGATATTCATCCACTTTCGAACACATGGGTAATGTAACATTATTGGATGGTAATGTGCTGTCAAATATCATATAATGAGCCAAGGAAGTCGAATTGGTAAAGGAGGGTAACTCATATGGAAAAGGAAGAGACTAGAAAACAAGGTGTGCCACTTGGAAGGAGATTCTATGCACTCTATGACAACAAATGATGGAAGATTATATGAAAAGTATGGAAAATTCAGACTTGATTGCTGACATATGAAAAATATGACATTTTAGGACTAAAAATATCCACCAATAGGTCTAATTTGGGAGTTAGAGGTAGCCATTCGAATTGGGGAAAGAATTGGAGCATGAAGAGGAAGACAAGTGTCATGAGAGTTACGAAGCCACTAAGATGAGTTGGAGGAAGATCATGGAGGGAAATTCGACCTTAGGAGGCATAATGAATTTAATAAAAGGATGTAATGAGGAAGGAGAATATCTTTTTATCATTTTTTAATTGGCCTTTTGCATTTTGGAGAGCTTTTGCTTGTCCATTGCGTGATGAGTGTTCACTCTCCCTGCTTATGAACCAGTTTCGAGGGAGTTGGATTCCTTTCCAAGTTGGTTGATGGAGAGTGATGGAGAGTCCATTTAGAACTATCATGGGAGATTAATGAAGGAGTTTTATTTTCAGTTTGAAGTTCCATACAGTCAAATTCTCATCTATCTATCTTCCCATTCTCTCATTCCTTCTTCTCCACTCCCTACACTCTCATTTGATGGCATACTTGTTGGAGTGATTCTTGCGCCTTGCTGAGGATAGTTGATGAAAATATTTGATACATCATTCATGGCTCTATAATATCATATATATATGCTCTATAATTCAAAATCTCATAAATATATGTATGAAAGGCTCGCAGGGCCCCATGCTCTTGAATAACTAGTTTTCATGGATTTGGCTTCAATACTGAAGTAGCTTTATATCAGATTTGTATGGGGACATTTATATAGTTTTATGATGACGGAGAAACAATATATGATGTAGGGATCTGTAATATTATGTCCACATTCTCTATAAGTCAAAATATAAAAAAAACTTGTATGAAAGGCTTGCATACTCATGCCCTTGTATCACTAGTCTTCATGGATTTTGGCTTCAATCTTGAAGTAGTTTTATACTAGATTTGTATGAGATATATTATATGAGTTTGAGGATGTTGTGATAGTCATATATGATTTATTACTCTTTAATTTCATGTCCCTAACCTTTGTGATTCTAAATCCAAGAAACTCATGTGTGAAAAGTTTGCATTCCCATGCCATTGAATCACTAGTTTCCATGACTTTATCTTCAATCTTGGAGGAGTATTGTATATCTTCAATCTTGGAGGAGTATTGTATCAGATTTGTGGAAGGGTTTTCCTTTGATTTTTATGTTGTTGGGGAAGAAATTATTATTCCATATATTACCACCATGATTCATATTACTCTCAGAACCATATATTCTACCTTTCCTATGTCAATGTCTAGCTAGTAATGCAAATTTACCTTCGGCAAATTCTATGAAAGTTACCCTACAAATGTTGTAGGCCATAATCCATTTGCAGAACTTAATAAACATGATTAAGGACAATCATTTATGTCTCATACTCATTCCCATACTTTGTTCTTAAATTTGGGAGGGTCATACTTGATTCGGAAAGCTAGTTTGGTCATCACCCTTAGGGGGATTTGAACACAATTTCCCAGTAATTTTAGTCTTTTTGTCATTAGCCCAAAACAAGTTTGCAGAGGTATAAAGTATGATACAAAGTATCCACAAAACACCTTGGGATGTTTTAATACTCACCATACCATATCCTTTCAAATTTGGAACCATTTGGTGAAAGTTGGAACCCTATAGAGTCATGACTAGTTAAGCTCGAATTTTGCCTGGATTGCACTTTTCTTTAAAATTCCAAAAAAAGGGACATATCATATTCATTTTCCCAATTAGCTTATTCATAAGGTAATTTTTTCAGCTTGGCAAGGTATTCATTGGCGAATCTGGAATGGAGTGTTCTGGTTTTAATCTCTAATATACATTAAGGTTCTAGCACCAGTTTTCCCTCATCATCTAACGTAGGTAATTATGTTTGTATGTGAGTATTTGGACCCAATAAATTTTTTAAGTAAGACACATGGAAAACGTCATGTATTTTCCCTTTATTAGGTATGTCTAGAGCATAAGCCACTTGTCCTAATCGCTTCCTTACTTGATATGGTCCATAAAACCTTGGTGCAAGTTTATGATTTTTGTTGTCTTTAAGTTTGTTTGTTTGTATGGTTGGAGTTGAACAAACACCCAATCACCTACTTCGAATTATCGATTAGTTATTTTGGTTTCGACTTGTTGTTGCATGCGGTTTCTTGCTTGTTCAAGATGACTCTTCAAAATACAAATGAAATCATCAGATGTTGCTAAATAGTCTTTCAAAGTTGGAACTTTGAAATTGTTGATAACATATTCCTTCGTTGTAGGGGGAGGATGTTAGAGATTTAGCTTTGGAGGTACTCCGCATGTTTTTGTCTTGTATGCAGAAGTGACCATGAACTAGCTAGGCTACTTTATTTTGTAATGTTGTTTTATAAAGTTTAAAGTGACTCTTATGTAAATGAGACTTTTTATAAAGTATTTCCTTGTTTTAATTTCATAAAGTGACTTTATTAGATAAAGTGCACTTGTTTCATAAAGTGAAAGGTGACTTTATCAAAATTAAATGTAACCGCTTTTGGGGGGAAGTTTCTCAACCCTCAATGTAAAAAAGGCAAGATTTAATCTTGGCCTTTGTATTTAGGGAATGGGGAAGGTGAAAAGTCACTCCCAAGTTATAAGAGAGAGCCTAGGGTAGTGTGCAAGACAAGTTGAAGGAAAGCATTTCCAAGAGTGAGCATTTTGGCTGGGTAATTTGCAGAGAGAGAGGGAGTTGTTATTTTTCTCAAGTGGGCATGAATCCCAAGGAGAATTTTTTTCTCAAGAGGGCATGAATCCCAAGGAATTTATTATTTTTGTTTCGTACAGTCCGTACTGTACCAATTGGGCACGTTTTCGAGGAGGGTCGTACTGTGTACGATTTTCTAGGCATTTTTTTCGAGGCATGGAAATTGGGGTTGTTGTTGTTGTGGAGGTCGTACAGGTCGTACAGTCGGCTGGGAACAAAAAAAGAGAATCTGGTACAGTCATTTATTGTTGTAATAAATGTTTTTGTAAATTAATTTTTGCCTGATAAATGCTACAATAAAAAATTCTCTTGGACTAGTTTTCCCAGGGTCACATTAACCAAATTTATGTTGATTTATGGGTTTACCAGTCTGTTATTTTTTATGTGATTTTTCGTTGCTATAGACTTAGTTTTATTATTTCAGCTTATTGGGTTATTGATTTAAATGCATGAGAGGGGTTTTTATTAATGACAAGTTTTTAAGTCTAAAATCTGGGTAAACTAAGTGTTTGACAAAAGTCTGAAATTTTTGTCAACATTTCTACAGAGGATACCCATATAATGCTTCAAAATGGGACATTTTTGTCATTGTATGATACGTACTATTGTACCACCATTCTGCAAGGTGGAGCCAATGTACCAATTTAGCCTGGTGGTCATTCACAAAATTCCTAAGGTATCCTTCAAGGTGTTTATTTACGACTCCAGTCTGTCCATATGTCTAGGGATGGTAAGAGGTACTCATAGTTAATGAAGTTCCTACTTGGTGGAACAATTCCTTCCAAAAGTTACTGGTAAATTTGGGGTCCCTATCACTAACGATAACTTTGGGAAACCCATGGAGCTTAAATGTATTCTTTGCACAACTATCTGCGACTTGGCTAGCCTTTGCTTTTGATGAATTACTAATGAAGTGAGTGTATTTTGTTAATCAGTCAACAATTATGAATATATTATCCTTTCCTTCTAACATAGGAAGATCGGTGATAAAATCCATGGATATCTCTAACCATTTCTGGGATGGGATATGTAGGGGTTGGAGAAGCCGAGGAGGAGCCACTATTTGAAATCTTCTTAATGATGTAATTGATTTGGGGGAAGTCCATTCAATGATTGCCACAATTCTCTTAGGATCAACCTTGATTCCCTCAACTGAAACAATATGCCCCAAAAACTCTTTTTCTTTTTGCCCAAAATTGCATTTCACTTTGTTAGCGTAAAATTTATTTTCTTCTAAAAGCTTCAATAGTGTCTCTACGTGTTTGAGATGTGAGTTCCAGTTTTTGCTATTAACAAGGATATCGTCAAAGAATACTAGGATGAACTTCCTTAGGTATTGCCAAAACAAGACATTCACTACTGCTTGAAATGCTGCTGGAGCATTGGATAATCCAAATGGCATGACTTGAAATTCGTACAAGCCTTCATGGGTACAAAAATTAGTTTTTGGGACATCTTCTTCTCGAATTCGGATTTGGTAATACACTGATTTTAGTTCTAATTTAGAAAAATACTTTGCACCATGGAGCTCATCCAACAATTCGCAAAGGGAATGGGGAATTTATCTTTTATGGTGACTTTGTTTAATACTTGATCATCAATGCAAAGTCTATGCAGTCCATCCTTATTCCTCACAAGTATGACTAAAGCGGAGAAGGGACTCTTACTATGTGTGATTATGCCAACGTCTAATAATTCTTGCACCAAACGTTTAATCTCTAACTTGTTTCTATGAGATTGTCTATATGACTTTTTTCGAATTAGACCTGAGCATGGAATTAACTCTATGATGTGATCTCTAGAACGTGGGGGGGGGATTCCATGAGAAGGATTTTAAAAAAATTCATTGTGTTCCCCCATAATTTGTTCTAATTCCCTTGGATCGACACTTTGTTTTTCATTAACTGTCCCTTCCATAACATAGCAATGTAAAAATAATGCTTCAGCTCCCTTTTTATCATTTTCTCCATCTTGTTTGATAAGACAATTTGGGGAGGGGGGAAGTTGATACCATAAAGCTTGTCCTTCCTCCAATTTTCATAAAATCTTATAAATTGTTCATGTAAGTTTAATCCTACTGTATTCTATATTTCCAACAATTGGGCAGCTAAAACAATGTCAACCTCTATGATTGCCATAGCATACATTAGCGATCTTAACTGGTAGTCTTTTATGGATAACTCAAATTTATGGCATTTTCCATTGCACGAGGTGGTTTTGTTCCCTACTATTGATATTTGAAAGCTGGAGGTAGGGTAGATGAATATGTTTCATCGTTTTTCTAACCTAGAGTCTATGAAGTTGTGTGTACTCCAACTGTCAACCAAAACAATCACTTTAGCGTGCTTTATATAGCCAAACATTTTTAGTGTTTGGGGTTGAGATATACCTGTCATTGTACCTATTGAGAGTGTTGGGGTGATGATAGCTTCCTATTTGTTGGATTCATCGTTATCTGATTCTATGTTGGAAGGAGATATGTAATCAACTTCTTCATTATTATTCTCATCATTATCATTTTCTTCACACAAGAATAAATTCTTGTTTTTACACTTATGTCTGAGACACCAATTTGAGGCATTACACTTGCGGCACAGATTGTCGTCCTTTCTACAATTTATTCTTAGGTCGGACGGGATATAAACTGACGAACGTTGTGATTTTTGTTTTCCTTCAATTAATTTTTATTTTTGACAAGCTTGTTCCACATCTTTGACATCTAATAATTTATCTCATTTTGAATACTATGTTTCAGCGCACCAATGGAAATTTGCAAGAGTTGTTCTTCAATTATATCTTGGACAAGAGTGGCTAAAACCAATAGATTGCTAAAATATTCATCCATAGTTCCTTGTTGTTGTAAACGAGTGAGCTTGTTGTAGATTTCGGCTTCTTCCATGTCTTGAAATCGTTTAAATAATTTTTTCTTGAAGGTATTCCAGTCTCTCACCATTCTTCCTCCTTTCATTGTTGGGTCCCACCATAAGAACCAGTCACAATCAGTTTTATCCATGTACATTCTTGCAACATTCAGTTTGTCGTCGTCTCCATATGTATTGTACATTTCAAAATATTTCTCAATTTTGTTGATCCATCGAATCCCGTCTCGATTATTTTCACCATTGAATCTTGGTAAATCGATTGTTACTTTGTGAATGACGTTGTGGGTTGGGCCCATATGTGAGATATTGAATCCATTAACTTAATATTGTAGTGATTGAATTGCGAGCTTTAGGTCTTGAATGTCCTCCTCTTTTTACTCAAGTTTTTCCAAGAGCTTGTGAACCGAGTCATCTTCTGACTTTATCGATGCATCCTTGTTCTCTGGAGGATTTCTCTCTATATTTCTTGTATTCATCTTGTTGAGATTGGGATTTGTGAAAATTTAACTTTATAATAGATTTTCTTAAATAGACTTATAAAACATTTTAATCTTTGGCAATCTAAAAATATGATTGATCCTTCACTCTATAATTTAATTCTTTTGCCTTTATCATAAAACCCATTTTTATTAACGTAATGGTTTTTTATCAAAAAAAAACAAATGTGGTTCATAATACAATGGGTTGTTTTTTTTCTCCCTTTTTTCTTCTTCTCCTTCTTCTTTTTACTTTTTTTTATTCTACGACTTGTTTATAAAACCACATGTGGTTTTTATAAACCTTGTGTCTTTTTTCTTCTTCTTCTTTTTTAATTGTCTTACCTCTTCTTTTTGGGAAACCCTAGGATAATGATTAAAAACCTAATTACACAAAGTGTAAATAATGGCCAAGGGTCGGATCGCTCTGACACCAACTTGGAATGGACTTCCAAAAAATATATGTAATTATTTATTCAATGATGATTTTTACAAGAGAATGAGCGACATTAAATACTATGGAAGAGACACATCAGAACGGTGTGTCTTTATAATGTCGACATTTAACTAATAATAATAATAATAACAACAAATATTATTTAAATCATTTAATTTACTAATTTTCTCTAGTTCTATTACACTTGTAATATTCCTTATGCATTACGTTCATTTTGTTTATAGTTATTGAACTATAGCAATGAAACCTTCTCAACAACACTAACATCATATGTCTATGCGTAGTTTAACAAGACTCGAATGAGTAATTAGCAACACATGAATATAGAGCATTTATTCATCTCTAATTAAATTAAAATAATCGAACAACAAGATTGTAACATGTAATAAATACTTATCTTGAATAAATTATCATGATAACTAAATGTGGAAGTGTAACGTTCCTTCCCAACCATATGTGCTCTATCTGGTATATACTATTTATGTCGAGAGGCCACCCTTGAGTTGGGAAACGGTTCCACTAGGGAAAGGGGACAACATAAATCTTTCACCAAGATTTCTCAACATGACCTGAATGATAAGCCCACGACCACTACTAGGCTTATCCAACGAACATTGATCCAGATGTTGTTATAACAATTATATGCAATTATATACATACATAATTTATAATAGAAACATCAACATTGTGTTAGGCTCGTCAAACCGTAGATTTCAATTCCTCCAATTTAAACAACAAAATTCGATATCCAGTTATAATAAAAGAGCTCCCAGCTATTAAGCATTGCAATTTGTCTTTTCCTTGCATAAACAAAAACAACTCGAATCTTCAAACTTGAAGCAAAACTATAGGTCTACTTCTAAACATCATAACTTAGCTCTCAAAATATAAACAAAGCTCATGGCTTTTCAACAATATATATAATTTTTCACTCTTCAGACAATATTCATGGGGCTCTACATGCATCTACAATGCACAAGAGTTTTGTGCTCTTTAAACAATATGCATGAAGTTTTTGTGTGCTCAATCAATAGATATAATTAGGTAGAGCTTATCTTTTACACATGGAACATGACTTTCACAAATACAACAATCAGATGAACTCTTCTGTAATCTCACACAATACAAACTAAAGAGAGCCTCTGCAACACAACAAGTAGAGAGAGATCTTTGTGTGCTCTTACACGAAAATCAACTAGAGAGAGAGAACTTCTGCGCTCCTACACGAAATTCAACTAGAGAGAGAGCCTTTGTGCTCTTATCCACATAGCACGACTCTTAGTTAATGCAACAAATAGAGCTGAGAAAAAAGGTTAGAGCTCGACACTCACACATATCATGACTCTCCACAAAAAAAAAAGGTGAAACAGTTAAATCTTGGCTCTAACACAGAGCACAACACTCCATGATTTTATCAAATAGAATAAATGAAATGGTTAGACTTGGCTCTCACATAGAGCACGACTCTCCGCGATTATATCAAATAGAACAACTGAAATGGTTAGAGATCGACTCTCACATAGAGCACAGTTCTCCATGAATATATCAGATAGAACAAATGAAACGATTAGAGCACGACTCTCCACGATTATATCAAATAGAACAAATGAAACAGTTAGAGCTTGGCTCTCACACAAAGCATGACTCTCCATGATCATATCAAATAGAATAAGGTGAAACTATTAGAGCTTGGATCTCACACAAAGCACGACTATCCACAATTATATCGAATAGAACAAATGAAATGGTTAGAACTTGGCTCTCACATAGAGCACAACTCTTATTAATTTACCAACACATATATCAAGATATATAAATACCAGTAGAGTGAGTCGGTTCTCACAGAGGAAAACACATTCAATATATTAAGACTGATGTATATATAAGGAATTAAAAACAATATTAAAATAAGGAAGTTGGTTCTTTTTGCAGGGGTCACTCCTCCTCTTGTTGTAGATGAGAAATAGAAGGGTGGATTGAACCTAATACACAGGTCATTCCTTTTCTATAGATTCATAATGTAAACAATGGGTCAATCCTCTTATGGAGGTCACCCCATTTTCTTTTTAGAAGTAATCATCAAACATTTAAATAGGGGTTGGTCCTCTCTATAAATTCTACCCTTCACCTTCGAAAAAATGTGTACAATGGGGTTTGGCTCCCTTCTCCCAAGGTCGCCCCTCCTCTTTTCAACAAGGAGTATACTATATTATAAATGTAGAGATGTGTAAAATAAATATCATGTAGTTCATCTCTCCTCATAGAGGTTGACCCTCTCTTTTATAACATAATTTTCCCTTTTATCAATGTTGAATTCTCCCTCCAAGGAGTTGATCCTCTCTTTTTAACCGCATGCGAAAAACCTAATTAACAATACTTTCCGTCAAGAAAAATTTAACCGTTTCTTTTCTCTCTCTCTCTCTCTCTCTATATGACCAATGAGTAATTAATAATTTTTTGCTTATGTTGATGGTCATTCTTTTGATAATAAAATAATAACAATGTACTTTCTTTTTAAACTCCCAAACTAGTCCGAGTAATAATAAAAATTAATAATAATGTACTCTCTTTTTAAACTCCCAAATTGGTCCTACTAATAATAAATGGCTCTCTTTTGGATGATAGGATCATAAGGATACTTTGCCATATTCAATTTTTATTAATAATTACTTTATATATATAATAAAATATGATGTTTTCGAAGTAATTTTAGTGCTTTTGAAATAGAGATTAAATTTCTCCTTAGAGAATTGACCTTCCACAATCATTCACCTTTAATTAATTAATAATAATTAATCGTAAGCTAATAAGCTCATAGTACTACTAGTTCGATTTATGCTCATGCGTGACTAATAATTTATTCGCTTTATCATGCAAATGATGCGTTGTACCACAACACTCAAAGGATATTGGAGAGTTCACATTCCTATCTATTGTCGCTATGCAAATACGTGAGTAATAACAACTCGTTTCCTTAAAGTCACCACAAAGACATCTGATCACCATTAATTGGCTTCTCAAGGCTTCACTAGCCTCTCACTTCCTCACTTATTGGATATCATTTCCCCTTCGATTTCGTTGCCTTTGCACATCCAATCCTAGGTTTACTTCCATTAATTCAACATTTACAATTTACATCCTTTTTAGGACGTAATCATGCCTTACCAATGCATGGTTCCATTACATAGTCAAATTATTATTAAGTGCCACAACATTCATTGGTGGGGCCTTGGCCTTGAACTCCACGTCATGAACCATAACATAAATACATTTACATCAATTATAATTCATTACAATAATAAGGGTTAAGAATGAGGGATATTACATTCATAATGTACATCATCTTTTCCTTCCTATCAAGCTTTTTGTTGGAATTCGTGGAAGTCTTCTTCTTCAACAATTTCTCTAAATATTCACAAGGCTTTGTTAAAAATTTGGTTTTCCTTTTATGGATCAACATACCCATCTTTGTTTTTTTTTTGCTAGGTTTGATATTGATTGTTCTTTGTAGCAATGCATCTTCTCCCTTCTTTGCTCCCAATTTGGCGATTACATTTAAGTTTTTCAAGTTCAACACTTCATGCTTTGGCACACTTTTTAAGAGATTGGTGTTTCTCCAGCTCATTATATTCTCAAATATGTTTGGACAATCCTCTAAGGAATGATCTCTAACACCGTACTTAGTACAAAAATTGAGGTCGATCATGTCCTTCAAAGGACAATGTGGGCTTGGACATGGTCTTATTTATAGTAAACAAAATAATATCCTCCTCAACCAAAACCACCTCGATTTCCATATCTACCATGACCACCATAACCACCTCTTATGTTGTATTTACCATTTCCACTTTCTTGGCATCCGCCTCCTTGTGTGACTTTTGAAAGTTCGTGGCTTGAGTGTCGTACACAATTTGATAGATAGGTTTATTCCTACCATTGAATTGACATTCGACTATGTTGTGGGTAGGTTCTTCACATACAACACAACACTTTGACTTGCCATTCTTTAAAATTATTCAGGCAAAATCCTCGTGGAATGACTCGTCATAAATTTGCAAACATCACAAAATATTCCATGTTTACCACTTCAACATATTGATGTATGTTTGTCCATTCCTATATTTGCAATTATCTTTCATGTGACCCTCTTTCATGAAAATCGTACACCACATGTATGATATTGTCACAGCGAGGCACAAATTAACCTTTGCATCATTTTTAGTTTTTGTTTGTCTTCAGTTTGATGACATGGTTACCCCATCATCGACCGACTCTATTTGTTATGTTTTTTGTAGGGATTTTTCACATGATTTGATTTTACGCATTCTTAGTGGTGCCCTAATTCTCTAGAGAAGACTAACAATGAACCATTGGACAAGTAGCTCATTATCGATCGTATAGGGGATTTGACTTAATAAATATTTAAACCTTTTCTCATAATCCATGATTGATTCCCCTAACATTTATTTGATTTTTTTCAACCTTTGTGTTGCCAAGTTCTTAATGTGTTGAATTTTGAAAAATGAAAACAAATGTTGCTCTTGATTTTTGCTTTAGCCTTGTTTTGATTGTTGGTGAAGTTCATGAACAATATTAGATCTCTTTTTTCAAGTCCTCTTATGAATTGTGCCATCTTATTTGGTTTCATTTGCCAAATCCAAATAGTCCCAAATCTTTTTGCATATGATCCAGTTCCTTGTATGGTCTTCATTTCCCTCATAGATAGGAATCTAAACAATATTCTTCTGTGACATGTTTGTCAAAGCTAACATACATAATTGTGGGATGGTGGTGGTAATGTTAATGGTTAATTAGCTCTCGATTGGTTCAAATTCTCAACTGTTAATATCTTTAATAAATGTTTTTTTCACCCAAGTCTTTATTGGTTGACTTCTTTTATCTAGCAACTTTGATCTTCATACTCAACCACACAATTTTCTCTAAGGTGTGTCTCTTTGTTGCACCCTTTGTTTGGTGGTATTTGAACTTCTTTAGTAAGAAAATCTGATAGGGGGTTGCTTCCGTGAGATCCTTAATGTGTATGAGCAAGTATTTTTTCCTGTTTGGACGTAATACCTATCCATTTACCTTCTCTTTACAACATTTGGATCCAAATTATGTCTATGACTTGTCCTTTATCATTTAGTCAACTCCATACTGATGCCAGACAATGTTCAACATGCAAGCGGTGTTGTGGGATTTCATTAATATTGATACACAATCATGCTATATTTGATGCTCCATGTATCATGTGTCCTAAATTGTTGACCTCCATATTTTCAATGGATTTTGATAGTTGTAGGGCTCTCAAGCTTACCTCTACCAATTGCAGATTCCCCTCTATATTTGGAATTGTTTGGGCTACTTCATCTTCTATCTCCAACTAATCTTCATTTATTGACTTGGATAGGGTCAACACTCCATCGAATCGTTGCTCCCCTAAATCTTCATGTCTTCTAGACTAACGAGGTTCAACAACATCGCATAACTTAGATCTCCTTCTTTGCCTCTTATCTTGTTCCATCTTTTGTAAATTGGTCGATGACTTATATTGATACATTCTTCTTGCAGTGATTTTCTTTGTCTCTTCATCCAATGCATATTCATGTTGTGTCTCGATTTATGCCTATATTTTCTATTCTTTGGCATGCTTTCACCTTCTCTTGGTTTGCTTCTTTTTAAGTGAATGGCGAATAGGGTTTTCCTTCTTCTTTAAGGCATCTCATGAGAAAATACACCCCTGTCACCAACCTCAACTTACTCTTGTTCAATGATGGAGATTAATGTAGTCATGCTCAGTTGCTTATACTCCAATTGGAGTGACAGGTGTGGGGTGGGGGTGGGGGCTCTTTGACCCTGGAGGAAGCATAAAAGAATCTTTCTCTTAGAGCCTAGGTAGAGGTTCAAATAATAAAGCAAAATTTCTGTCTTTGTGGTAAGGGGCCAAAATTTTCATCGAAAGAGGGACCAAAGAAGCAACCATCATTGGTGATTCGAAATTAATCATCAAGGAAATGAACCATCGAACTACCTTCAAAAAATCTTCTTTAGCCAAAATTCAAGGTTGGACTTGGAAGAATATGGAAATAATGCAGAACGTGGACCTTTTTCCTTTTCCTTAGACCGCACAAGAAGGAGGTAGATGTTATGGCAAGTATGGCCATAGAAAAGGCAAAATGAAGTATTTGTTTCTATAATGGTGAGCTCCCTTATGAACCAATCCCATAAGTTCAAGAGCATACGAGTTATGTTTGACAAAGGAAACATTATGGATCGAACTATCCTAGAAACAAAGGCCTTTCACAATAGTGGTGGAAAGAAACTTATGGCAGGCACAAAGGGGTGTGTGGTGTCTACTAAACTCAATCCTCTCACACATGTGGCATCGTCATGGACTAAGCGTCATGCATTGAAAGCATTAAAACCTTATGATCTCCTGTATCCTCCCTCTCTTGCTACTATGATTTGGACAAAGGAGAATTCAATGTGCTAGGATGGAATGGGATGGATCTGTATGCTCTACTGGATCTCCCATGAGTGGATTAAGTAAGAGCCCCTCATGAAAATGTATGTGGATCGAGAAATTCAAGGTGGTAAACATTATGGAAATAACAGATGTTGCAGAACCATAGTTTGGAAACTTCATTACGATGCGTGGGAGGATTTGGAGATATTTTAGAGAGTCAATAATAGAGGATAGATAAATTGGTGTCCTCGGGGGCATGTACTTAGATATTTGACTAAGGGGAAGAGCTCAATGTGGGAAACAAGTTGTTCAAGTCTTAATCTCCTAGTTGATTTTATTGTAGTGGGGTAGTATTATAAAAAAACGGAGGTATGGACAATGACGATTGGGTTGAAGATGTTGATTGTTGCATGGAGCATGGGGTTATGAATCTATTTGTCAACTTTCAAAGGAATAGGCAATGGGTGAGACTTCTCAGGTAGGACATTAGAACTTGAGAGCGACATCGGGATGACTGGCAGGATGAGGAGTGAATCTAGGTGGCAGAACGAGGGGATTTCTAGTACCAACTGAGCATTTTAGGGAAGAATTATGAATGCTAGCAAGCCTATTTTGAAGAGCTAGAAGCCATAATTACAGCCTTCGAGGAAGTAGTTAAAGATATTCAGGAAAAACTGAAGGAGAAATATACAAAATAGGGTTCTTCTTCCCACCCACCTCTATTGAAAGTTGAAGAGCAGGTTCCTTGACAATTATAATTCTCTTGTTTTTGTGTTATGTAAGTTTAATTTTAAAGTGCTAGCTCTCTTTCTAGTGCATGGGGAAGTGATAACTCTCTCCTAGTGCATGAGGATTCTCTGATTATATCACCTACCTTTTAAACTCCACCCTTGTCTCATATGCTTATGACCCTTCAACTTTCCTTAGAGGTTTGACTCATTTTCCACTAGGTGCAACATTATAACTTTAGTCTATCCTTCAATAGTTAATAAAATGACTTGGGATTTATAGCTCACAGCCCCGAGCATTTTGAGTAGTAAAATTGGAAAAAAATAGGGCTTTTTGGATTATTTTTCAGTATGTAGAAGCTAGAATCATCAATAGTGTCTCCAATTTTGTGAAAAAATAATTAGTTATCAGTATGGTTTTGAATTTTTAGGTCAGGGGCCCAAAAATCGGGTGTATCTTTGTTTTGATGAGGAGTTTTTTCCTCTCCACTTTAATATAAAATATTCTAACCATTCCTATAAAAAAAAGTACTCCTACTCTTCCTCTTTTTTTTCCCAATTGGTATAGATAGGTGTGCCCAAGGGAGGTCTTGGTTCAACTACATGTCTGGCAGCCTCGATGACTAGGAACTTATGCAACAATATGGGTAATGTATAGAGTAAATTACAATGGAGGTTGTCATAAAATCTTCTTAATTTAATGTCATCTGAAGATGTTCTTTCTTTGATCATTTGTTCCTCATGAAATTTTGATGTAATTTGTTCATATAAGATTTTGGAGCACAAGATCTAGAAACTAAACAAAGTAGTAGCACAATTTGAAAGTAATCGATTAAGTGACAGAATCATGACATTAATCAATAAAACAAATAAGAGATGCAAAATCTCCTTCATAAACACATTATTCCATTGTCTATACAAGACTGAATACATATAGGCAATTTGAATTGGTGAGAGAGGCAATTTGAATTGGTGAGAGAGGCATTTTGAACCAGTCTCAAGTGCATGATAACTAGCTAGGCTTAACTAGAGCTCAAATGCCTTGTGTCAGCCATGCAATCTCTTACAGGTGAGTTAACAACCTCATAACTAACCTAAGTGGACTAAAATACCTTAAAGCCAAGGACAATTGCATGATCAAATCATGCATGTGAAAATCTTGTTGAAAAGACTCAAGGAGAGTGTTATTGGTTCAAAATAGTAAAGAGAGGTGCTTGAAGTCCTTTATCAATGGAGTAAACTCGCTAGATCACTCCACAACTCAATCATGCAGTGTATGACCCTAAATTCAGGGAAAGAAGCCCTAAATGAAGGAATTCACCCTTAATTGCTAGAAATAGATGCCAATGATCACTTCCATGATCTATAAATAACATATTACTCCCTTGAAGCTAGGGAGGAAGCTTTGTAAAGGCTCAGAAGGTTAAATTTAGTCAAATTTGGACTAGTGGAATCATGAGGCCAAGGTCTAAGTTCCTAGGTTAGATATTGATGTAGAGGGTAAAATGCTCTAACAGTTCAACCCACTTGTACAAAGTTGTGCACCATCATTGATTAGTCTTGGTAGCATTTTTTTTTCATCTTAAGTGGGTTGGCTCAGGTGCAAATTTATCTATGAGCTTCTTGATATTTATTAGCATGGATCCCAAAAAGCTCTCATTAGTCTGTGTGAAGAATTGCATCTTGGCTTGTTCAAACATTGGTTGATTTATTCTAGCATAATTCTTTAAGCAATTCTCCATTTTTCTCTACCACCACTCACAAATATTTTCCTCACTCAACATCTATACATGTAGGCAATTATTTTATAGTCCTAGATCATGTACCGACAATAATGGAACCGATAATGTAATCTAAGGGATTACACACTAAACAATTGCCAATAAGTCATACAAAATACAACAAAAGTTACAGAGAGAGAGAGAGAGAGAGAGAGAGAGAGAGAGAGAGAGAGAGAGAGAGAGAGAGAGAGAGAGAGNAATATATAGTCAATTCAATCCAATCTTATACATCTCAGGTTATATCTATTTATACATTGCATTTCACAAATGGTTGTAGCTATCATAACTACCTTGGTCGGTCGATCGACCAAATTACCTAGTTGACTTGTTGCATTACATTGGTTGACCATGTGGCTTAGTCGACTTAGTCAACTAGGCTCCTCCGATATAGGTTAAACATTCTATGTTTTGGACCTTCTCTATTTTTCTATCACTAGAATATCATATGGTTTTTTTTTGCTGAAATTGTAATTGTAAATTATTGTTTGTAATACAAAATTGGTTCACACCTTCAAATATCCCTAAAGCTTAAATTTACATTTAATATTGTTAATCATTTTTATTAAGATTAAAAAAAAAAATTTAATTAAAATGAATACTAAAACCTTAAGATTGGTTTTGGAGTAAGACCTAAAACTCCTTCTCATTAGGTAAGAGCTAGTATTTTTAGGAAACATGTTAATGGCTCAAAGACATATGTAATGAATGAAAGTCTACCACCTTATATATCACCACTAAGTTTTGTTGAATAGTGTGATTTTCTTTAAATAAGAGCTATAAGTCAGGATAACAACCCATGATGACCCTCTAAATTTAACAATCTTAACAATCCAAGATGAAAATAAATGTACATTATTATTATTTTTAAAATATTAATTAAAATGAATATATATTGGTTTAAGGAAAATATAATACAAAGCTTTTAACTTTTGTAATCTTATATTTTTCGAAATTGAAATCATCCTCTAACAAATAATTTGACATATAAGAGAAGAAGACAGAATTGCCACTCGACATAGTCTTCTTCCAAGCGTCAGATTCCTTCATTCGTGATACTCCAATCTGCTAGAGAGAAGAAGAACTCAGTGTACGAATTTCTCAGGTGAATGTTCATCCGCCCCATTTATTTCATGCTCAGGGTAATTCGTTATGCGTTACATGTTTATGATTATACATGATCCGAATTTGATGGATTTATTTGTGTCTTCATTGGTTTGGATCTGATAATTTTGACGGGAATGTAGGCGAAATTATGGATCATTTTCATCAATTAGATTGTTTGGGCCTGATATGAATACAAGTTTCAGAATCATAAGATCTCTATTGTTTTATTCTCTGCAAATATTTTAGTGGAAATTTGGTTCTTCCTGTTGAATTTCGAGAAATCCATCGTTTGGTCCAACTTTACTACTGAACGCCTGAAAATTTAGGGTTTCTTGCAAGATTTATTTGCGATCTGTTCATAGGGCACTGTTTCCCGAAACGTATAGGGTTGTGCGATGGCAATGATGACGTATGTTTGGGCAAATCCGCCTTGGATGTGCCTAATCGGGACGTTTTATATGACTCGTAAGTAGTTGAGACTTTGAATTGTTGAGAATCATTGTGAAATCTTCAGAATTGTATTTCCGGGAGTTCTGTTATTAATATGCAACTTGTGAAAAACAATAAACAACGCAATGAGTTGGTGGCTTAAAAGGGCTTCATACCTGTTACCAGAAACGTTACCAGGACCCATTTCTGTTTCCGTTCGGTTCCCGATTCCCGATCTTGTGCTGGGTCCCATCTCGACACTACATAAGTGCATCACTAATCAATTTTATATGCATAATGTACGCCCAAGGCAGGGTTTTCACGTTTCCTATACCCTGAAGCCCTCTAGCCCCGTTTCTCGTTGCCGATTTCTGTTTTTGGGAACACACTTTATACCGTAAGTTTATCTTCTCAAATTTAAGATTCAACCCTGTCATTTCCTTGCAATGCAGCAAAATTCTCAAAAACGCTTTCCGAACTTGTTTATTTTGAACTTGGTGAAATGAGTTTAGGGGACAGGCGTAAATCCGAGTTCAACAATTTATGAAACTTCTTAAACTTTCACTAAAGAATAGGTGAACTGCTCTCTGACAACGGAATTGATAGTGATAAGCTGAGGCAAGGGAAATCCCACCAGAAAAGATGTTATACTAGTGCTGGCAGTTGCAACGAACAGAGCTCATGATTTGGATTCCTCCTCTTCTTCATGTAGTCTCGAATAACTCAATCTGATGATACGTGTGAGACAGAGAATTGAGAGACTACAACAAGAATAAGCTGCCAAAACTGATGGTGTACAGTCTTCATTATTAGGTAAAAATAGACTTTCAAGGATGAAGATGAGTGCTGGCTGGAATCTTCTAAGATGGATTTCTCAATATATTTATAACAGTATATTATTTATCTTACATATACCAGTAAAATTACAATATATTATATATCTTACCTATATCGATGCCGACATAAGAATTGTTAAATTTCAATTTTTATTAAGTTGTGAAGTTGTGCGTGACTGAAGCTATAGTTTGAAAACACATATTCTAATCAGAATTCATAAAGAATGAGTTCCATCTTTAAATGCCAATCCTGCTCTATTGTTGACACTAGATGTTATAAATATTTACAGATAAAACTTAAAAGTAACTATGTTTTTATTGTGAAGTACAAGAAATAGACTCATTTCACTTATAAAACTGGACTCTATCTGATTTCAAGTGTGGATAAAGCTTAAACAGACTTTGGTGTCCAGTTGTTATATATTTTTTTCTTGACTAGAAGCTTTTGATTTCAGGTTTAATGTTTTTAACTTTTTCCACAATTTTATTATTCTGTTTTTTAAAGAAAATTCAACACTAGCAGACATTTATAGAGTAGATGGTAGAGTTTTTTGGTGGAGAGTTCTAGGTTTCACACTGTGTGGACTCAGAGTCCATGGAAGTCTTGCCTTCCAGGTTAATCCATTACATATTCCGTCCTAGCCAGCAATCCTCACAGTTTCTACAGCTGAGCAGCATTTTTTTTATATATAGTAAAATAGATTCTACTTATCGATAGTTCCACTTCTTTTTTTGTTCTTTTCTTGTTGCAGTGATCATGATGCCACTTATCTACAGCTGACGGTTAATCTGCGATAGGTGAAGCAAGTCTGCCACAGAAAGAGAAAACCTATAATAGAGTGAATGATATCCTTTGAACATGATCTGTAATGAACTTATGAAGGAAAAACCCTAAAATTGAAGCCCTATTAAATCATCCACTTTAAAATCATGTTGATGGTGAGGCTCTCCATTTTGATTTCATCAATAATAATATTTTCTGGTGCACAGCTCTATGTACCAAGACAAAGATCTACCTGCTCAAACTGGTGGATTGAATCTGGTTTGTGATTGCATCTTAATCTGGTTTGAAAGCCAACTGGTGGATGGTAAATTGAAGATTGTGAACAAATGGAACAAATCGAAGGTCGCTAATTTGGTGCAAAGATCTATCTAAGCCATTGTGGAAGTCAACGATCTGTGTTGATGTGACGATTAGGGTTTTCAAACTACAACTCCATTAAATGATATCATGGATGGGCAACTGCTAAATTGGAATCTCATGTTCCTACTAGCTAGGTTAAGTGTAGCCAAACAAAGCACTTGAAAAAGGCGCTTCAAGAATGGAGGTGATGTGGTCTATAGTGGACTAAGGTTAGCATTCAAAGGATTCGTGGATTAGGGTTTTATCTATGATAGATTCTATGGCACTTGTTAGCGGTTAGGACACGAGGGAACACCTTGGGGGATGACTAGGACTTAACACCATGGATTAAGATCTTGACCTCGTGGACAATGGTGAAGTGGAGACACATACTCTAGGTGGAGTCTTCAGACTTCAAGACACATCAATATTGGTGGAGATGTGGAAATGTGGGAAGGCGTTGAATGCAAATTTGACCTTGAAAACCGTGGAATACTTACTGTCATTAACTTAGCTAGGTGGTGAACAAGCAAAATGGTTAGCAGTTTCAGATGGGATACCCATCATTAAGGATGGGGTTGTTGTACAACCTTACAGGATACTCCAAGTACAACATTGAAATTTATGGAATGCCAAACACCTCTGGTTAAGGATCTAGTTAGTTCTTGCATACGAGCTACTCTTCTTAGTCATCAGGTAGAGAGTTATCATCTTGATGGAGTCTCCACTTTAGGGATATTTGAGGAATTTAGGTTTTTAGGGATTGTCATTGCTATCCTTTTGGAGGAAAATTCGACGTCTAAGGTCTTCTCTGTTTCAATTGACATAGAAGAGGGCGTGAACTTAACTTATGGGGAGACTTCAAAAAGGAGACAAATGGTCCAAAAGCGTAAATGTATCTAGGTTAGACTCGATCGGGTAAAAATGTATCAAGGTTACACTCGATCGGGTAAAAATGTATAGTGGGCCATGATGTAAAATTGATAGAGGAGGAAGGTTTGATGGTTAAAGCCTTGGTTGGAAGATTTATGGGCAAATCGATTGGAGGCGAGTCACACCAAATTTGGATGACAAAACATTAGAAGTGTGTTGGGATTATCTGCTAACCTTTCACCTTCTTGTTCATGGTTGGATTTTTTTCATTACAAAGTTGGATGTGGGTGTGGAATTATTGTTAACAAAAGACTGACATTGGGGCTCATTGGGACTGTGATTAAAGAGGTGGCTACTAAGGTTCTATCCTTGAAGGGAACCAACTTATATACACAAGTTTTGGGTGCTATTACTAGGCTTACCCACAAAACTTTGGAACACCAAGATCTTTGAAGGTATAGAAAATACCAATGGCTGATTTGTGCCTTTGGATGACGGGTGTATGGAGAAGGAAGATCGTAGAGATGGTAGGATCCTAGTCAATTAGAAATCAGAGAAGGGGTACTGGCAAATCTGGATATAGAATGGGGAATTTGGAATGACAACCAAAAGTTGGATTATTGGAATCTTCCATATTGCTGTGGAATATGCCATGAAATAGGACACTTGAAGTTTGATTGTAAATTTTCCGGTTAAGATTCATCTAATCGCAAGAAGATTTTGGGTTAAAAAACCAAAAATAAGGACTTATTGGTGCTTGCACTAGAGGTAATGGAGAAGAATGCTTCAGAAATGTGACTAGTCCTTGAATAGGCTATTGGCTTCTATCCTTGCTTAGACAACTTAGCTTCATAAATTGGCACAGTCGATGTCTCTAGTCCCAAAATGTATGCAAATTTTGGATCCAACCTCAATCCTTGATGATGTTTCTAATGGCTTAGATAATACAATTGTTTGTAAGTCTACTATTGTAAGTCTACTATTGGACATATGGATCCATAAAGGAATGGCCCTACTATGTCATTGGGATTTCTTATTAACTTTGAATGACTTGAGGGAAGGTCCGAGTTAGGAAATGTATTGTCCCATCTTGGTTGTCCTAGCCAATGACACCTAGGAGTGATGCTTTTGATGAATTAATAGATCCAAATATATGTGTCAATTCTATAGGCTTGGTTTGACTCATAGGGTTGGTGATTGACTTTGTATGTTATTTGTTTGCATTTGGTTAATTACATGGATTGTGGCATATGGTTAGTCCTTGTTGTGTGAAACAAATAATGGATTATGATCTAGGTTTTGATACACGATCTATATGACTATGTATACTTAACCTTGTAATGAGCAAGATTGGCAGGATACTTAGCTACTTGCTTGGATTGGAAATGATCGTGGAGGTCATGTGCACATTTTGGTAAAATATGATTCAGTTAAATTCATTTTGAATTTTTCTTGATGCTTTTAATCTATGATTTTGTGATGCGTGCAGGTCTCGGGGAAAGGACCTTGCCAACAGATCATTAGATGGGTATAAGCTCACAACTAGTAGCTTGAGATGAAGCATGGATTCAAAGGAATAATAGATGCGAAGCCATGGAGGTTAAGGGCTTAGAGTCCTAATTCCATGGAAGATCAAGACGTGGAGTCTTGGATCTACAGAATAAATCAGGGCACAGAGTCCTGGATCTATTAGGGCATGGAATCTTTAGTACAGGTTAAAGTCCATGGAGTCCTAATAATGGGGGGCGTGCAATAGGGGTGTGGACTCCCTATTCCCCAACAGGAAAATACCACTTAGAGGCATATACCTCAACTAGGTAAACTAACCTAGGTTAAGCTTAATTAATTTAAACTCTAAAGTTTACCCACTTTGAATGGTTTTTTTAGATTTAATAATATTTTAACGGAAAAGGGAAAATATCAAATTACGGAAAATTAATAATTGGAAATAATCCGAAACTGACACATGGGTGGGATGAATATTATGTCATAAAAAAAAATATAATTGCAAAATACTAAAGGAGGACACATGGCATGATGAATATTAAAGTAATTTAGATAATTTAAATAATAAGAAAATTCTAGGACTTCCACATATATATATATGTGTGTGTGTGTGTGTGTGTGTGTGTGTTGAGCGGGGGAGACTTGGAGAAAATTGAGATGATGCTGGAATGATGAGCTAGAAATCTACACTAGTTTACCTCCTTGAGTGAGATCTAAGTGGTGTGAGATGGAAGATAAATGATCTTCCAAGTTGCCTATAGCCTCTCTATTGCTACATTGAGGTGCTTGTGAGCTTATGTGGCTTGGGGGTTCCAAGGGGAGAACTTCTCCTTGGATAAGGCTGGGTGGTTAGCAGAGTGGTCATGTGAAGTTGGCAAGTAGAGTTGTTGGAGTGAGGATGCAAAATAATGTGGATCTTCTACAACCATTGGATTAGGTTCCAACTTCCTATGCAATTTTTCTTTATGTCATGGTTGAGTTAAGAATTCATTTGCATCAATTTTATTCCATGTTTAAATTTTCATTAATTTAAAGTAAATTGGTAATTGTTGGTGATTCGTTGGCTTTATAAATATTTGTTAAATCCATTGGATGTATATATATATATGTATATACATCCAATTTAGATGTATATATATATATATATATGTATATATACATCCAATTTAGATGAAGATGTTAGGTACAAGATATTAATTTTCTGACTTTTAAATAGTCATGTAATGATGTTAGGTGCAACAATATATATATACAAAATCATATTACATGTTAATATTATAAGTTGTTTATGATGATTAAACATGTTGGTACATTCTCACATCGTGGATGTAAGCATTGAATTAAATATTAGAGGAATTAAATAAATTAATAATTAAAGAAAATTATGAGATTGCCACCTTAGGAGGAGGGTGGTGAATAATGTGGATTATTGAAATTGAAATAGAGGAATTTTGCATGAGAGGGAGAATTGGAGGGTAATGAAATGTTGTCAAAATAATTCTAGAATTTGAATTTAAGACTTAAGGAAATGAGGTCGAGAGTGGTATTGTAAGGAAGAAGAAAGATCTTTTCCTAATATTGCCTTGAATATCTCTTATGTTGGGCTTGGGTAGTGTGTGTGAGCACTTGCAGCTTGGGGTTCCAGGGAGAGAAGTTCGAGAAGTTCTCCTTGGGTAAGGTTGGGAGGTAAAATCGGTTGGTCTACTCGTCTTGGTAAGGCATGGAATGTTAAATTATTGAACCATTGATCTACAAGCAAATGAGAGCAATTGAGAGGTGGAATTGTGTAGTGGAATATCAAGAACAATGTACACCGAACAAGACAAATTGAGACAAATATGATAAGAATTGATCAGTTAATTACAACATTAATCTTTATTAATCCCAACAGTATACAACAATGTTACAATAAGGAGAATTCGAATCATGTGGATAAGATTCAAATCTATCAACTAAACCTAATTGACTGGCTAACTGAGTGTCTAAATCATTGTGTGGGAGCCACTAGTCTAACGCGTGATGTCTAAATCAATCTTACAATCAGTTAAACTAGTTAAACTGATGAGGTAGATGGAAAAAGGCGCCAATTCCCCATGCATCCATGCAAACCAGGCGCTAGACTAACTGAGAGTGATCTAACTAAATGTAACCGAAGGTTGACTCAGCATAATTGCCTACCTACCACAACCAACTGATGGAGGCTGTTGGTGGCACTCAAATGGCTCCTATAATGTAGGGATTGGTCTTAGAGGCACATTAACTCATGCATGCACATGTAGTAAGTGGTAGTTAAACTCTATATGTGTTCTCGACACTCTAGTACAACAATAATGTCTCCCTAAGTTAGACAAGATGATCAAATAGACTATATATGGACAAGGGAGGATTATATAATCCTAACACCCCTACTTAATCCTAACTTGGACAACTTGGGCCCTGGCAACTTGGTCAAAAGTCACCCATACAATCTAAAAGAATTAAAAGCTGCTTAATAAACTAAGGAAAATGGGGAAAACCTCATGGGAACCCCCCCCCTCAAGATAAGCAGGAATTAGGAAATTTTGCTGCAATCTGCAGAATCTTGGTTCTTCTTTGCATCAGCATCCTGGGACTATGCATGTGAACCTCTCCAAACTAAATGATTATGCTGGAGGAATTTTCTTTTTTGGAAGAAGAGGAATATGCTCAACTGAATCAGGAACATAGACAATTGCAAGATGAAAACTGGGCCCATGTAGAGCAACTGAGATCAACTAATGAGAGAGAAAAAGTGTGTGAGAATTCAAACCATTAGAGGTAAACCCAAACAACTTATATGTTGCATCCTTGAACATTGAACCATATGAGGTAAAATCAGCTCCGAGTGTTAGGAACAAGTGTCCAGGCGAATGCAGGATGTCTCCATCTTTACTAGTATTGTGAGGAGATGAGCATGTGATCAAGTAGAAAGTAGAGAAGTCCTGGGACCATGGAGAGCGAATGATTGAGCTCCATAATCTGATATATCTTCAAAAATATCCAATGATTCACAAAATCTAATATCAACAAACTCATGAGAGAAAACTAACATCGAATCCTCAACAACAATTTTGAAAGAGACTTGAGGTACTTGATTTTGCATACCAAAATTGATGAGAACAACTACAAGCATGACTGGAGGCTCTTGAAACTTAAATTCGAACCAAATAAGGCCATATCAGATCCAAATAAGGCCATATCAGATCCAAGAGTGTGGAACAAAGGTTTCAAGTGCTCAACTAAGATAATAGATGCACAATTTTCTCCTTCTTCAACAAAACTCCGAGTATTGGTGCAAGCAATCATGTAGGAATTTGCTGGAAGCTCTAGATAAATGAGAGTGAATGGATCACTCCTAAAATCCGATATTTCTTCCTAAACATCCAAAGTATTACTTTTTTGCACACCAACAACAACATTAGAGAGAGAGAAATCGAATTCCTCTTCATTTTCTGGAGCAATCACTGACAAACTTTGCACATAATTTAAAATAGAAGAATCACTGGAGAATGCTTGAGTAGAATGGAAGGAGAGATTTTCTTCAATAACAGAGATTCAAATGTCTTCTTCTGGATCAGCTATATGAGAAGATGAGATATCAGAGATCTCATAAAATTCCGGAGCAGTAGGAGAAGGAGTCACTCCAAGGAGACTTCCTTCAATTTGATTTGACTGTGTTGAAGATTTTGCTTCTTCTTCATCTTGAACAACTTCATCAGAGAGAATAGAGGCCGAGACTTTTGAAGAAAGAACTCTTGTGGTGCTGTGTGTGCTCTCCAAATTGCTATAATGATCCTCATTGTGCTTGCCAAAGGTTCTATCCAATTCTGTTCAGAGATCCTTTGGATATTCAACATAATCAATAAGGTAGCGCAAGCTTGGAGAAAAGGCCAGACATATTGTTCCAAAAGCTCTATCACCATCATTTAGCCAGTCATTCTCATCTTTATAAGACTCTTTACCAAGTCTAATAGATACCTCGTAGAGACCTTGTCTCTTTAGAGATGAAATCGTCTTCAATTTCTACTCTAAATATCTTCTGAATGGAGTAAGAAGAGGAACTGATAATCTTGAATCCATATCGAAGTTGTACCTGCAAAACAAAACAATTCATAATCATATGTCAGTTCAAGCCTTTCCACCTCGACATGTACACTTTCTCAAAGTCCGTCACACTCAGATAGACTTCTCTGGACATAATCTAGAGGGAGCAAGGCTATCATTCCAGGATTTATGTGGAAACTCATCTGCTTTTGGTGTATAATGGAGATTGAACAAGACCTGCTGCTAGCCTGAACAAGGCTCTGATACCATGTTAAATTATTGAACATTGATCTACAGGAAAATGAGAGCAATTGAGAGGTGGAATTGTGTAGTGGAATATCAAGAACAATGTTCACTGAACAAGACAAATTTGAGACAAATCTGATAAGAATTGATTAGTTAATTACAACATCAATCTTTATTAATCCCAATAGTGTACAACAGTGTTACAATAAGGAGAATTCGAGTCATGTGGATAAGATTTGAATCTACCAACTAAACCCGACTGATTGGCTAACTAAGAGTGTCTAAATCATTGCATGGGAGCCACTAGTCTAACTCCTGATGTCTAAATTAGTCTTACAATCAGTTAAACTAGTTAAACTGATGAGGTCGGTGGAAAAAGACGCCACTTCCCCATGCAGCCATGCAAAACTGGCGCTAGACTAACTGAGAATGATCTAACTGAATGTAATTGAAGGTTTACTCAACATAACTGCCTACCTACCACAACCAACTGATGGAGGCTGCTGGTGGCACTCAAAGCGGCTCCTATAATGTAGGGATTGGTCTCAGAGGCACATTAACTCATGCATGCACATGCAGTAAGTGGCAGTTAACCTCTATATGTGTTCCCCACACTCTAGTACAGTAATAATGTATCCCTAAGTTAGACAAGATGATCAAATAGACTCTATATGGACAATGGAGGATTATATAATCCTAACATGGAACGAGGATTCAAAAGCGGATGAATCTTCTTCAGTTGACAAATCAAGTTTTATGCACAATTTTTTGTTTTCTGTTTGAATAATGTTTCAGTATGGTAGTTTCCTTAATATGTTCTATAAATTTGTTGTTTTACTATTTATATTTAGATTTATAAACATTTGTTAGTTTAAAACTTGTATCCTATTTTTTTTTTTAATTTTTAGTAGCAAAAGTGTGTTTTGATTAATGGTGATAATTATGTAGTAGAAATCTTGATTGTGGTTATGCACACGTTTTATTATCCTTTATTATTTAGGTGAATCTTGGGAATGGTAGGGTCTTTGGGAGGGACCTTACATATGGTATCAGAACATAGAACACAAAACACAACACATGGGGGTCCTTCTCTATTTATAGATTCTATGTGGGGTGACACCTCACTCATGCAAAATACAATTATTTATTTAATTCCAAAAATTCTTATTATTCACCAACCTCCTTTGAGGTGGTAGTCCTATAATTTTCTTATTATTTAAATTATTTAAATTACTTTAATATTCATCATACCATGTGTCCTCCTTTAGTATTTTCCAATTATATATTTTCTTTATGACATAATAATCATCCCACCCATGTGTCAGTTTCAAATTATTTCCAATTATTAATTTTCCATAGTTTGATATTTTCCCTTTTTGGATAAAATATTATTAAAGTTAAATAAACCCCTTCAAAGTGGGTGAACTTAGAATTTAAATTATTTAATCTAGAATTTAAATTATTTAATCTTCACCTAGGTTAGTTTACCTAGTTGAGTTATGCCTCTGAGTGGTATTTTTATATCGGGGAATAGGGATTCCACACCCCTATTGCATGCCTCCCATTATTAGGACTCCACGGCCTTTTGCCTGTACTTAGGAATCCATGTCCTAATAGTTTTAGAACTTCGTGCCCTGATCTATTCCGTAGATCAAGACTCCATGTCTTGATCTTCCGTGGAATTAGGACTCTGCGCCCTTAACCTCCATGGCTTCTCATCTATTCTTCCTTTAAGCTTCGTGCTTCATCTCAAGGTATTGGTTGTGAGCTTATAGCCTTATACCCAACTGATGGTCCGTTGGCAATGTCTTTTCCCCGAGACTTGTCACATCACAAAATCATAGATTAAAAACATCAAGAAAAATTCAAAATGAATTTAACTGAATCATTTCTTACCAAAATGTGCACATGACCTCCACGATCATTTCCAATCCAAGCAAGTAGCTAAGTACCGTGCCAATTCTACTCATTACAAGGTTAAGTATACATAGTTGTACATATCGTGTATCAAAACCTAGATCATAATCCATTATTTGTTTCACACAATAAGGGCCATCCATATGCCACAATCTGTGTCATTAACTAGATGCAAACAAGTAACATACATTTATCATGTACTTAATTAAAATTAATCTGATTCAAACATATAAGTACACATCATAAATGATATAATCATCCATATACAAAGTCACTCACCAACCCTGTGAGTCAAACCATCCCTATAGAGTTGACACATATATTTGGATTAATTAATTCATCAAAAGCATCACATCTAGGTGTAATTGTCTAGGCCAACCAAGATGGGGCACTACAGGAAAGCCAATATTGGATTTGGGAGGGTGTAGTGTGCCTAAATTTAACTCTATTGAATCCACTTGAGGTTACAACATCCCCAACTCCCAGCCAATAGTCGGTCTTTGTGGTCCTTACTATTGTTTTAGTTGAAGATACTTGTCCCCAATACCCTAAATCCTCAAAGATTTCTAAGAACCATAAGAAGCCATTAAAATCCAACATTAAGTCTTCCTATTTGCTGAGATCTTTAAAAGTTTTGGAGGAGGATCTAGGAGGGATAGGAGGGCTCGCTTGATGGACAAGGATACACCTTACATTGTCGAGAGGAAATCACATATGTCGTTATCAAAGACATTGACAAAGAAAGAAGTAAGAGAAAGTAAACACCTCACCATCATTGTAGTCATTGGAATAGATAAGACTGAGAAGTTGGGTACTAAATTATCATTCTCTCCCTGAATGCTAGAGGGGTAGGGGGTGCCCACGAACAATTAGCTCTCAAACATATGTTTGTACTATGTAGTATACCAACTTGATATTGTGATGTTATAAGAAACTATGTGTGGTGGACATAAAGCTTTGGATTTTCTCTTATTTGTTTTAAAAGATTGAAATTTTTGTGTAAATTTTCCTTTAATATTCAACTAGGGCTAAACAGTGCATGCAAAATATCAACTGATAACCACACATGAATATCTTTTACAGTATGTAGCGGAATATAAAACTGAGAAATAAATCACAACATCACATCACAATATTGACACTATTATTTTGGGTATGGAAACCCCCGGAAAAACCCAAGATGGGAAAACCGGTGCAGCAGTCAGATATAGATTTTATTATGAGAAAATATGGAACTTTTACAATCACTGCAAATTCACCCAAACCTGGTGAATGCAGTACCTGGCAGAATCACTGGGCAAATCCCAGCTAAACCTCAACACCCTCCTGTGTGAGTGTACGACCTAGCTGTACGAAGCTCGATGATCCTGCTGCTCGCTCCTCCGTCTTCTCAGCTAAATCCTCTGTCTGACTTTCTCTTTCTGTCTATATCCTATCTCTATCGGAATACAAGTGTGTGTTCTCTCCACCAATTGATCTCTCTTTTATAACTTTAGGTAAAGCGAAAACCCTAATTTCACTTTCACTTTAACTAGTGGTTCACTAAAGTTAATTTAGATCACTTTAATTTATTTTCCAAAGTAAACTTAGGAAAAGTAAATTAAATACAACTGGTTTCCTATTTTAAGTCTTCTGCATGCAAGAACACATGCATGCAGGAAGACCTTCCTTGTTGCTACTAGTTTAACATTTTGCACTATAGATGTTGTAGGTTTGTTTGGGGGTCTGATAACCATCTGGAACTCCAATTTTGACAATATTTTGGCTTCAGTTTTGAATGTAGGCATAGTGATGTATCTCAAGACTAAGGATCTTGGAAGGGATATGGGATAAGTCTTTATGGGCCTTATGGGGAAAGGAAGACTTTCTGGGAAGTATTGAATGAGCCTAGACTATTATCTAGGGATAATTTTATCATAGGTGGTGATCTTAATCTAACACTCAATGCAAGGGAGATTTGGTGGAGGTTGCAAACAGGGATCCAATGGGGGATTTTTTTCTTCAGAAATATTTTTGAAGCACATCATTTGTTCGGTATTGAACCAATAAAGATTTTCCACACTTGGCGAAATGCAAGAAGAGGAAGAGGGGATATCCAAAAGACTTGACATATATTTAGTGGCAAAACCTTCATTTATTGATGATCTTAGTGTAAAATCTTGGATGGGTATTGGTGGACTATCAGACCATCTACCAATTTTGTTAAAACCAACTTCAGATAAGAAGCGACCTTGTCCACTAAAATTTAACCACACGTGTCTGTTGGAAGAAGATTTTAGAGATCTAATCTCTGATCATTGAAAGCCATTTGACAAACAAGAGGGGTTGACATTGAACAACAATGAGGCATAGTCGAGAATCTGAAAATAGTCAAAGAGTCTATGAAAGGATGGGCTAAAGCACTTTCCATAAAGTCACGAAAACAGTTAAAAGAAGTGGAAGAAGGGATCACAACACTCTTTGAACACAATGAGGTTGGTGTTTTTACTAATGAAGAAGTTTTGGCTTTGGAGGAACTTGAAAGAACGAAGAAGCATTTATTGGAAACGGAGGAGGTTGAATGGAGACTCAAGAGTAGATCCATTTAGCAAAGTGAAGGAGATAAAATTCACCAATTACTTTCATAAATTTTCTAATCATAGAAAACACATAAATACAATTTGGGACATTACTCAGGCAAATAAGATACAGGTTAATTTTTTTAAGGAATTTGTTGAGGTAGGAAAACACCATTTCAAATTTTTGTTTAAAGAATCAGAATTTACCAATATTGGAGAAATAATGAAAGTATTAAATTTTTTCCCTAGACTCATAAATGAAGATATGAATGTGGCTTCAGAGACAAAAGTTGTCAGAGAGCAATTGAAGTCCGTCTTAGCCTCTTTTAAAAAAGGGAAAATCCTTGGTCTTCATGATTACATTGTACCTCCTTTGATGATTACATACCCATATCTTTATGCAATCTTGTTTATAAACTCATTTTAAAAATCATTGCTAATAGACTGAAGGGTATCTTGTTAGGTTTGGGTTTGGGCTTCTATTCTATCGACAAATACATGTTGTGGGGACAACCCAAGAAGGAACACATACCATCAAGACCCCAAAATTACCTGTAGTCATTATGAAGATTGACCCAGTGAAGGAAGTATGATAAGGTGAATTGGTTATATCTTAGACTTTTGCTGCTATAGATAGGTATGGATCTTCGACAATCAATCGGATAATGGGCTGCCTTGAAACTGTGAAACTGTTTCATTTGCAGTTTTGGTAAATAGGTCACCTTCTGAGTTCTTTACTACCTCAAGAGGCCTCAAACAAGGATGTTCCTTATCTCCCTTTCTATTCTTATTAGTGGTAAAGGGGTTGGTGCCATTAAAGGATGCCAAAAGAAAAGGAGAATTGAAAGGGATAAAAATCTTAAACTTTGTATAAATTTCTCATCTGCTTTTTGTAGATGACATCACAATATTTGGTCATGGTTCAATCTAGAAGTTGGAAAAAATAAAGGAATTTTTGGCTCTATTTTGCAAAGCAATGGGCTTGTATATTAATTTGGACAAATCTTCACTATTAACAAATGAGTTAGTGGATGAAGTCTTAGCAACAAGCAAAAACAATATTTCCGATGAATTTTTGTGAATTGGATTAGGGGGTGAAATATCTTGGGTTCACATTAAAACCTAATGATTATAGATATGACAATTGGCTATATCCTTGTAATAAAATTCAATCTAGAGTAATAGCTTGGTGCAATAGATAATTGTCACATGGTGGGAGATTAATCTTGCTCAAGGCAGTACTTGAGAGCATCTTAGTGTACTGGATGTCTACAACTCAGATTGCCAAAGGCATTTAAAATAAAATTAGAAATAATTGTTACAGATTCTTGTGGACCTATAAAAGAGTGAAGGAAGGCATACCGCTAGTCAAATGGACAAGACATGCCACTCCCAAAAATGCTGGAAGTTTGAAAAGCATTGCATTTTTAGTATAGCTCTGACAACAAAGAGTTTATGGAGATTGGTTTACAATGAGTGCCTGTGGGGCAGTGTGATGAGAACGAATTATTTAAAAAGGTTGTCAATGATAGACTGGTTCAGATTGGTCTAGAAACAATCACATGGAGCACTATTCTTTGGAAAGCATTGGTTAGGGCATTTCCTTTGGTTGGGAAGTAAGCTTCTTGGAAAATATAAAATGGGAGAAAGGTGAGGATTGGGGGATTGGTTGTAAAAGTAATTCTAAACTAGTAGAGGCATATTTGGAGCCATTACATGAACGAGGGATCTATCATTTAAATGTGGTAGATTCTCAATAGTGAGTAATGTTTGGCTACAAGGATAGGTTACAACATAATTCTTAAATCTCCATGGTGAATTGGCTGAGGAATGGAGTCAATAAGGAAATCTCTTACAACATAGTGCAATCAAACTGTCAGATGAGGAAGATAAGCTCAAATGTTCCATGAATCCAAGTACAGGGGTATATACTGTTAAGTTGGGGTATTCAACTAAAATAGAAGAGGATTCGGTTGCTGAAAGGATTTGGTGGTGGCAAATTGTTTGGAAATTGGAATGGCTATTAAAGACAAATCTTTCTATGGCTGGCAGTGGCAAACTAAATTCTCAATTGGGATAGTGGACAAAAGAGAAGTTGGATAGGGCCGGGTAGATGTATTTTATGCAAACCTTATGAGGGATCACTTATTTGTGCATCGCCCATACACAAGATTTATTTGGAAAGAAGTTATACAAGTCACATTTGGTAAGAACAATTGGGATACGCAAATCCTGGTGGACTGTTTACTTGATTGGGTAACTGATAGATGTGAAATTTCAATAACCCTTGGCAGATTCGGTTACAGTTTCAATTTTATTATTCACTTCAGATTTACTTAGCAAATTTTCTTATTGCAGCACCTTTGAAAATAATATACGGAAACACACTGCTATGCTAACCAATAGATCACTTAAAAAACCAAACACAAGATGTACCCTGGAAACCCCAATCCTTAAGGGAAAACCATCAAATGTTTGTCTTGTTATTACAGGTTTTGTTTACAACAACACTATAGCAGTCCTCCGGATAAACCCTCTAGATTTGGACCAAAAACTCTTCAGAAAGACCTCTGCAAACCTCACTATAACTGTGCTCCAAATCCTTTCTGAAAACTAGATAGACAAACCCTAGATCCACCCTTGATCCAATAAACAACAGAGAAGTAACTCTTCCTTCGAAAAACTGTGATCTCAAATTGAGACCTGGACTGCTCTCTACAAGAGGAAACCCGTCTCTTGCAACTGTGATACAATACAACTCTCCTTAGACTCTTTTATAATATTCACTTTATGTCTGGGACACATAATACCATGGGCCCTCCAATACCATTGACCATCAAGTATTACAAAGGACACTTTTAAAAGGCTGTCTAGAGAGTTACTTTTCCTGGGCGACTTCTACATGCTAGACACCCCCATGTAGAAGTACCTGTACGAGCTACAAAATCTAAAAAGATTTTTAGATGCTTATAAAGTTCTACCTTGCAATGTCGTATATGGAATTTGGTTAACTAGGATTCAAATGATATTCTAGGACTTGGTTTTCACACCTGCTCAAGTGGCACATAAGATAAGGTTGGGTTTAGAAGATAGTTGGAGACCTAAAAAAATGTTATTAATGCCAAGTATAGATCATAATAAGCCATGGGGATTTTTCAATGGAGCATTCCAAGGAAAACCTGGATTTTGCAGAGCATGGTTTGTCCTTTATTTCACATCAAATGATTACTTACTATTGAAATATACAGCTGGGCAAAGGACTAATACTCGCGCTGAATTTTATGCATTGTGGTTGCTAATGAGCACAACAAAAGAAAGAGTTTTAAAGTATTTGCTTGTTTTTGGAGTCTTAAAAGTCTTGATGGACTAGGCTAATCAAATGCAGAATTGAAAATTTAGGTCTTTTACCTATTATGGATTGAGTGCAAGTCGTAAAAGGTACTTTTAAATTTCTTCATTTCACACATATTTTTCGAGAATTTAATACGAAAGCAGATCGACTTTCTAAAGAAGCACTCTTATTGCAGGAGGTTACCTTTACTAAACAAGAATTCAGAAGGGGAACTCTCCTATCAGAAGCTGAAAGCTCTTTATATTAAAATCATTTGAGGACAACTTTGGTTTCACAGGACGTGGTTTTTTGGCTTACTGGTTGGACATTTTATGATAATGAAGACTTGAAGCTGTTATCGATGAACACTTAAGTTGATATACCAAGGAAGACGATAATAATGGAAACAATAGACCCTTTTGTATTTTGATTAATGTTTCAAAGTGTCTTCTCGACTCCTCGAGTCCGAATAGGACAGATGGATGTATATTGATTTCGAACTCTGAAATATCAATATAATGATTTTTTTTGGGAAAATAAAGACATTTATAGAATAATATAATTATATGAAGTTAATTGCATGTGTTTATATTCCTATTGAATTTAGCTATTGAAGAAATTGAGCTAAATGGGAGATTAAAAAAAATGCCCTTTCAAAGGAACCTCAGACATTATGAAGTCTATCACGTTTCACAACTCAATCCTGAAATCCAGTTATATCATAAAATGTATAATTGTCAATCTAATTTTGTAAACTTATCAGTTTCCTCAAATTTGTGGCAAATGTCAAGATGCACTCACCCCATTCATAATGCTTCCAACTTCATGTGGAACCTCCAAATAACTGTCACTTTTGGAGGTCACTATTCTTTATTTTCTGTCTGCTTTTTTTGATAAGCTAGATAGGATTCTGTGTTATTCATATATATAAAAAAGGAAATACATACTGTCAAAATTTAATGTTTGGCCTGCCCGGAGGAATTCTAGCCCAAATATTAAACCAGAGTTTATCAAAATTTTCTCTATTTTACTGATAATGTTGAGGAAATTTAAATAGACACTATCTACATGACTTTTGTTCTGCAAATTCTTGATATTTGCATATCTATTCAAAATTAAAAAAAAAGACTAGATTCAGGAACCTAAATCTACTTCGTCTTTATTATTTAGAGTGGTATTAACTAGAACCTGGCTCGCCTGAGCAACCTGTTGCTCTTCCGGAGGCATGTATGATCTTGTCATTGCTTTGTAAATGTGGTTGAGCTTTCTATCCAGCTTGCAGTTCTGCGCTAGCAACTTTTGGTCCTGATAAATTACTTCTTCTATCATCAGGATGAGGCCATTCCTTTCCTCCTTAGTATCGAAGAGACCTCTGCTTAACAAATATTTGAGTTGCCATTTTGACACTATAGTATTATGGAATTTGGTGTCTTTGGCTCTGGTATTACCAAGGTCTTGGGTGTAGCCCTTCATGTTCTCCATAATCTCCTCCTCCGGGCTGCATCTCTGCTCCAACAGTATGTCCTCTTCCATTTCTGAAATTTTCTTTTGAATTCTGGCCCAGGTAAGTTGTAAATAACAAGATTGATTTGCTTCAATCTTGCTTGAGCCTAAGATCGGAGACTAGGGCTTTTAATTTGTAGGGGTCACGAGAAACAAGGGCACGAGGCATGGTGTCGATGAACTGAAAGGGCATGAGATAGGGAGTGCTAAAGAAAATTAAAAGACCAGAGAAAGCCATGAACTGAGGATTGAAAAGGACCCGAGGCGTGAGAGCCAAGTCTGAGGGTAATGTTGGAAAATAAAAACTCTGAAGGTCCTTTCTCATATTTTTGGTGTGAGTGTGATGAGAAGGACTTAAGGCTTTGTCCTTTGTATATTTATGTAGAAAAAATGTGACTTTTTATATAAATAGTGTTTATGTTTTGTACTTTATAAAGTGGGTCTCTTTAAGTGATGTATTCAATAATTAATGTATTTAATTATTAAAAGTGAGTTTTAATGATGACCCTCGATTTGTAATTAATTCTCAACCCTAGATTAGGGTAGTTAGGGAAGGTAGTTACAAATTTGAAGTAGTATATGACAAAGAGAAAGGACATTGAAGGAAACTCACCATCAGAAAGGGAAGAAGAATGTGAAGAAAGAGGTGTTCCCCTAGTGAAAGTGGCACAATTTCCAAGAAGAGGAGCAACAACATGTTTTCCAAGGAAGCCAAAAGTTGACCTTTACAACAACACGTGTGGGCACATTTCCCAAGGCAACACTGTAGCATTTATTAGAGACTGACAAGGCCGTACAACAACATTAATTTTGGCATGCGTGGCACACAAATCAAGGCAAAACGTACAACAGGCAGTATAGGTCGTACAACACGTGTGAGCAAGTCGTACAACTGTTAGTTGGCACGTTTTTCGAGGTAGTTGTTTGCTCTTCCAGTTTAGTGAAATTTTGTTAGTGAGGGTTGAAGAAATAATTTCTTGTGTTGTAGAAATTTTTTTGAGTACTCTTCTTTAATGAGAAATTCTTCTTCAGGGTTTTCCCCAAGTTGGGGTTTTGCCTGGTCATTTGACCAGAATGTCTGTGTACAATGTGTTTGCTTCATCTTTAGTATTTGAGAAGTGTCTTTGGATTTGTGGTTTTAATTTCAAAGTTTATGAGCAAATTTTAATTAAAACCCTAGGCATTCAAAGTGTTTGACATAATGCATGTGTGAGAAATTATTATGCTTATGCCAGTTTTTCTTCATGGTTTCAGAGTGATACTGAAGTATTAAGCTAGCTTGTGTTTCACAGTAAAGAAGTGCAGAAGAAGTGTTATAGTAGTCTTTCTATTATTGTTGTTGTAAGTTGTTTTCCAATGATGAGCATACGGTTTGAGGATAGGTTGGATGGGATATCCAATTATATCCCATGGAAAGTAAGAATTATTGCCGTATTGAAAGAATGGAAAATATGGAGTTCTGCAAACTTTAAGATGACCAAACGAACAGATAGGGATGGACTTGAAGAGTTTGAATCCCTTGAAGCTAGGGCCCAGAGAGTGATCCTGGATGGAGTGAAAGATCATGTCATTCCCCATTTAGCACAAAAGAAAACAACTAAAGAGATGTGGGATACTTTGAACCAATTGTTTGAAGCCAAGAACGAGAACCACAAGATGGTACGGAAAGACAAGCTACACAATGCCAAAATGAACAAGGATGTGGGTGTAGCCTCCTACTTGATTCGTGCGGAACAAGTTAAAGACGAGTTAGCAGTTGTGGGAGAGATTGCTCCTCATTCAGAATTGGTGAGGATAGGCCAAAAGGGCTTCACCAAGAAATGGGACGTCTTTGCGAAGTGCATTGTAGGTAGAGAAAAACTTCCCAATTGGTCCAGACTATTGGATGATTTTACTCAGGAGGAGATCTGGGAGGGGTCTCAAGGTGGTCAGGTCAGTGAAGAAGTGGAGCAGAACGTGGCACTTGCAACAAAAACAAATAAAAAGAAGAAAGACATGAGTTAGGTCAAGTGTTATTAGTGTGTTTAGATGGGACTCTATGCCTCTGAGTGTCTTGAGAAGAAGAAAGGGAAGACAGAGAAAGATTCAGCAGCGACCAATGTTATCAGAACCGGACCGGTCATCGAACCGGCGAAGCCCAAAATGTGAACCGGACCGGAAACCGGACCGGAACCGGGAAAAAAACCGGGTAAAAA